>OX103979.1:31691955-31754595 GCA_944470395.2 Schistosoma turkestanicum | reverse complement strand
TCGCTTGTTTACTTAGTGTATGCCGATGACATAGTTGTACTTGGTGCGGACTTTGACAAAATGCAGTCTTCTTAATACCCTAAGTAAGGATGCAAGCGTGTTTGGGATGTGGTTTTCCCACTCGAAATGCAAAATGTTGCTACAGGATTAGGTCGCATCGGCACCGGAACTAGTGATAGGGAATGAAGTAGTCGAGTGTGTAGACCGCTTCACTTATCTTGGGACTTTCATCAGTTCTGATAGCCTGGTGACTGACGAAATATCAGCACGGATACAGAAAGCTCGAATGCCTTTTACCGACTCGCGTCACTTATGCCGTAGGAGAAATATCCATTTGCTGATCAAAGGACGAGTGTACTGCGCAGTAGTTTGCTCCGTCCTACTATATAGATGCGAAACATGGCCAGTAAGAGCAGATATTCGTAGGTTACTGGTTTTCGACAATAAGAGTCTCCGAGGCATTGCTCGTGTATCCTGGGACAATCGAGTAAGCAATGCCGTCGTTAGGAAACGAGTTCTAGGTAGGAATAGCAAATCAATAGATGAAGTTGTGAATCTTCATCAGATGGGGTGGTTAGGACAGGTGTTACGTATGCCCAACCACCGACTGCAGCGAACGAGCTGTTTTTTGGTGTAGGAGTAGGGTGGGTGAAAGCTAGGGGCGGCCAATCCAAAACATGACACAAATCGATGAAGTCACTGACAAGTGGACTGAGTCGTGTTGGCAGATGTAGGCTGCCTGGTTGGGGTCCGCGAGACGAAAGTCGCTGATGGTTAGAGACGTTGAATCACATGGCTCAAGATCGTTTGCAATGGCGCAGGTGCATCCACTTTTTGTGTTCTCTCAAATTCTAAGCTTCAGAATTGCTCATCATCTCTATATTTCTCTTTCTAAACTTATCTCACTGAATTATACTTCTCGAATCATATCTTGGAACCCTAATCTTCTTCGATTACTGCTAATACTTCTACTATCGCTTTCACTCTTGGATTTGAACTGATAGTTGCGTCTCTTTGCTGATGCGGTATGGCAACCTGAAATCATGTACTTATGTACGAAGTTCTGAGTTGTATCTGTCTGTCTATCCATTCATTTGACTTCACCTTGACAAAATAAAGAACCAACTCGGTTGACTCTGCGCGTATCTGGAAGCCCTGCTGCTGCTTTCCAGGGTCTCGCTGGCGTAGGTATAGCATTTAGTTACAGGGCAGAACTAGCGCTCCTACACTGTATCCCAGTAGATAGTCGTTTGTGCGCTGTCCGACCCTACGGCACAATAAGGACTCGGAAAGATGGTGAAACTCGCCGTTGCCTCTTCATTTACATGCCTACGCCCCCACAGACTGCAGTTCGGACGAGTTATACAAAAATCTTTCGGACGTCCTCCAAAAGGTTAGGCGCTCTGGTGTAGTAAATAATGACTAGTGACAAGGCTCAAGTGAAAACGGAAGACACCTGAGTGGATCTTATGATGTCGCGGCTAAAAAACTGATAATGGCGACCGTCTGCTGCAACTATGCTCAGATAACCGCCTACATCTAGCGAATACTAATTTTAACCATAAGGAAAAACATATCTTGACCAGGCGACCCTCAAAGTTGTCTCTACGTTGAATCGATCTACATCACATCGCCATCAGCCACTGATGGAGAGGTTCGATAGAGGACTGTCGCTCGTTCTAGGGCACATGTCTAAATTCAGATCATGCCCTAGTGCGAGCGCGTACTTGTTTGAGGCTTACTGGACGTAAGAAAGACACGGCAAACAAACCTTTTAGGATTCTACTTAATGATACTAAAGCTAAGAATACATTTCAGGAAAATCTAGAAAAACAGTTAGGCGGCCTTGTAAATGATTTACATCCGGAGACAGCGTGGAATCATATCAAAAAGGCTGTGGATACAGCAGTGATTTCTTATAGTAAGGTAAACCATAAGGTTAGGGAGAAGACATAGATTTCAGTAGCATCTACCGAACTGGTAGACGCTCGTAAACTCATCCTACCTGGCTCTGAAAATGACGAAGTCAACTTAAGCGCAGGGCGATAAAAAAAACAGTGGTGGGTAGCGAAAGCGATGGATAAGGCAGTGGCAATAGGGAACAGTAGACAACTTTTCCGCCCTATCAAGGAAACCGGTATAAGGAACCCGAATGTGAGTGAGACTATCTCAGAAAAGGATGATTGTATCATTCATTCTCAATCCAGGATATGGGATCGATGGGCAGAACATTTTAAGGATCAGTTCAACTGGCCTTCAGCCACACTTCGGTTACCCACGATCTCCAGTCATCCTGAATGACAAATCGATATAAGTCCTCTTAGTCTTTATGAAATCGAGAAAGCTATAAGAATTCTGAAGCGAGAGAGAGAGAGAGAGCAGTGGGTCCTGATAGACCGACTCCGGAGGTTTTTAAGGATGGTGGTCCAGTTTTTAACAGTTAGATCGACTGAAACCTTAGGTAGAATCTGGGAACTGGGCGTAATCCCATCTGACTGGTCTCAATCGTTGATTGTCCCAATTTATAAGCAAAGACAAGAGTTTTCTTGTGACAATTACAGAGGAATCAGCCTAACTAATATAGCATCGAAAATATTGGCCTCAGTAATACTCCGACGAGAGCTCGTGAAGAGCAGACTAGAGAAAACCAAGCTGGTTTTCGACTTGGACGTGGATGTGTAGACCAGATATTCACAGTAAGTTAGGTTCCACAACAAATACACATGTTCAAACGCCCCACAGTAGTAGTATCTCGACGTAAAAGTGGCATTCGACTATGTCGATCGTGAGGTTGCGTGGCAGTGTCTGTCATGGAAAAGTGTACCAAAGAAGCACATTAACCTAATACAGACTCTCTATTCGAACACTTTTGCTTAGTTATTAATTACTTAAGGGGATTCGTTACTTCAACTGGTGTCCGTCAGGGCAGCGTTTTAAAAATAAAATTATCTTCGTCTGATTTTTTAGGGGTGGACCATCTACCAAGAGATTCGCTTGTTTACTTAGTGTATGCCGATGACATAGTTGTACTTGGTGCGGACTTTGACAAAATGCAGTCTTCTTAATACCCTAAGTAAGGATGCAAGCGTGTTTGGGATGTGGTTTTCCCACTCGAAATGCAAAATGTTGCTACAGGATTAGGTCGCATCGGCACCGGAACTAGTGATAGGGAATGAAGTAGTCGAGTGTGTAGACCGCTTCACTTATCTTGGGACTTTCATCAGTTCTGATAGCCTGGTGACTGACGAAATATCAGCACGGATACAGAAAGCTCGAATGCCTTTTACCGACTCGCGTCACTTATGCCGTAGGAGAAATATCCATTTGCTGATCAAAGGACGAGTGTACTGCGCAGTAGTTTGCTCCGTCCTACTATATAGATGCGAAACATGGCCAGTAAGAGCAGATATTCGTAGGTTACTGGTTTTCGACAATAAGAGTCTCCGAGGCATTGCTCGTGTATCCTGGGACAATCGAGTAAGCAATGCCGTCGTTAGGAAACGAGTTCTAGGTAGGAATAGCAAATCAATAGATGAAGTTGTGAATCTTCATCAGATGGGGTGGTTAGGACAGGTGTTACGTATGCCCAACCACCGACTGCAGCGAACGAGCTGTTTTTTGGTGTAGGAGTAGGGTGGGTGAAAGCTAGGGGCGGCCAATCCAAAACATGACACAAATCGATGAAGTCACTGACAAGTGGACTGAGTCGTGTTGGCAGATGTAGGCTGCCTGGTTGGGGTCCGCGAGACGAAAGTCGCTGATGGTTAGAGACGTTGAATCACATGGCTCAAGATCGTTTGCAATGGCGCAGGTGCATCCACTTTTTGTGTTCTCTCAAATTCTAAGCTTCAGAATTGCTCATCATCTCTATATTTCTCTTTCTAAACTTATCTCACTGAATTATACTTCTCGAATCATATCTTGGAACCCTAATCTTCTTCGATTACTGCTAATACTTCTACTATCGCTTTCACTCTTGGATTTGAACTGATAGTTGCGTCTCTTTGCTGATGCGGTATGGCAACCTGAAATCATGTACTTATGTACGAAGTTCTGAGTTGTATCTGTCTGTCTATCCATTCATTTGACTTCACCTTGACAAAATAAAGAACCAACTCGGTTGACTCTGCGCGTATCTGGAAGCCCTGCTGCTGCTTTCCAGGGTCTCGCTGGCGTAGGTATAGCATTTAGTTACAGGGCAGAACTAGCGCTCCTACACTGTATCCCAGTAGATAGTCGTTTGTGCGCTGTCCGACCCTACGGCACAATAAGGACTCGGAAAGATGGTGAAACTCGCCGTTGCCTCTTCATTTACATGCCTACGCCCCCACAGACTGCAGTTCGGACGAGTTATACAAAAATCTTTCGGACGTCCTCCAAAAGGTTAGGCGCTCTGGTGTAGTAAATAATGACTAGTGACAAGGCTCAAGTGAAAACGGAAGACACCTGAGTGGATCTTATGATGTCGCGGCTAAAAAACTGATAATGGCGACCGTCTGCTGCAACTATGCTCAGATAACCGCCTACATCTAGCGAATACTAATTTTAACCATAAGGAAAAACATATCTTGACCAGGCGACCCTCAAAGTTGTCTCTACGTTGAATCGATCTACATCACATCGCCATCAGCCACTGATGGAGAGGTTCGATAGAGGACTGTCGCTCGTTCTAGGGCACATGTCTAAATTCAGATCATGCCCTAGTGCGAGCGCGTACTTGTTTGAGGCTTACTGGACGTAAGAAAGACACGGCAAACAAACCTTTTAGGATTCTACTTAATGATACTAAAGCTAAGAATACATTTCAGGAAAATCTAGAAAAACAGTTAGGCGGCCTTGTAAATGATTTACATCCGGAGACAGCGTGGAATCATATCAAAAAGGCTGTGGATACAGCAGTGATTTCTTATAGTAAGGTAAACCATAAGGTTAGGGAGAAGACATAGATTTCAGTAGCATCTACCGAACTGGTAGACGCTCGTAAACTCATCCTACCTGGCTCTGAAAATGACGAAGTCAACTTAAGCGCAGGGCGATAAAAAAAACAGTGGTGGGTAGCGAAAGCGATGGATAAGGCAGTGGCAATAGGGAACAGTAGACAACTTTTCCGCCCTATCAAGGAAACCGGTATAAGGAACCCGAATGTGAGTGAGACTATCTCAGAAAAGGATGATTGTATCATTCATTCTCAATCCAGGATATGGGATCGATGGGCAGAACATTTTAAGGATCAGTTCAACTGGCCTTCAGCCACACTTCGGTTACCCACGATCTCCAGTCATCCTGAATGACAAATCGATATAAGTCCTCTTAGTCTTTATGAAATCGAGAAAGCTATAAGAATTCTGAAGCGAGAGAGAGAGAGAGAGCAGTGGGTCCTGATAGACCGACTCCGGAGGTTTTTAAGGATGGTGGTCCAGTTTTTAACAGTTAGATCGACTGAAACCTTAGGTAGAATCTGGGAACTGGGCGTAATCCCATCTGACTGGTCTCAATCGTTGATTGTCCCAATTTATAAGCAAAGACAAGAGTTTTCTTGTGACAATTACAGAGGAATCAGCCTAACTAATATAGCATCGAAAATATTGGCCTCAGTAATACTCCGACGAGAGCTCGTGAAGAGCAGACTAGAGAAAACCAAGCTGGTTTTCGACTTGGACGTGGATGTGTAGACCAGATATTCACAGTAAGTTAGGTTCCACAACAAATACACATGTTCAAACGCCCCACAGTAGTAGTATCTCGACGTAAAAGTGGCATTCGACTATGTCGATCGTGAGGTTGCGTGGCAGTGTCTGTCATGGAAAAGTGTACCAAAGAAGCACATTAACCTAATACAGACTCTCTATTCGAACACTTTTGCTTAGTTATTAATTACTTAAGGGGATTCGTTACTTCAACTGGTGTCCGTCAGGGCAGCGTTTTAAAAATAAAATTATCTTCGTCTGATTTTTTAGGGGTGGACCATCTACCAAGAGATTCGCTTGTTTACTTAGTGTATGCCGATGACATAGTTGTACTTGGTGCGGACTTTGACAAAATGCAGTCTTCTTAATACCCTAAGTAAGGATGCAAGCGTGTTTGGGATGTGGTTTTCCCACTCGAAATGCAAAATGTTGCTACAGGATTAGGTCGCATCGGCACCGGAACTAGTGATAGGGAATGAAGTAGTCGAGTGTGTAGACCGCTTCACTTATCTTGGGACTTTCATCAGTTCTGATAGCCTGGTGACTGACGAAATATCAGCACGGATACAGAAAGCTCGAATGCCTTTTACCGACTCGCGTCACTTATGCCGTAGGAGAAATATCCATTTGCTGATCAAAGGACGAGTGTACTGCGCAGTAGTTTGCTCCGTCCTACTATATAGATGCGAAACATGGCCAGTAAGAGCAGATATTCGTAGGTTACTGGTTTTCGACAATAAGAGTCTCCGAGGCATTGCTCGTGTATCCTGGGACAATCGAGTAAGCAATGCCGTCGTTAGGAAACGAGTTCTAGGTAGGAATAGCAAATCAATAGATGAAGTTGTGAATCTTCATCAGATGGGGTGGTTAGGACAGGTGTTACGTATGCCCAACCACCGACTGCAGCGAACGAGCTGTTTTTTGGTGTAGGAGTAGGGTGGGTGAAAGCTAGGGGCGGCCAATCCAAAACATGACACAAATCGATGAAGTCACTGACAAGTGGACTGAGTCGTGTTGGCAGATGTAGGCTGCCTGGTTGGGGTCCGCGAGACGAAAGTCGCTGATGGTTAGAGACGTTGAATCACATGGCTCAAGATCGTTTGCAATGGCGCAGGTGCATCCACTTTTTGTGTTCTCTCAAATTCTAAGCTTCAGAATTGCTCATCATCTCTATATTTCTCTTTCTAAACTTATCTCACTGAATTATACTTCTCGAATCATATCTTGGAACCCTAATCTTCTTCGATTACTGCTAATACTACTACGATCGCTGTCACTATGGGATTTGAACAGAATGTTGCGTCTCTTTGCTGATGTGGTATGGCAACCTGAAATCATGTACTTATGTACGAAGTTGCATGTTTTAATTGACGTACGGAAACAACCAGTGCAGTGAGAGCTCACGCTCACGGGAGGTTTCTTAGGAATTGACTATTCAATATGGTGTTCGTGGAGGCTGTTCACTTTCTGCATTCTCATCCAACTATGTTATTGACATTCTTTTAGAGACGACATTTACATCGTTTGACTCTTCAGGGATGGACCTTCTTACAAAAGATTCGCTAGTATATTTCAATGACATAATTCTACTTGGTGAATACACTGACCACCTTAAACTTTGCTAGCTGATAGGATTCAGCAGGATAGCACTTTTTGTCCGACTTTGAAGTATCACCAACTCCAAAACTTGGTAAGATTAGTACTCCATGATGTGTATAGAAGCGTCTTATGAAAACAGTGCATTTCTACGAGGCGATAATGACCGATTGAGAAAAACTGAAGTGTAGGACAGCCTATATCATGGAGTGATATGTGTAGCAGTTATTAATTCGTACTCCATTTAGCTTATGAACTATGTTCCGACAGTCTACGAGCATATTCGATGCATACAGTTACTAAATATTCACTAGCATTGCATAACTTGCTACTATGAAAACTAAGCAAAAAAACTGTCGTTCAATGGATTATGAGGCCTTATTTGTGCTAATTGAAATATCAATGGTATCTACAGCAGTTAGGCAAACTTGTTGCAAGCTCTTAGCCCCGTACAGTACGAAATTTAGTTGTAGATAGTTTCGTACACCAAATAAAATTTCAGAGAATGGACTAGAGCTCTATTCTTTTTGAAAAAAGCATCGATGTAACAACTACGGGTTTGGAAACTGAATAATGAGACAATAAAATCATTTTGAAAAATACCATAATAACAAGGCCATCATAACAAAAAGAACGCCAGTTTCGAAGAAATACCACACAAACTAAATTTGTAATTTCCGTACAAATGGTGATGCGAATCGCGCACAAAAATCTGACTGGAAATCAGCAGCATTTGTGAGTGAGGTGATATATATTCGACTCTCAGGCAAGTGTACGGGCTAGAAGAAATACTATTTTAGACCAAAATACGTGACAAGATTGCACGAAGGATCCATAGTTTTCTTATCCAGGCTATTACAAAGCTCGAGGATGCGAGATCTAGGGTTAGAAAGAATCAGATCTTAGTCATTCAACAGATGAGGATTTCATGAAAAACGTTCAATCTATATCATATAAATGTTTTCAAATGGTTCATCAAAAAAACAGTCATAACGCATGGAAACTGCAAATATGTGAAATGCACAGGAAATTTGAAAACCAGCCAATAATGGGTGATTTTACTCGCCCCATGTTCTGTCGACGAATTTTAGCTAGTCTGGTATTGCTAATCTGAAAAAAAATACAATCGACACTCGACCATATATGGATTTTCTGCTTGCTAGGTTAAGTTTGTTTCAAGTTTTGTCAGAACAAATTCTATTACGGATGCAGAATGATAAGACCATCAGTTTGCTGATAACCAATCTGTTGCCGCGAGATATACTTAATTATGAAATGAACGTTGGCATGAAAAAGTTAGGAGAATCACTTTATTCCAAAAACACATTCTAAAATATACAGCGGGCAAATGCATGAAATCCAGCACACATTGAGAAAAGTAACAGCATACTGGTTCTCCTTTTAATAACTACGAAACTGAGGTCAAGCAAATCAGTCAAGATAAGAGTCTAGGTGACGTAGTAAAAGTTATTGGGTCGTCTACAGATTGATACCTAGAAGCTGGATTTATTACTGAAAAAAACGTAACGGTCTACTGCCATGAGTTCATTGAGAAATAGAGTTAATATGTATTAGAGCAGACATTCTTTTTAAAATAAAAAATAATGAAATAAATCTGAGTAAATCAAAAGATGACTAAGGAGTTACTAAGATAAGCAAATTTTTTGTACATATTACCTTGTTTCCTTGCAAGTTACCGATACGACCGCTTCTTTATACATTTTAAGAATTTGTATACTCTGTTTGCGACTGTCAGCATTTAATGCGCTAGTTAGATTTTTCAGAGCATGTGAGAACAGAATGGGGCAAACTAAAAATGGAGCGTCACTGTAAAAAAAGGCATGAAAGGCGATATGCGTGTGATTCTGCACAGTTCTTGAAATCTTCTGTTAATCAAACAAAAAAACTTTTATCTGGATATTGATATTTGTACTAATCATGAGTTAAGTTTTATGTCAATTATGAAATATAATAATAAATAGATGGTCAAATGAATTCCAAAACTCAAAAGCAGCTACCACTGATACTGCAATGAAGTGAATATCAAAAAAGTGGTAACTCGAATTTATTTTACGGATTATTAGTACACATATTTTTATGTTATATACTTAATAACCAGATAACAATACTTTTGTATTCCCTGTGTTATAGACTTTTACTGGACTCACTAACTGTAGTTATACACTTAACTGTTACTGACATAATGTCAACTAACTACTCACTTGCTTTATTCTCTTACATTTATTGCTTGATTGTGTATAAATTAAAATTCCTTATTTGAGGTATATTGAGGTTTGACTATTCACAGTACAGAATAAACATTGGGTATTGTCAGTTCAGCAGACGGCTAGGAGTATTTAATGATTACAGACACTTTTCCAAAACAGCGGTCCATTACACAAAATCTATCCTCACGAAAGTTACATTAGGTAAATTAAGACGAATGTTTAGCTGTTCTGGATCACTGGAAGTAATGGCTTCGGAAAACGGACCGCAGTTAATTTACGAACTATTGAAATATAAAGATAATAGCCAGTCTAGTGTTGTCTCATCTTATTTCGGACTAAATACTGTTCAGATAAAAATAGTAAATCAGTTCTCAATATATGATTGATTAACTTTAGAACTATTTGATGTCATAACAATAGGGTTTCTAGCTAATATGAAACGTACAAAATACGATTTAGATTTAAGGATGCAAAGTACGTCCGTACTGCAGGGTAGTTGTATTCTACGCAACAAAAAACAGCACAATGAAGTGCATGCATGTTTTTTATTACCTATCAATGGTTTTTCCACGCATAATCAACACAAGATATAATAATGACACGAAAAGCAATGTACTAAAAGACAATATGTTTGAAAAAAGGTTAAGTAACTGACCTCTGGTAACTACTATTTGAATGTGTACTAGAGAATATTAAATATGCGAAATTCACCCACTAATTGAAAAGGAATAAAAAGTATTTGTGATAGCTCCAATTCAGAATAGTAATCAGATAAACGTGGCAAACGCAATTAAAATAATAGTGATAGCACAGTAATAGAATGTAATCGATCACTAGAAATATGTAGTGTTAATCATTAAACTGGTGGCCATAAAACAATAATTTATAACGACCCGCTCAATAACATAAAAGTAATTGTGCTTGAACTTTCCTCAAAAAAAACTGTATTCATGATACCTATAAGATTGCATATCAGTCAGTCAATCACAACATAGAAATTCGTATGTAAGTACATCAGTTCATGTCGCCATACCAAATCAGCGTAGAGCCCGGCCGAAGCTGCTACCTTGACGTGGTGGTCGGGCTTGACTATCGTCATGACCCAACCGAGCTATATTGGCTGGAACATATGTTCCTGAAGGTTCTACCATTCCAGGCACGTCGATTGGGGAACAATGAGAAGAAAAGCAGCTACTCAAGGTCTCAAGACACCTTTTGACCAGGCGACCCCCGAAGTCAAGCTAAGAAAATATTTCAGGAGGAACCAGAAAAACAGTTAGGCGACCATTTAAGCGATTCCCATCCGGAGGCAGGTTGGAATGATATCAAGAAGGCTGTGGAAACAGCAGTGATATCTGCTAGTAAGGTGAACCATAAGGCTAGAATAAAGCCTTGGATCTCAGTAGCATCCACCGAACTGACGGATGCTCGAAAACTCATCCCAACTGGCTCTGAGTGCGATGAGGAGAAGAGTCAGCTTAGAGATAGGCTGACAAAAAGCTTACGCAACGATCGTGAACAGTGGTGGGTGGCAAAAGCGTGAGAGATGGAAAAGGCAGCGGTGATAGGCAACAGTAGTTCCGCCTTATAAAGGAAACCGGTGTTAGAAATCCATCTGTTAGCGAAACGATCTCAAAAATGATGGCTCTATCATTCATTCTCAATCCAGGATATGGGATCGATGGGCAGAACACTTTAGGGATCAGTTCAACTGCCTTTGAGCCACACTTTGGTTACCCACGATCTCCAGTCATCCTGAATGGCGAAACGAATCAAGCCCTCCGAATCTTTATGAAGTTGAAAAGCCTATAGGAAATCTGAAGAGAGAAAATGCAGCAGGACCCGATAGATTGACTCCTGAGATTTTTAAGGATGGTGGTCCAGCTGTGGTGTGCGCTACTTATAAGTAGTATATGACGCGAGTGAAAACGTAATGTCTGGCAGCAGAAGATGGGGGAAGATCAAGAAAGGAAGAGCGGAAACACAATGGAATTTGTATGAAACGCATGAACAGTGAAATGTCAGACAATGGATTGATGATGGATTGATCTTTTGCAAATTCACGGTTTACGAAATGGTTTTCCTACTTTACTAATTAACGCTGTAATTTTCGATAAATACAATTCGGTTGCCCTCACCTGTGTTCTCCATCACTTCATTGTCGCTGCCAGGATATGACAGCCTGGATGGCAAGGTGAGGACATAGAAGGCGGTCACGGATCAGCTTGTCGCGGAGTTTGACAGCCCAGTGGATCGGCAGGAGGCACTTCAGAAGTTCAGGACGGTGAAGTTATCGGCGGATGGAGACCCACTGGTGATGGCAGTCGAATTCAAGCTGTTACATCGCACGCTGCCGAGTTTGGATGAGTAATCTGAAGCTCAGCTGTTAGCATCGCAGTCCATCGAGAGTGTTCCGGACGCCATTTCCCAGCAGCTGAAGTTGGTTGAAGGCCGCATATCCGATTCGTATAAATGAAGTGAAGGAGAACACAGGTGAGGGCAACCGAATTGTATTTATCGAAAATTACAGCGTTAATTAGTAAAGTAGGAAAACCATTTCGTAAACCGTGAATTTGCAAAAGATCAATCCATCATCAATCCATTGTCTGACATTTCACTGTTCATGCGTTTCATACAAATTCCATTGTGTTTCCGCTCTTCCTTTCTTGATCTTCCCCCATCTTCTGCTGCCAGACACTACGTTTTCACTCGCGTCATATACTACTTATACGTAGCGCGCACCACACAGCTTTGGCAACCAGATTAACTGAAACCTTAGGTAGAATCTAAGAACCGGCCAAAATCCCATCCGACTGGTCTCAATCCGTGACTTTCCCAATTTATAAGAAAGGACAAAAGTCTTCTTGAGACAATCACAAGGGAATTAGTCTAACTAAGATTATCTCTAAATTGTTAGCCTCGGTTATACTTAGACGCCTAACTAGTGCCCGTGAAGGGCAGACTAGAGAAAACCAGGCTGCTTTTCTACTTGGAAGTGGCTGTATAGACCAAATCGTTAGACTACGAAAGGTCTCAGCGCAGATAGAGACGGCTCGATCGACTTTTGCCAAGTTGCGTCAACTATAGCGAAGGCAAGATATTTGCTTTCCAACCAACGAAGAGTGTACCGTGCAATAAGGTCGCTCCGTCCTACTATATAGATGCGAAACATGGCCAGTAAGAGCAGATATTCGTAGGTTACTGGTTTTCGACAATAAGAGTCTCCAAGGCATTGCTCGTGTATCCTGGGACAATCGAGTAAGCAATGCCGTCGTTAGGAAACGAGTTCTAGGTAGGAATAGCAAATCAATAGATGAAGTTGTGAATCTTCATCAGATGGGGTGGTTAGGACAGGTGTTACGTATGCCCAACCACCGACTGCAGCGAACGAGCTGTTTTTTGGTGTAGGAGTAGGGTGGGTGAAAGCTAGGGGCGGCCAATCCAAAACATGACACAAATCGATGAAGTCACTGACAAGTGGACTGAGTCGTGTTGGCAGATGTAGGCTGCCTGGTTGGGGTCCGCGAGACGAAAGTCGCTGATGGTTAGAGACGTTGAATCACATGGCTCAAGATCGTTTGCAATGGCGCAGGTGCATCCACTTTTTGTGTTCTCTCAAATTCTAAGCTTCAGAATTGCTCATCATCTCTATATTTCTCTTTCTAAACTTATCTCACTGAATTATACTTCTCGAATCATATCTTGGAACCCTAATCTTCTTCGATTACTGCTAATACTACTACGATCGCTGTCACTATGGGATTTGAACAGAATGTTGCGTCTCTTTGCTGATGTGGTATGGCGACGTGAACTGATGTACTTACGTACGAAGTACTGCGTTGTATCTGTCTGTCTATCCATTCATTTGACTTCACCTTGACAAAATAAAGAACCAACTCGGTTGACTCTGCGCGTATCTGGAAGCCCTGCTGCTGCTTTCCAGGGTCTCGCTGGCGTAGGTATAGCATTTAGTTACAGGGCAGAACTAGCGCTCCTACACTGTATCCCAGTAGATAGTCGTTTGTGCGCTGTCCGGTTTCCTTGATAGGGCAGAAAAGTTGTCTACTGTTCCCTATTGCCACTGCCTTATCCATCGCTTTCGCTACCCACCACTGTTTTTTTTATCGCCCTGCGCTTAAGTTGACTTCGTCATTTTCAGAGCCAGGTAGGATGAGTTTACGAGCGTCTACCAGTTCGGTAGATGCTACTGAAATCTATGTCTTCTCCCTAACCTTATGGCTTACCTTACTATAAGAAATCACTGCTGTATCCACAGCCTTTTTGATATGATTCCACGCTGTCTCCGGATGTAAATCATTTACAAGGCCGCCTAACTGTTTTTCTAGATTTTCCTGAAATGTATTCTTAGCTTTAGTATCATTAAGTAGAATCCTAAAAGGTTTGTTTGCCGTGTCTTTCTTACGTCCAGTAAGCCTCAAACAAGTACGCGCTCGCACTAGGGCATGATCTGAATTTAGACATGTGCCCTAGAACGAGCGACAGTCCTCTATCGAACCTCTCCATCAGTGGCTGATGGCGATGTGATGTAGATCGATTCAACGTAGAGACAACTTTGAGGGTCGCCTGGTCAAGATATGTTTTTCCTTATGGTTAAAATTAGTATTCGCTAGATGTAGGCGGTTATCTGAGCATAGTTGCAGCAGACGGTCGCCATTATCAGTTTTTTAGCCGCGACATCATAAGATCCACTCAGGTGTCTTCCGTTTTCACTTGAGCCTTGTCACTAGTCATTATTTACTACACCAGAGCGCCTAACCTTTTGGAGGACGTCCGAAAGATTTTTGTATAACTCGTCCGAACTGCAGTCTGTGGGGGCGTAGGCATGTAAATGAAGAGGCAACGGCGAGTTTCACCATCTTTCCGAGTCCTTATTGTGCCGTAGGGTCGGACAGCGCACAAACGACTATCTACTGGGATACAGTGTAGGAGCGCTAGTTCTGCCCTGTAACTAAATGCTATACCTACGCCAGCGAGACCCTGGAAAGCAGCAGCAGGGCTTCCAGATACGCGCAGAGTCAACCGAGTTGGTTCTTTATTTTGTCAAGGTGAAGTCAAATGAATGGATAGACAGACAGATACAACTCAGAACTTCTTACATAAGTACATGATTTCAGGTTGCCATACCGCATCAGCAAAGAGACGCAACTATCAGTTCAAATCCAAGAGTGAAAGCGATAGTAGAAGTATTAGCAGTAATCGAAGAAGATTAGGGTTCCAAGATATGATTCGAGAAGTATAATTCAGTGAGATAAGTTTAGAAAGAGAAATATAGAGATGATGAGCAATTCTGAAGCTTAGAATTTGAGAGAACACAAAAAGTGGATGCACCTGCGCCATTGCAAACGATCTTGAGCCATGTGATTCAACGTCTCTAACCATCAGCGACTTTCGTCTCGCGGACCCCAACCAGGCAGCCTACATCTGCCAACACGACTCAGTCCACTTGTCAGTGACTTCATCGATTTGTGTCATGTTTTGGATTGGCTGCCCCTAGCTTTCACCCACCCTACTCCTACACCACAAAACATATAAATTATATGAATAGAATAACTGTCTGAGGATGTGAGTTAATAAAAACTGATGTGAAATAATAACGTGAAAAAATAACAACTATGAAGAATGTCTGAGTTGGATATCTATTAATTTTCTACCGAATGTTAGTTTCGATCCGACGGAAAGTATCTGGAAATAACAACAAAGTTTATTATTCTAGTACTTTCTCCCTTTGATCAAACTTAACATGAGAGAATATAAACGACTTTGATGAGAATCCAGTGATTTAATGCTGTCTTGGGACTAAAATATGATAGGGAAATCATAAAAACGAGTTAAAGGTTACACAGGGTCCTCGGATAAACGCATGTGAAAAATGAATTTTGAGTTAATAGATGGGAGAGAAAGTGACTGTCATGTATTATAATCTTGAATAAGGATCACTGAAATACAGGGAAAATCGTTGGTAAAACTTTTCAGTCAGTTGTAAACGTTACCTGAAAATAATTTTTATACTAAATATCCTTGAGTTACCAAGCCGTCAACTTAATACCTCATGTATTAAGGAAACATAAATCAATCTGGCATTCGGAAAAGCATCCGCTCTGTATGTCACCAATCAGAGAAAAAGAAATTGGAGCATATCAATCAAGTTGATGATTTCATGGAAACCACCACAACATAGAACTAAGATCAAGTTTCTCGTGTAATAGTATTTTAAGTTCTAGAACACATTGAAATCGATGTCATTTATAGTATACATGAATGAGAGCTTAAATTAACTTCTATTCGAGTTATGCGACTTATTCCTGCACAAGAAATGTATTTCAGGTCACAGACAGAAGGTAATATCTTATATCGTGATACTCTTATCACAAAGTGTTAAATGGTCAATCAGTCAGTTACAACATAGAACTTCGTACGAACGTACATCAGTGCAAGTTGCCATGCCACATTAGCACAGAGACGCAATCGTCAATTGAAATCCCATAGTAGTAGAAGCATTAGCAGTGATCGGAGAGATTAGAGTTCGAAGATATTATTCAAGAAGTATAAACTAGCGAAATTAACTTAAAAAGAGGAGAATAAAAACGATAAATCCAGAGGATTAGGGTTGGAGGGAACACAACGAATGGTTGCACCTGCGCCATTGCAAACGAATTTGAGCCATGTCGTTCAAGGTCTCTAACCATCGATCACTATCTTCTTGCGGACCCTAACCAGTCAGTCTACACCTACCAACGTGAGTCAGTCCACTTTCCAGTGACTTCGATAGAAACATCGTACACATAATCTAATCACGGATTACACCGCAAACAATACCATCGAGCTATTTTTGCATTTTCAATTCTGTTTTCAAATTAGGAAAAAGCAAGAGCATATGAATAAACTTAAGTTAATATACAAAATCATTCAGAAAATACTTAGTTCTCAAAAAGCTTGACATGAAAATGTCAATCAGGAAAAACCGCTGTGTTATGAAACGGAAGCTTTAAAAATTGAGTCTTTCCAACCTACCTTGGACAGAATGTTATGCTGATAACTGATTCGTTCACAATCAGAAACGGGCAACGCTTTACTTTCAATCAGATAAGTAATTTGATCATAAGTAGCAGACTGCAAAATATGAGTCCGAAAATCCAGCGTAGGACTATTAAGTACCACTGACTAAAAATTTTTTAAAAAACGATGATGTAATAGGATTACGAAACATAAACACGCTGAGGTGTTGTTAAACATCAAGATTTACATCTTTTAAGCCAAATTTGTGCCAAATATGAGTACTCATAACTTTCTAACTAAGTTACTTGTGTTTGTTCACTACTTCCATGAACGTGTTGTCGAAAAAGCCACGACAGAGAAGTCGTACTTATTTTAGCAAGCATCATGCTTAGGCGGTAAATAAGAATGATACTCATTAACCAAAAAATTTTATACTTCGAAGTACAATGAAAAGGGTTTTTAATAATATATAGTTTAATAAACTATTTTGACAACAGATGTAAGTCGTAGAGGAGACTGATTAACCATTCACAAATTAAAAACGCATTCACTGTTCGAAAACGAGATAGTTGTGTACTGTAAAAGTCAGTCAGTAAGTCAGTTACAACGTAGAACTTCGTACGTAAGTACATCCGTTCACGTCGCCATACCACATCAGCAAAGAGACGCAACATTCTGTTCAAATCCCATAGTGACAGCGATCGTAGTAGTATTAGCAGTAATCGAAGAAGATTAGGGTTCCAAGATATGATTCGAGAAGTATAATTCAGTGAGATAAGTTTAGAAAGAGAAATATAGAGATGATGAGCAATTCTGAAGCTTAGAATTTGAGAGAACACAAAAAGTGGATGCACCTGCGCCATTGCAAACGATCTTGAGCCATGTGATTCAACGTCTCTAACCATCAGCGACTTTCGTCTCGCGGACCCCAACCAGGCAGCCTACATCTGCCAACACGACTCAGTCCACTTGTCAGTGACTTCATCGATTTGTGTCATGTTTTGGATTGGCTGCCCCTAGCTTTCACCCACCCTACTCCTACACCAAAAAACAGCTCGTTCGCTGCAGTCGGTGGTTGGGCATACGTAACACCTGTCCTAACCACCCCATCTGATGAAGATTCACAACTTCATCTATTGATTTGCTATTCCTACCTAGAACTCGTTTCCTAACGACGGCATTGCTTACTCGATTGTCCCAGGATACACGAGCAATGCTTCGGAGACACCTATGACGAAGACAATCAACCTACTTTGTACTGTAATAAATATAAAGCTGATTGCAAATTTTAATATAGTAAAATAAAATAGTGATCTGTATTGGAGCAGAAAAAAGAAAAGAAATGCTACTGAAAACTTACAGCAACAGCTTCAGGTCCAAGGTGTTTGTAATGTATTTTGACAATGTCTTTTATTATACGACATAGATAAGGATCACTTCGCCAATTTAATTGGGCGATTCCGCGTGCAAACTGTAGATTAAAGATTAGAATAATTGATAATAAAAACAGACATTTGTTGACTCAATAAAACTATATACTGAAATCGATAAAATAAAAAACTGAAGTAACAAATAGAAAAAGCTACGAATATCTGACTGCATAAAAGTTAATCATTGAAAGAAATATTTAAAAGCACGTAAGTACAATTACTTCAGGTAGCTGCTCTTGCATGGACTCCATAACATAATACGGAAATATATCGGATTCTTTGAATATGGAAACTTTTTTAGAATCCTGCGTTTCGTACAATTGTCTTGGAAGGAAAAAGTGATTCACTAGGTTCTCGAAACTTGATGCTGAGCCTTCGGTAGTGACTGGAGCATAAAGAAGCATTGAACAGTGACGAATTAACATTCCTGCAGCCCGGTAACCGCTGACACATAAATGCTCTGGTTTTAGGAAACTACTGTGTGTAGTGAGCCACAAACCGAAACCACTTTCCTGTGCAGAACTGGATACGGAGCAACATATACAAATAAACTCATTTAATCGACCAATATATTCAACAAATATAGATTTGAATAACATTCGAGCTTGAAATGTCTGCGGATAATCGAATAAAAAGGTGAAAATACAAAAGCAGGTCAGGCAGTATACAACATATGAAACAGAAAACGCTGGTATATCATCATACACATATTACCATATCATTTTTTTTATCTATAGTCTTAAACCTCATTTCATCATGCCCAACAAATTTTGTACAACGGATGCGGATATACTGAGACTAACTAACGATTTCGAATCACAGACATCGTCATCTAAAATAATGGGACAAAAATTCGCACTTTTAAAAGTATATAAGAAGCCAGTGTGACAACTTGAACTGATGTACGTACGTACGAAGTTCTATGTTGCTGTTGATTGATATAAATAGTCAAGTTGGTAAGACGATAGGCAAAATTAGCATTCTTCAAGGGACTGTGGGAAAATTAAGCTAAATGTTCAAATGAATATTTAAGTACTCAGAAGGCAGAAAAAAAACCAGGGTTCCTAATCAATAAGATGTTATTTTCGATCAATCTATAGTAAATATTTTGTTACAAGAGGTATTAACTTCGTGATTCTAATAAAAACACTTATTTTAGTGAACAATAAAGTTTGTAATCATAATAAAATAAGATTTTAACAAACCATCACATAAGTTGAATAAGGTTAAATTATGCCAATCGCAGTGTTTATCACTAGTCTTTGCAGCAGAAACACTTGATCGATTTAGTTTGCTTCAATGAGGCTTAGGGAGAAAGTTTTCTAGGAATATATGCTGCACACATAGATTAAACCTTCAAGAAATGGCTTCGAAAAACAGATTAAAAAATACATCACTTTATTTATGAAAGAACATCAGTGATAACTTTCTTACCTCAGGCTGGCGGTTAATGTTTTGAAAATAATGCAATTTTTTTCTAAGAATTAGAAACGAAGTCTGTAATTTTCTTCTATGAACCAAAGCTATCACTGAAACTCAGCATTGAGTACACACAATTTATGGGATAAAACTGGTGTTTATGATGATTACAACTCAAAGTTAAACTTAAATTATGACAGAACCGGTCAAAGTGTAGTTAAATAAGCGATGATTTCATTATTTTATAATTAATAGAATTTTATGTCATATCAGGTTAAGAACATTAAAAATTAGGATAAATGTAAATAACTTACAGCGAGTTCATCAAAATAAGTAGCTATATTAATTAAAATGGTTTCAGCATCTAAATTTGAGATTGTTGAAGTGGTTGAATGCACTGGCAAAAAAGCTCGAATTTCACCAATAAAAGACGGAAAGACGAAATCATCGTGACTTTCTGAAGAAAATGAATTCACATTTCTAACCAGCAAACAGTATGTTAGCAAACTGACAAAAAATAACCAGGCAATTGTAGAAGTTTCCTTTTCACTTGATTTAAGAATAGTAAATAATTCTTTAATTGTACTGGATGTACCATAAAATGATTCCAAAATAGTAAAATGAAACCTATGTTGTTGAAAATGACCAGGGAAGAAAACCAACAAGATTAAAAGCGAAACGATATTGATATAGACGCATTGGGAAAGTAAACAAACCAATAACAACTTGTCAGGACACCTGAAATTATTAAATAACTCACACACCTCACAATATGTTTTAAAATTCCGAAATTGTCAGTCATAAGGAGTTACCAAATACAATGTGCATAGAAAGTATTGCGTTACCTTCATATTACTATTACATATTTTGTTACATAAATAAAATACAATTAGCATGTGGGTTAAGAAACTTACGAGAAATCTATAGAAGGATTCATTGTAATCAAATCAAATAATTCAGCGGGATCAGGGAGCCGGAGTGTCACTTTACTAGAAGAAAAATTAAAATTTATTTAAAGAAAATTAATAAGCACTTCTCTATGAATTAGAATGTATCACTTTGCAGAGACCTTTTTTCTTTCTATTGATGGTATGAATATAACTAATCTATGGAAACATATTTGAACGAAAATGTTTATTTTTTCATGAACATTATCTCATTCGAATGGTAATTGATCATAATTGTTATTCTTCGAACACATGGCTATAAATTTTAGTGATTTTTGACAGGGATTGTGCGAAGCGTATTTTCATAAAGATATTCTATGACCATGTTTTAACAGCAAACTAGGATATATACTGGACAGAATAATGTTCTCATATATTCACGTTTACAATCGCTACCTACTGATATAATTTAAATGCAATTTAGATCACAGAGCTTTTCGGAATACAAAGAATTTTTTTGTTTTTATCCCACTATGCAATCGATTTTCAGACATACACTGCTAAAAGGTATTTCACGCAGTCAGATTCATATTTTGGGTTTAGGTTTCTTTTTCTATGTAACAATGAGCAGAACAACTGACGTTACCCGATCGACGGAAGAAAAATAGAATCTTGAAAATTTTTTAACCACTACTTCACTAGATGTGTAGTGTTAAAACGGAAGCAACAAATGAATTAATTCCTTTCATACTACAAGCGTGTATAATTCTGAAATATCGTACTGTCAATGATCGACTTCGACCTGATTAGCTACAAATATAAAATAAAACTAGGAGGACTACATTAATTAACTAAATTTTATGGATAAGCTGGGATTTCACGTTTGTGTGCATAGAGTAATAATTTATTCCAAGTTTATACGCAAAAAACCACAATCACTGCACATGATACAGACAATCCTGTTATTTGAGATGTTCTGAGAGAGCAGACAGTAGCTATACAATTACACAAAGTAGGTTTGTGACAGATAAGTAGTGCATAGTAATGAAAAGACAAATGACTCAAATTTTGTCAAGTGTAACAACGCGAAATCTATAACACTTATTCCATGCAGTATTACTACAGAAGGAAACGAGAAAGAAACAGTATTGTTTTCAAACATCAGCTCTTCAGTCAAACTGAGCAGATCAACATTACAAGTAGTAAATTTATGACGTTAAGAGAAAATAAAGTGAACCATTAAACTTTTCCGTGTGAGTTATAAATTTGCAATAAACAATAGGAAGTTATTGGATACGGTTTCTTACCGCTCACTTCTGTACGAAATACAAACAGTGGATAAACGAAGAAAGTATAATGCAATTTCCGATAGGAGTGATAATAGATTAACGGGTATATGAGTAGATTTGGTATTCTGCCGTGAAATAGCCTTCTTAAACGCAGGATAAACAGAGCTCCAAATGAAAACTAAAGAAAGAAAACGAAAAATTATTCAATCTTGTGAAAGGAATGTATTAAAAAATGATAGTATATGGTATTTGTATCAAAAGTTTTATAAACAATTAAGTGCTATATTTATACAGCACAGTCACGTTTGTTTATGGCTTTAACAGTCTTGAAGTCTTGATCCCTTCACTGTGATAAATGGAGCTCTGTTCAAACCTGAGAACTAATAACTGAGAGTGGAGCACTTTAGCTACAGTTCCATTTATACAGCTGTTACTTTTCAAAAGATAGCATGTCCAGGTGAGAAAAGTGATGACTAAATATTGTAAAAAAGGTTACATTTCAGGGAAAGTTTCGTACAATAGACAGTCATAACTTGTTTTCATGATTTTAAAGTGCACTAGTCATGATCCTTCTATCTAATGAGAAAGTGACTGTTTTACTAGTCATGCCAGTTACTGGATTGAAAATTTAATATATAGAACTTTTAAAAAGGCGATGAATTTACTGCTCAATATGCAGTTGCGGAAAAACACAGAACAAAAATTTCATTCTAAATAAACCTAAATATTATACAATAAAAAGTTTGTCCTAACGGTTTGAATAGTTGGTGTGAATATATGTAGACATCTGAAATACTATATTAACAGTTTATATAATTTGGAAAACTCCAAGTTGTCGACACAATCACATAAACAATAAAAATTAACAGCACGATCAAAACTGGTTTTATCATCCAGAAAATCCTGTGGCTGCAAGGAAACATTATGAATAAGGAACAAAGAAAACTTACTGAACACTTTTAAGTCCAATTCCGAGTAAGGTGACAAGCTACAAAAAAAAGAGGAAAAGAGTTAATATAATGGACAATCAGTGCATGTTACTTTTTACACGGCTTATTATGAATCTGAAAAATTTAAGATATTTGTAACCACACCACTAAACATTGAACAGGTTTGAAAAATCGAAAATGAAACAATAATCACTGTTTTATAAGTTGAGGTGAAATTGACTGTCCCGAATTAGTTTCAGATTATGATTTCACCAGATTATAGGAAAACAAGTCAATTTGAAATGAATGGATTATTATACAAACTAAACAGATTGACCATAAGATAATGATGAGATCTTCAATCACATATTTACTATAAATCGGAGGTGAAAAATTCGAAAAAAACTTGTGCAAAACATTTATACGAAAATTACCGAACATCCTCGAAAAAGTGTTCAGTAGAAAAGTAAGCTGTATAATTTTCTACATTAGGGTTGTATTCTGACCTCTAGAACAATAGCACTGGAATGCCTTAACCCTTTGAAGTGAATAAAATATGCACACTACGAACTACTGAATTCGGATCATTAATAGACACACAGCGATAAAAATCGAATACGCGAAATATGTTTATTCAACACCTGACGAATGAATGAAAACTACAACACAGTAAATTGAGAGTTTTGATACGACTCAGGTCATACATCCAGTCACTGAATAGAAAACCTTTCGTACGGCAGAGAATGCTAGGCATTATTGTGTGATTTTTACGACTAATTATTATACTTTTCACCATGAACAAATAAGTTTATGAAGGATATATGATGAACAAAAGTGTTCATTGATAATCGAACATTGTATCTCATTGATAAACTTTCAAAACAATTATCGTAAACTCACTATACAACTTCAAGTAATTTCAGGACGGACTTATTCCAATTCATATCAAAAGGCCAGCCAACTGACTCAAAATATGATGAATCTGAAAAGAAATAAAAGGTGTCAAAAGTGATCAATTCATTCAGATTAGACTGGATACCATGACCATTTATGATGAGAAAATAACTGTTTTACCTTTCCATTGCGTTAAGCAGCGACGCCAGCTACAAAACTACCGAAACTCTGAGACATTGAAGAGATATACATATTATCTAGTTCGTGACGTTTAAACACTTAGCATAGAATACTGTATCTAAATCTCAAAAATGGAAAAATTAGTTGTTTGCGGATGGTCAAAGCTTTCTGAATATTTGACATCATATAAAAGAATGCATTTAAATTTATTACATGATGCAAAGTAAGATGAACTGACTTTCGTTGTCTTGTAATAAACCATCCTAATAGATACATCCGAATACGACTAGAGACCTTGACGGACAATCGGAGTAACTAGTCAATAAGAACAGATAAAATGATATACGATGACTGAAATGGTCAGGAGTGGGAACTTATCTGCAACGTAGAGGGCTCACTTTTATATTTTTCTGCTCAGATTTCAGCAAGTGTCTATTTCCCAGGGAGATCTGTTTATTGTACTGTGCTCTTAATTTTATATGTTTATTGTAAACGTTGTTTCTACCCAAAATGTCATCTTTCACATCCAGCCGTATATAAATAATAGTTACATTCACTCTGTTTACCGCAATACACCACTTATTCCATCGATCTTCTTATTATAGCTACTTATTTAGATGGTCACATTTCACATTGTAACATAATATATTTTAATAGACACACAGTATCAACATTTTTACGAGATTTTTATTCCATCTTTTCTTAGTGAATTTATTTGACTGACACAAGTTGAGTAACTGTTTACTTAGAAGTACAAACAACAGTCATATGACGGTAAGTAGCCTTTGACATGAATTCAGTATTAAAAAATATCTCAAAATTTAAATAACTGGATGATATTCGTCATCGAGGGCAACGTGTAAAGGAAAAAACCTGTACAATTCAAAAATAAATTTAGCACTTAAGTAAATCAATTCATCAGCAATCAAATACACTTTTGATTTGCGGACATAAAAAATATTCAAAAGTGTAATTCGATAACAAATACAAGGAAACTGACCAATACACTGTACAATAAAAAAAATGTGATTTGAAGGTAATGAAATATGAGTGAAGTGATTCGAAGCCAGATCGACGAGAAACTGGGTTGAGATTGATGTGAAGTCACTAATACAACTCGAGGTAAATAATCGACTAAATGCTACCGGACGCTGTGTTAAAACAAATTCTGATTCCGTAGAAAGAATCTCGTACGACCTGTACAGAAATAAAACACACAGTGAATGAATTAAAAAGCGAAAATGAAGGTTAGTGTAATAAGTAATCATTTAAATTGTAACATAATTTCCAAACTTCTAAAACGATAATAGTCATACAAAACGTTTTTTCTACTATAACCAGTTTCCGCACAATAAAAAAGGTTCTCAACGTGGATAATACTCACTCATGATTCATTGACGAACTAAATATGCATTTGATGAAGATATTTGAAATATAGTAACCTGCTAAGGAATGAGTGGTTTTCTACTTTCGAAAACGATTTAGTGAAACCTACCCCATGAATAAACAATTTTAAAACTTAGTATTTCAATTAATTCAGTTTTCTTCGGAATTATGGATCGATCATTATCAGACCACCAGCATGGACAGCCGTTTCGTTCTAGTATGGAACTCATCAGCAATATCGGGGATTGATTAAAGTTAGACAATGACTCTGTTAGATGCCGGTTCAGTGTTCTACAGTTTAAGTGTCCGCGCGCCAGACCGAAGGTCCTGGGTCCCCGAGAGTAGGGATCACAGATGCGCAATGCTGATGAGTCCAACACTAGGACGAAACGGCCGTTCCAGGGTTTTAATGGTGATCTAACAATGATTGATTCATAGATTCAATTAAACTCAATAATCTCCATAATTCTATGATGGAAAATTCAGTTCTTATTAAATGTTACGGGGTTTCGAATTACGAGAAAAATTTAGAGTGGCAATAACTATAAAACAGACCAATAGTTGGACAGCTTATGCAACACGCATAAAAATTGGTTCACATGAATCTTATTTTTTATTTTCATCAGAATCTTGAGTCATATTTTATTCACTCATTTAAATTAATACAAACCATGTTCACTAGGACTAGTATTTTTCACCACCATTGATAGCAGTGTGTTTGGCTATTCTGCTATTAATTCTGTAAATTTGATCGCTCTTAGTTGTTATATGGCGAATCGAGTCAACGTAACTCTCTGCTAGGTTCTACAGTGATTATTAATGACTGAATTTTTCAAACGGTAAACATTGGACCAGAATGCACCAGTTATTTGTCCCATGATGAAGAGTTACAAAGATGTAGCACGAGTATTTCACCAGGTTAATAATGGCACTTAAAATAGACAAGTAATTTTCTTTGCTAACAGCGGTAATTTTAAGAAATTAGAGTTTATAGTGACAATAAAGAACAAAATATCACAACTCACGGAGACAGACTACGACGTAATGGAATTATAACACTATTAATTTTCTCAACAACTGGAAACAAACACAGGAAATTAATATTAAATTCGGAATGCATGCATGCATATTCTGTAAACATAACTAATAGATATTGCAAACATTGAAGCAGAATACAACCACGATTCGGGTCCCAATTATGTGATAATGTTTGGGCAACATTAGCTGATTCCGATAACGAGGAAGATATTTCAACAATATTGTTAACCTACGATTTCAACATGAAATAAAATGTAAAAGTTAAGTAGAAAACAAATGTTGACAAAATGATTTTGTTGATTATTCTAAATTATTTTAAAACAGTCACCAACATTTTACACCATTTTCCGAATTTCGGGTTTGTTATTACACATAAATAATTTCGAACATTACATCACTTTTGAAATCATAACTCCAGTTATTTTAATTCGCCAAGATCCTAGAAATTAAGCGATAAAGTGATGGTAATTTGTGTTTCATAATTACTACTTTATGTAATCTAAATACTAAATAGGTTTGTGTGAATATGGTCCATCTCATAAATAAATTTATCGACATATCAGAACTATGAATATTACTTATAGTATAACTAATTATCCAGTTGGTAATAATCTCTGTCAACAGATCTAAGACTTTGACTGAATTAAAATTATACCTATGAAAGTGAAAAAAATATTGTGGTTAAACGATTAAATTACAGTGTTATAGTTTCGACGTCCACCTAAAAGTGTATTTCAACTGAAAGTACAAAATCTTGCGCCTGTGTAAACTCTGAAATCCAGACTATCTTAGATTTTTGAAGCAAGTAAAATCAAACACCGAAATCAGTCAAAGGGAACAACATAACTCAAATTCCTTACATTCTTCTAAAGAGTACATGGTGAGCTAACAACAAACATAATAGATTTGTAATATTCAAATCAGTAGAAAATTAAAAAAGTCAAAAGTTTCTGACGTCTCATTATCTAGGGTAAGCCAAGGCTTTGGAGGATAAATAACAAAATCAAGCATAAATGGTATAGAGGAATATGTTACATCGGAGAGCGATTCGGAAATATGGTAACTCTCAAAACTAATTTATGAAATACCACTATATGTAGACTTACTGAACAATAATAAACAAGATTATCATATTTCCATATACTTTTAACACAATCAATCAGATAAAACGCAGAAATTCGTGCGGACGTATATCAGTTTAAGTTGCCATACCACACTAGCACAGAGATGCAATTGTCAATTCAAATCCCATAGTAGTAGAGGTGGTAGTTGGAGTATTAGCCATAAAGAAGAAGATTAGCGATCGAAGATATGATTCAAGAAGTACATTGCAGAAGAATCAATAAAAAATAAGAGAGAGACAAAGAGAGGTCATGAGGAATTCAGATTGGAATTTGAGAGATGCCAAAGAATGCATGTATCTGCGTCATTGCAAACGATTTTGAGTCATATCATTCAAAGTCTTACCGTAGGTTGCTAGCATCTCTCGGACACCAACCAGGTTGAAGACTTCTTTTCTTCCTTCAAGTCAAAAATTTTGGAAATAGTTATCGAAAAGAATCAAAGCGATAAAACTGACCCACGAGATTGTTTTTGATATGGGTACAATATCTTTTTCTTCATAAAACTCTCCTTCGAACTTTTTTACTATGATCAATACACATTCATCCTATATTAATTTCACGTAGAAAATTGTTTACATAAAAGCAATCTACATGGAGCTCTAAATCTAGTGATCTACTAAAAACTGATACACTCTAGTGTGGCAGCGCCTGTCACTGAATGAAGTACCAAAGAAGTCACTATCCCAAATAAAGTTTTAACAATCTTTCCTTTGAACTGAAATGCCCCATGTCACCAATCGGTATTTAGGAATACATTTTGCTGTTATTATAGTATCATTTTTATCGGATTATCCACGGCTTTTTCAGTTTGAGAGTTCAGATTGCTCTCCACTATGTTAAAATCTAAAACCCTGCCCACCCTTATCTTCGTTTTTGTGTCCCACAAATTCCTTCTCAATGCGGATATGATCATCCTAGACATTTTGTCATTCGGGGAAACTCATAAGTCTTCATACATATCATCCTCTATGCAAGAAATTTTTCAAAATTTGAATAGTAAAACAGCATCCTTCTTAAGGCTTATCGATTCCACAATGATGATATATGATCGGCTTCTCTATTTCTAAACAACATTATATTACACATTGTTATTTCCGCGGCACTTCCAATGACCCTCGCAAACTCTAAAACCGGGCGGACATCCTATGCTTCTATTTTGGTTTAGTCCTGATTTTCAAAATCTGAATCAGTTTTTCAGTCTCCGAAGTATCTCATCTCACACAATCAGGAGTCATGAATCTACCAAATGCAGACCTTTCAGCTCACAGTACAGAGTTTAAATAGTCAAAGTTCTCTTCAGGTTGGTGTTTTTTGGAAGGATTATCTTTGTAAGATTTGATTTGAAATCCCATTGACTAACATCCTTCAATTATCGGGATTGTCTATAAAAGCTTATCTATAAAAGCTTGTATGCAGAATACACAAAGTTTACTGAATGATGATTCTTGTTGATTAAAAACAATCACAATTCCAACTAGGTGATACAAGTAACACAATATCAAATAACTTTTTGACCAGTTAGCATAAACAAGTTGATTTCTTAACTCTTATTTCTTTTTCAAGAACTGTTTGAGTAACAATAGTTTGTAGGTAATTTAAAATCTCGCTTTGGACTGATTACTGAAAGTCAATCGAAGCTTGTTCAAATTTCTAAGTTATTAGATTCTTTTAATTACCGTGCAGTGAATGAACGTTTTTGAGATATATTGTTTCTGTTTCAAAAACCAATTTTTCGGGCAAACATTATCTTTTTAATGTTTCTTTCTGCTGATTTTGGTTGCTCAAATCTCTTTCGTTTACCTGGTCTTCATCCTGACATCAACTCTAGAAGTTCTCAATGTGGAAGTGCATGTAGGTGGAAATACAGGAAATACAGGGTAAAGATTGATGACTAGGGCATGGTCTTCATTCAAAGGCCACATAATGACAAATCATCAGACTAAGGATCAATGTAACTAAATCGTCAACGGGGATGAAGTACTGAATAAACCGTTAACTTTAGACACAGGCAGACCAAAAGAAATGTATAAGGTATATTCCAGAATCATGTGACTATTAGAACTGCATATTACTACTCCGTCCACTGAAATAATCAGTCCGTCCTTCATCCACGGTCGGTTAATCGAGGGAAGAAGGTAATCCATTGTCACTAAAATTTATGAGATGGGATACAGAGAACAGAGCCTTCAGCCACAATAATGTTGTCGTTTAAATATTTGAAAGAGTTGGCAAGATGATCAACATGATGGGTATGCGATTAACTGTCAGTTAAACAATAGGCAAAATCGTTTTATGGAATAGAAAGTCGTACACGATCAATCTCTTAATAAAGAAAGAAGTAGACTGAATCGTCTGATAACAGAAAATGACTAGGTTTGTGTCTGAAATTCTCGATAGCACTGTCAAAATAGGTCAAGAAGCACTGGATATCAACAAGATCAATCAGTCAACAGCCACGTAGAACATCGTACGTACGTACATCAGTTTATGTTGCCATAACACATTATCAGAGATGCAATCGTCACTTCAAATCCCATAGTAATAGAGGTAGTAAAAGTATTAGCAGTAGTCGAAGAGGTTAGGATTAGAAGATATTAGTCAAGAAGAAGAAGCTAAGGTAATGGACTTAGAAGGATTAAGGTAAAGTGATGAAGAATTAAAAAGTTTAGGATTTGAGAGAACACAAAGAATGAATGCATCTGCGCCATTGCAAACGACTTTCAGCCATTTCATTCAGGGTTTCTAACCATCAATTATTACCATTTTGCGTGCCCCAACCACGTAGTCAACACATACCAACATGGCTCAGTCCACTTGTCAGTTAATTCATGCATTTGTGCTACGTTTTGGTCTGGCCGCCTCTAGCTTTCGTCCAGCTTACTCATGCACCACAAAACATAGCTCGTCCAGGCAATCGGTGGTTGGGCATTCGTAACACATGTCCCAACCTGCTCAACTGATGAAGTTTCAATACTTCATCTATTAATCTGCCATCACTATCTAGTACTCGTTTCGTAACCACAGCATTGCTTACTCAGTTGTCCCATGATACACAACCAAGGCTTCGGAGACAACTCTGATCGTTACCTACCAACATCATCTACTCTCACTGACCATGTTTCACAGCCATATAGAAGAACGGAGCGAACTGCGGCGCAGTACACTCGTCCTTTGGTTAGCGAACGGATATCACGCCTACGCCAAAAGTGACGCAGGTTGGCAAAAGCCAATCGAGCCTTCTGTATCCGCGCTGAGATTTCGTCAGTCACCAGACCATCGGCACTGATGAGAGTCCCCAGATAAGTGAAGCGGTCTGCACGCTCGACTAATTCACTCCCTATCACTCGTTCAGGTGCCAATGCAACCCAGTCTTGAAGCAACATTTTGCATTTCGAGGGGGAAAACCGCATCCCGAACATGCTTGCATTAGTGCTTATGGTAGTCAGAAGACTGCATTTTGTCAGCGTATTCACCGAATAGAACTATGTCATCGGCATATTCTAGATCATTAAGCGACTTTCCTGGTAGAAGGTCAACCCCTGAAAATCTGACGAGCTTCATTTTAACTCTAAGAGGATGTCTACGACAAAGTAAAACAAGAATGGAGAGATTGAACAGCCCTGACGGACACCACTTGATGTCAGTCAGTCAGTCAGATGCAACGTAGAACTTTGTACATAAGTACATCACTTCATGTTGCCATACCACATCAACACAGAGAAGTAATCGTCAATTCAAATCCAATAGTAGAAGAGGTAGTAAACGTATTAGGAGTAATCGGAGAGGTTAGGATTATAAGATACTTTCAAGAAGTATGATTCAGTGAGAAAAGTTTAGAGAGTCGAAACTAGAGGGGTTGAAGAATCCAGAAGATTAGCATTTGAGAGAACACAGAGAATAAATGCACTGGCGCCATTGCGAACGATTTTGAGCCATGTCATTCAAGGTCTCTAACCATCGATTATTATCATCTCGCGGACCCCAACCAGGTAGTCGACAATTACCGACATGGCTAAGTCCACTAGTCAATGACTTCATGGATTTCTGCCATGTTTTGGTTTGGCCGCCCCTAACTTTCTTCCAACCTATTCCCACACTACAAAACAAGGCTCGACGAGGCAGCCGGTGGTTCGGCATACGCAACACATGTCCCAACCACCTCAACTGGTGAAGTTTCATTACTTCATCGATTGATCTGCCATTCTTACCTAGCACCCGATTCCTAATAACAGCGTTGCTCACTCGGGTGTCCCACGATATACGAGCAATGCTTCGAAGACACCTATGATCGAAAACCAGTAACCTACGAATATCTTCTACTCTCATTGGACATGTTTCACAGCCATAAAGTAAGACGGAGCGAACCACTGCGCAGTACACTCGTCCTTTAGTCAGCAAACGGATATCTCGCCTACGCCATAAGTGACGCAAGTTGGCAAAAGCCAATCGAGCTTTCTGTATACTCGCTGAGATTTCGTCAGTCACCAGGCCATCAGCACTGATGAGACTCCCAAGATAAGTGAAGCGGTCTACACGTTCCACCACTTCACTCCCTATCACTAGTTCAGGTGCCGATGAAACCCAGTCTTGGAACAACATTTTGCATTTCGAGGGGGAAAACCGCATCCCGAACATGCTTGCATTGTTGCTTAGGGTAGTCAGAAGACTCTGCATTTTGTCAGCGTCTTCACCTAGTAGGACAATGTCATCGGCATATTCCAAGTCAATAAGTGAGCCACCTGGTAGAAGGTCTACTCCTGAAAATTCAGACGAGGATAATGTTAACTCTAGGAGCATGTCTATGATAAAATTAAACAAGAATGGAGAAAGTGGACATCCCTGACGGACACCACTTGATGTTGAGAATTCCGGTGACAGTTCGCCATAAGCCCTCACCCGACAAGTGGTGTTCGAGTAAAGAACTTGTATAAGGTTAATGTACTTCTGTGGTACACCTTTCAATGGCAGACACTGCCACACAACCTCACGATCAACAGAGTCAAATGCCGCCTTAAGGTCTAGGAAAACAACTATTGTAGGACGCCTAAATGTGTGTCTATGTTCCAGGACCTGTCTGAGTGTGAAGACGTGGTCTATACAGCCACGTCCAGGTCGAAAACCAGCCTGGTTTTCTCTAGTCTGCTCTTCACGAGCTTTCGTTAAGCGTCGAAGTATTATTGAGGCCAATATTTTAGATACTATATTAGTTAGACTTATTCCCCTGTGATTGTCACAAGAAGACTTTTGTCCTTTCTTATAGATTGGGACAATCAGTGATTGAGACCAGTCGGATAGGATTGCGTCCAGTTCCCAGATTCTACCTAAGATCTCAGTCAACCTAGCTGCTAAAACTGGACCAACATCCTTAAATATCTCAGGGGTCAGTCTATCAGGACCTGCAGCTCGTCCTCGTTTCAGATTTCCTAACGCTTTCTCAACGTCATTAAGACTAGGGGGACTTACATCGATTTGCCATTCAGGATGACTGGAGATCGTGGGTAACCGAAGAGTGGCTCGTGGCCAGTTGAACTGATCCCTAAAGTGTTCTGCCCATCGATCCAGTCTCCTCGATTGAGAATGGATAATAAGACCATCCTTTTCCGAGATAGTCTCACTTACATTCGGGTTCTTAATACCGGTTTCTTTAATAAGGCGGAAAAGTTGTCTAGTGTTGCCGATCGCCGCTGCCTTTTCCATCGCTTTTGCTTTCGCCACCCACCACTGTTCGCGGTCGTTACGCAGACTTTTCATAAGTCTGCGCCTAAGCTGACTACGCTCTTCATCATGCTCAGAGTCAGGTGGGATGCGTTTTCGAGCATCCAACAGTTCGGTGGATGCGACTGAAATCCACGGCTTCATCCTAGCCTCATGGTTTACCTTCCTAGCAGATATCACTGCTGTTTCCACAGCCTTTTTGATATCATACCAACCTGCTTCTGGATGGGAATCGCTTGCATGGTTGCTTAACTCTCTTTCTAGTTGCTCCTGAAATATTTTCTTGGTTTGATTATCATTAGGTAAAACCCTGAGAGGCTTTCTTACGGTGTCTTTCCTACGTCCAGTAAGCCTTAAACAGATACGAGCTCGCACTAGAGCATGATCTGAATCCAAACATGTGCTCCAGAACGAGCGACAGTCCTCTATCGAACCCCTCCATCGGTGGCTGATGGCGATGTGATCTAGTTGAGTCCAACGTTGAGACGACTTTGGAGGTCGCCAGGTCAACAGATGCTTTTCCTTATGCCTAAAGTTGGTGTTCGCTAAGAATAGGCGGTTATCTGAGCATAGTTGCAACAGACGGTCGCCATTGTCTGTTCTCTCAGTCGCTACACCATAACATCCACCTAGATGTCTTTCCTTTTCACCTAGTCTACCTACTTGAGCATTAAAGTCACCAGCCATTATTACTATGTCAGAGCGCTTAGCTTTTTGGAGGAGGTCCGAAAGCTTTCTGTAAAACTCATCTTTAACCTCGTCTGCACTGCAGTCAGTGGGGGCATAGGCAGATATGACGAAGAGGCAACGGCGAGTGTCCCTATCCTTACGAGTCCTTACTGTCCCATTTAGTCGGACAGTGCACAAACGACTATCTACTGGGATCCAGTCTAGGAGAGATAATTCTGCCCTAGGACTCAACGCTATGCCTACGCCAGCAAGACCCCTGGAAGCAGCATCAGGGCTACCGGATACACGAAGAGTAAATCGAGCTGCTTCTTCGTTTTGACAAGGTGGAATCAGGTTAATGACTTTACTAGGATCCTGTATGCGCGTTTCCGAGACGCAGCATACATCGATGGCACGAGTTTCTAAAGTCCTAGCTAATGATGCCTGTTGCCCTATTTGACACAATGTCCGTACATTAAAAGCTCCAATATGTAGTCTAGAACGGGGTTTCAAGAGACCAGGAACGACGTTCCGTGATCTCGCTTCGTCTGCATTAGCGGTGCAGTGAGAAACGGGAGTGTGAGTACAGTTAGTCGTAGAGATAAGAGAGACATGAGGGGGTGTAGGAAGGATTTGATTTTGACCAATTTGGTCTCGCGTGCTGTTACGGGTATGAGGGCGGTTGTCACTTCCCGGCTGCCCACACCGTGGAAGGTTGTTTCTTGAGGGACCTGAAAAGGAAGATGGATTAGTGTTGGTGCGTGACCGCAGAGCCCAAGGGACAACTGCTTGAGGCCGGTCACGCACGGCCTTTTTATGAAACGTTTTTTGAGGATTAGCTCCGTTCTTAAAGGCCCTTAGTGGGCACCCTTACCCAAGGAGACGGAAATCCGTGAGTTACGGGGAGTGTGACATTTTTAGGGCCGACCTTTTCTAACCCTTCCTTCCTTTTGAGAAGGCAGCATCGCTGCAGATGCTGGTTGTCCGAGGGAAACACCTTACTGCTGTCACACCTCTCTGCAGTCAGCAGTACGACTTCGCCCTCAGACCTTGGGTAGCTGCTTTTAGTCTCATCGTTCTCCAATCGACCAGCCTGGCATGGTAGGACCTGCAGGAACATATGTTCCAGCCAGTATAGCTCGGTTGGGTCATCACGATAGGCAAGCCCGACCACCATGTCAAGGTAGCAGCTTCGGTCGGGACCACTTGATGTAGAGAATTCCGATGACAGTTCGCCACAGGCTTTGTTGTACTTCTTTAGTACATCTTTCAATGACAGACACAGCCACACAACCTCACGATCCACTGGGTCAAATGCCGCTTTTAGGTCTGGGAACTCGACTACTGTCGGACGTCTAAATGTGTGTCTGTCTTCTAGAACCTGTCGTAGTGTGAAGATGTGGTCTATACAACCACGTCCAGGTCGAAAACCAGCCTGGTTCTCTCTAGTCTGCTCTTCACGAGCTCTAGTTAGACGTCTAAGTATAATCGAGGCTAACAAATTAGAAACTATATTAGTTAGACTTATTCCTCTGTGGTTGTCACAACAAGACTTGTGTCCTTTCTTGTAGATTGGGACAATCAGTGATTGAGACCGGTCAGACGGGATTACGTCCGGTTCCCAGATTCTACCTAGTATCTCGGTCACTCTAACTGTTAAAACTGGACCACCATCCTTAGGGGTAAGCCTAAGGGGGTAACATTTCGACCAGATTGGTCTCTCGTGCTGTTACGGGTATGAAGGCGGTTGTCACTTCCCGGCTGCCCACACCGTGGAAGGTTGTTTCTTGAGGGACCTGAAAAGAAGAAAGATTAGTGTTGGTCTTGGAGACCTGGGAGCGTGACCGCAGAGTCCGAGGGACAACTGCTTGAGGCCGGTCACGCACGGCCTTTTTATGAAAGGTATTTTGAGTGTTAGCTTCGCTCTTGAAAGCTCATAGTGGGCACCGACGGAGACGGAAATCCGTGAGGTAGGGTGAGGTGTGACATTTTTAGTGTCAAACATTTCTAACCCTTCCTTACTTGTGAGAAGGCAGCATCGCTGCAGATGCTGGTTGTCCGAGGGAAACACCTTACTGCTGTCACACCTCTCTGCAGTCAGCAGTACGACTTCGCCCTCAGACCGTGAGTAGCTGCTTTTAGTCTCATCGCTCTCCAATCGACCTGCCTGGCAAGGTAGAACCTTCAGGAACATAAGTTCCAGCCAATATAGCTCGGTTGGGTCATCACGATAGGCAAGGCCGACCACCACGTCAAGGTAGCAGCTTCGGTCGGGTACACAAATGCATAAACAAAGCTAGATGGATTTCACCAGATTACACTACTCAGAACCATAGTGGTAAATCGCTGCAGATTAATGAGGCGTTGATACTCATTGGCAGTGTCACTAAAGGTGAGTTTAGGATCTTGATCCGATCGACCCAGTAGCCGTGTTGTCATGTCACTGAGCTTTGGGAACTGGAGGCCGAAAATGAGGATGAGGGCTTTGAACTGGTGTTCAGTCAAAGACTTCAACCGGAAGCCTTCGCACTCACGGTTGACCGTGCCCACATGCCTAAGAAAATCGACGAACTTTTGGCCTAATGACTGGACTGTGTCTAAGAATGGGCGGTCACGTGGTTTCAAAGGCAGAATATAATTACAGTACCTATCCAGTTCACTTGCATCCAACAATTGAAGTAGCAGCCGAACATACCAAGCATCATCTTAACTAGAAAAATAGGTCTTCATAACGCCAGAACCACATGTCAAAAGTAACGTCGGTATCAGGATCATGATGAAACTCAGCAATACCGTATGCGATGTCGTCTACTGATGGTACTGTGGTTGCATCAGATGAGCTAGGCTGTATAGGAGGCGAAACCTTGGCATCTGTTAAAATCCTCATTACTTTTAGCTGTTGCTCAAGTATTGATTCAAGTTTGGAAGGATCCATGTTTCAAAAACCGCCGTCGCCAATTTGATATGCTTGCAAATATTACGAGTTAACCTTACTCGATAAACGGAACGAAGATCAAAGATGCAGTGACACAACAGGCTACTCTAAGCCGAACGTCCCAGGCTCCACGAACAGAGTAAGAAGTCTTGATAAGACGTAGAGAATGAGTTCCACAGGCAACTAGAAAGTACCATTGACGAGCAAGGTGGATCTGATGCGGATGTAAAGTTGCGAACCGGGAAAGCAAGGGGTGAATTTTTACAACTGAACAATATTTGGAATTCAAAACAACTGTCAACAAATACAAAAGTCAGAATTTTCAATACAAATGTCAAGACAATTCCACTGTATGGGGCGGGGCCTCGGAAAACTACCAAAGCCATCATCGAGCAGATAAGTGTTCATTAACAGTTGTCTACGCAAAATACTTCGGATCCGTTGGCCAGATACCATAAGCAACAACCCACTGTGAGAGAGAACAAACCAGATTCCAACGGAGGAGAACAAGAGAAGCGCTAGATGTGGATAGAACACACATTGCGAAAGGCACTCAACTAAGTAACAAGACAAGCCCTCACTTGAAACCCTAATGATCAAAGTAAAGGCGGGCGGCCAAGAAACACATTACGCTGAGTAATGGAGACATACATGAGAAGAATGAATAAAAATTGGACAGAACTGGAGAGGGAAGCCCAGAACAGAATAATCTGTAGAATGCAGATCGGCGGCCTATGCTCCATTGGGGGAAACAGCAAAAGTAAGTAAGTAATGGGCATCGGATTAACATTAACGAAAATATTTTTAACTTACTAGGGATAATAAACATGTTTTATTATCATCCATGTCTGAACTCATTAATAATATATCCAGGGCTTTTTCGACCAAATTGACCCATATAAAAAAATAGTAAGAAATACTTTGCTTAGTCAGTGACAACAATGGAATTCTTAAGCTGTTTAAAAAATAAAACGAGAAAACTATGAGGAAGTGTAAAATAGTGGGGAAGTCACTAAAAAGTGGTTTCTTATTTACCAGCTATTGCATTGTTTGTAAACTTCAAGAATAAAATTTTTAAGAACTTCGGTGTAAAAAGCGGTAATCAAATTGTTCTGAAGCACGTAAAAAATCCTACATTTTACACTTCAGTGAACCATTTGGGATATCGAATAGTTGAAAACTGAAGTTGTGGGTGATTAAACCACAAAACAATACAGTCTACATCATCATAATAGTGAACATTTTCAGTGTCTTTGAAAAAATATCAAATACTTATCTACAGCGAGAACTGAAAAATCACTGTGATTCAATATGTGAATACAAGTATTTCAATTAAATTGTTTAGTAGTCGTTACTTTCTTTTGCATAAATAGGTAAAGATTATGCGCAAATTTGGGTCAAACCATCAGAAGACGGCATTCATCTACAGTCTAAACTGAACATTAAAATCCATGACTGATTATAAGACTTTACAAAACTAAAGCAGGATTTTCAAGACAAAGATACTCGTACCATGAGTAACACTGATTACTTTGTTCATCACCATATGTTTGGTGCAGCAAGAAGCATTCAGTGAAAAAAATATTTTAACAAGTTCCTCCTACTTTTACCAGTAATGCGTGTAAAATAAAAAATCTTCCCAAGAATTTGGAAATATGATTAATAGGTATGCAACTTATATTATGATGTCTTTGGGATAGTTCTAGTCTTGTAATTGTTTTATCACATCAAGGCTACTATGGTAGTATTAGCGTTATTTTTATTTTGTACACAAGAACCATAAGATTTCGGACTTAGTAAGTTTGAGACACTAAATGAATCAATGAGAGGTCACGGTTTGTTGGTACCATTTATGCGACAATCATTCGTTTTAAAGATTGCATTTGTATTCAGTACAGTACATGAAAATTCATTACTTACACTGTACACAACTCTTCAGTGTCCGATGAAGATAGTCTTCGAAGCAGTTCACAAAACATAGAAAAATTTCTAAATGAAGATATAATAAATCATACAATGAAGCTTAAACAAAACAAGAAAAATAAATTCAATTCTCTTGTTATGGTTCGTAAACGTCAATTTAAATGAATCATTTGCGAATTCTCAACCTAAACCACTAAATATTTTAATATAATCACTTTAGATAAAAATGGTAGACTCTATTCAATGGCTTTATTAAGTTGCTAGATTTTTACTGCATTTTCATAATATTCTGGTAGACCTAAAGGAAATAATCAGGGAGTTATGTTAAAACCTTATAAAAACCAGTGTAATTGTATTAGAATTCTATTTTTGGTATTAAAAAAACATTCATAGTTATAATAAAAAATTAACTTACTGCCTAACTTCACTAACTGGTTTCACTTTATTGTACCAAGATCTGAAACTTCAAGTTGAAAAGAAATAAAAATTGGAAACCAAACATTACGATATTGTATAAAAAATATATACAAAATATTAACACAATATGTACTTATTCATTTTCAAAATAAATTAGTCAGTCAAGTCAATGGGTATTGGAGCGTAAACATGCATGTGGTTGGTAGAATGTTGGGGAAAGAAGTTACTGGCTTTGTGTAGATTATCACTGATGAGTGACTTTTATAAAACAAACTTCTCTGTGAATGACTAGAAAACACTTTCTTGTTTTTGTGACAAAATTGAAGCGTTAGCAAAGCTTTCATCGGATAAACCATCATACTGCTAATCGATTAGCCAAAATTCTACAGCCAATCGACAATCAACCCAACTCGGTATTGGGTTGGTATTCCACAAGATTAAATGAAGGATTTGCATCTTCAATGTTTTTTATATAAATGACAAAGTTAATTCGTCAGAAAAACTAAGGACATAATGATGAAATCAAATCCGGATTCGCTTTTGACTTAACGATTTTATGACCAAACTAGAAAGATAGCAAAGTACCAGGGATTAACAGCAGATCAGCTAAAGCACCAAATCCAGATATTGAGAATGCAATTATTTTGTATATTTTCCTCAGAAAGATCTGAGAGCGACAACAGGTATCGTCCAACTGGAAATGAGGATACCTTTTCAACATATCAAAGATCTGTGTGTGAGAACTACAGGAGTGTCACATTACTGTTAGTACCAGGCAAATTTTTCAATAGTGTTGCTGAAGCAAATGAAATGACACTTAGGAAGCTGGATTTCGTTAAAACCGATCCTATACCGACCAAATTGGAACGTACGTATCAAGTTCTGCGTTGCAACTGACTGAAATCGTGATCCTGAGAATTACTGTTGATTGATCAATTACATGGAACTCATTAATGTACATTGACTTCCTTAGTCGTGAGAAAGCATTAGACAACATCCACAGGAAAATCTAATATCTTCTCCGATATTATGGAGTGCCTGAGAAGACCGTCACTGTCATACGGAACCCATACAACAGACTGAGTTGCAAAGTCGGACATGAAAAACAGCTCACAGATGAATTACAAGTGAGGTCTAGTGTCATAAAATGTCTACTTTCACCCTTTCTACTTCTTCTGGTTTTTGACTTGCTTATTAAGACCTTCATATCTCGGGAACAGCATGGAATGCAGTGGACCTGTTGAACACACTTGGATGATTTTGACTTTGAAGGTAACTCAGTCCTCGTATCATATACAAAGCAACAAGTGAAGACAGAGACAGCCATGGTAACAGAGGCTTTTGAAGACATAGGCTTCAACATTTACAAAAGATAGGCTAGATCCCGAAATAGAACACAGTGGCCACCAACCAAATCACACTCGATGAAGAGTCTTCATGTACTTGGTCAGCATTACTGATAACCAAGGAGGATCTGAAGTAAAGGCACAAATTGGCAAAGCAAGTGTAGCGTTCTCACAATCAAAGAGGTTCTGAGACTTGAAAGTCATCTAGAATCAGATTTAAAGTTTCCAAAACCTACATTGAAGTAGTTTTATTGTGTGGAGTTGAGACTTGAAGAGCCACTAAAACCATCACTAAAAATGCGCAACTATTTGTAACTGGCTTCCGAAGCCTAATAACTCCAGATCCACTGGTTAGAGACCAGTAATAATAATCTGCTCTGGCAGAGAATAAACCAGCTGTCAGTTTAAGAGGAAGCTAGAAAAATATGTCAGGGTGGATAAAACACACTTTCTGGAAGCCACCACATTGTATCTCAGGGCAATCCCTAACGTCGAATACCCAAGGGAAAAGAACAGCGGCAGACCAAACAACATATTGAGACGAGAACACAGACATCACTTGACGAGAAGAGACCAGGACAGTGTTCTTAGAGATGTCAGGTTGGTGGCCTATACCGCAGGAAGGGTAACAAGCTTCAATTAATAAGCTCATCAAGAAAGCTGCTGTTTACAACCAACGATTATCAACCTTTAAAAGCAGTGTTCCGTCTGAGATTAAATGAGAGAATTAGACTAGTCTGACGATTTCAAGTCACAATGAAAACGTAAGACACTTGATTACAGTAGCACAGAAATTGTAGCCTTCATAATTTTCTGCTAGACGTTTTAAATAAGACATAGTATGTCAAACTAGGATGTATCAGCGTATAATAGTTCAGAAGTGCGGTCACAAAGAGTAAGGAACACTGCTGAAAATTGTGTATGTAAAGCCAAACAAGACTGATGACTAATCTAGAAATCTACTCACACTTATGTGCACACTTGATCCTAACACCACTTTAAAAAGACAATATACATTAAAGAAACAGACAAATCAAAGATACAGAATCTAACAATTTTATATCGCGCAATTAATGAACTGAAATATTTATTTGTTTTTGATTTATGATCCCTACTACGTTTATAGTCTAAAATCAAATTCAATTCGATTTATTAGTAGTAATTAAATAAAAATATGGTGAAACAGCCTTTTAGTAATTACACAACAAATTCAAAATGATACTGACATGAATACAAAGACTCTAGAACTTGAATTTCAATACCAAAAGGTAGTGAGTATCACAAAGTGAGTTCATCTACTTACCTCATACAAGGCGTAGGCAAACCTGAAGATGAATTTGAAATATCAAATCCAGTGTTCTAAATAAAAATTTTGTGAAATAAAGATATACAAGGCAAGTTATATAAATAGTACAGTTTAAGTTTGCTAGCTAATAAAAGGAAAATATGGGTTTAAACGTTTGGACTAACTACATAATTTCAACAGAAAAAAATCATGGAAGTCTTGAAAATAAACTTACTAGCTGACTTTTGAAATACAACCATAAAGATCGGACTACTTCTAAATTTATTCCACGTGTTTCAGATAAGCGAAGTAAACTTGTAAGGCAGATATGAACTTCTCTATCGGTAGGAGTAGCCTCCTACAAAATAAACAGAGAAACTAGTTTTAAATTCATCATATCGTATACATATGATTACTTTGGTGTTATGAAGAGTAGGTAGGATTTTTTGGTGTTATGAAGATGGAATTCTGTAGAAGTGGTAAGGAACTCAGTTTCCATTAAATCGAGTTTTCCAAGACGCCAATTTTGAACTATCTGCTTCAGGACTGGCCATATTACCCTGTTTCCTATTAAAAGGAGGGGATGAGGTGGGTAATTGAGACCCAGTGACCGGAAGTTAAGCGCTAATCAGTAAGCTACTGCTATGCTCGTGCTAATTAGGATACAATGTGATATTGGCAAACGGAACGTAAACCAGTGATACAATAACAGGCAGGTAATCTAATCTCTGAAGCCTAGGCCAGAAGGACGTCCGAAGTCAGTCGGAAAATGATATAATCTAGAACCAGCACCGAGAGAAAAAAAAATACAAAGCACTAAATTCAAACGTAATATATACAGTACAAAAAGAGTCCTTGGAAAAGGTACAAAATGGCGCACCAAAAAGCGAAAACTGATCAATGAGGTTTAATTTCCTTTCGAGCGGGAAACACAGCTAAAGGTAATAAGAAGTACCTTTGGCGCAAAAATAAGAAATTCAAATTTGCAAAAACATATTAAAAAATTAAGAAGTTTGCCTAGAGATTTCTGAGGATCTAACCTACCCAACAGCTATAATCTTACATATCAAAAAAGTTCAGATGAAAAGGAATTACTGTCCCCTTACATGCAGAAAGTGTACCCTATTTATTATAACTTTAAAAGCCACCTAGGAATTTCAGTAATAGCTAAAATAATAGGAAATAAACTTTTTAGCATCTGAAGCAAGAGTGTTGTCCAATTTTTAATTGGAATATCAAAACTAAGAAGCGAGTATAAGCAATTGAAGAGGCTCAGGACAAGATAAACGCGCATCGTGGATTTAAATGCTAGCCCCCAACTATAATATAATCAACAAATATTTGACGTATTGAGAGAAACTAGGTAGTGTTGAATGAACGTTTAAGTTCAATGACACCCAATCAAAACAAAGTAGACAGCAAAAAATTATGTAAACTAACCATCATACAAGGGTATTAGTAGTTCGGTATGTTTAACCTCTAAAAGTCAAGCGTTATTCACCAAACTTAAAAAGAAATGTCGTAAACTTCTCCATTTCTTGAATATTAGATCCTCTACAATCATATTTTGGTTAGAATTTATTACTTTAGTCAAAGCCAATTGATTTTAAATTATTATTATATATCGTGTATTTCCGTTTTAACTATTACTAAATTATTTTCCTATCGGTTTGCTAATTGAAATGCTACAATATTCTAAATATTATCGGTAAAATTCTTCATTCATACATGACCTTTCCGTTGAGGATCAGACTCTGTTTGTAGGCGTGGTGTGTTCCACTCTGCTCGTATAGCTCTATTACAATTTTGGAGAAACTGTTCAATTACCTGTGTAACTTCCTGTCTACGCTAATTAATGTTAGACTACTTAATAAATTAATGCACGTAATATACCTTGCTTAAAAATATTTCTATTTATCACACATAAAATATAATATCTGATTGAATTGTTACATTTAATCACATTTTAAGGCAAACTTATCCTGAAAATACAGTATCTGAACGTACTCCTAAGAACTGTTGACGAATCAACCAGATTACGATGGAATAATTTTGTAATGCCCCAAACTCAATCTTGATACAAAAAAGAAGAAAGAGGTATTCAAACGATTGTTTGACTAGTGAAAAAATATTGTGATCTCTATTATGAATAAATGACGAGTTCGAAGCTCTATGAGAACCACATAAAATTTGAAATAACAACAAAACCAAGTACACACGCTTCTAATGCATCATGAAACCTTATATCGGAACATGGTGCAAAAACCCATGTTGAATTATGGACCTCGTATCAGCATATCATACCCAGTAAAACACCAACATGGTAAGTAAATTATAATTCTTTTATTTTTCCAAAACGTTTGAAGGGATATGAGCTCTAAAATTCTCGACTGAGTATTAGGTCTTTTGATGTAACAAAATCTTGTTATAAATGGATCTATTATACGAATTTGACCGTGAAATAAATTTTCAATGAACAATTTTACTAGATCTTTCAATCGAGTTCCTAAATCATGGGCACTAAATATTTAGAGTTGAATGTATTAAAATCTAGAAATTGAGAAAGAAACAGTGTTACCTTGAAGATGTTTGTTTTCGAACTCAGTCTAAAATGTATGATTCACCTACATGACACAACGTTTATCCTACCGTATAAGTCTAAAAAGAGAAGTACGTCTATTGCGGGAGACAGTACATGAATGATCGTCTAAGAGAAGTTAAGATGAATATAATCAATTATCAGTAAGTTAACAAAACTAAGAGTGAATGAAATACCTTAGACTGATTTGTATAGTCTGCATATAAACTGTGTATGGGAGTAGTGTATGCAAGTACATTCCAATACAAAGACCACACAGTGAGGGGTTGGTGGGGAATATCTAAACTGGAGGACTGAAAGTAGGACTTGAAATCTGGACGGATACATTCTAAAGTATTGAATTCTGGTAAAATTAAAATAAAAGGAAATTAGATTGTTACATACCGTAACTTCCGATGCACAGGAAAAAATTAACCGTTAAATAATGTGAAGATCATTTTAGAATAAAAAGCATTAACCCAAACATAAAAACAAATAACTCAAAGAGAGTGTAAATTGGTACATCAAAACCAATGAGTTTTCGATTCAGATGTTTTCCCATACACTTTGAATGCAACCATTACAGGCTGTACACAATATTAGTGATTTTAAAAGCATAACTGCTCAAGAACTAACATATCAGTTTCTGGTACCAAAGTTAGGAATTCTGTGGGATGTGGCTCCGAAACTTGGTATGTATTACTATACAAACGTTTAAAAAAGTTGTTTATTGCATAAAAAGTTTCATAAATTAAACAACTAACACCAATTAAACTTAACTGTTATGTAATCTGTTCGTACTGCCTACCACTCATTCACAGGGAAATAAAACCCATATTTGAAGGTGAACACAAATCTACCAATGAATATTCTCAAAGTGACTATAAAGTAGTAGTAGTACGATTTACCAAAAATCACAAACTTATGATAGCCCTGGGTTTATGATAAGAATAAATAGTGTACTAAACAAACACGTTGCAGACTTAATCGATGATAGAACTCAACCATAGGTTTGCAAAATTTAATTTCACATACCAGACACTTCCGCTTTCTGCTGAGTGTTTAATTTTAGCATTTTCCCGTGGAGAAATTTGAACCAGTTTTTCTGAGTCTAAAGATTAATGTGAAAATTCAAATGTTTGACTGAAAGGATAAGCCGTGAAAAACTTAAAATATTCACGATAAACATACTCAGCTTTGTAATTATACATTTTGGGGAAAACAAAGGCAAGACAGTGCGAATATTCTAGTCTCATTATTCATAACAAAATTAAACTCCATAACTACTGGACAACAAGGGAATGTGAGTAGAGTTACTTGTGGAGAGAAGAGAGGTATGTGTGGGTGTAGGAAGGATTTGATTTCGACCAGATTGGTCTCTCGTGCTGTTACGGGTATGAAGGCGGTTGTCACTTCCCGGCTGCCCACACCGTGGAAGGTTGTTTCTTGAGGGACATGAAAAGAAGATTAGTGTTGGTCTTGGAGACCTGGGAGCGTGACCGCAGAGTCCGAGGGACAACTGCTTGAGACCGGTCACGCACGGCCTTTTTATGAAAGGTATTTTGAGTGTTAGCTTCGCTCTTGAAAGCCCATAGTGGGCACCGACGGAGACGGAAATCCGTGAGGTAGGGTGAGGTGTGACATTTTTAGTGTCAAACATTTCTAACCCTTCCTTACTTGTGAGAAGGCAGCATCGCTGCAGATGCTGGTTGTCCGAGGGAAACACCTTACTGCTGTCACACCTCTCTGCAGTCAGCAGTACGACTTCGCCCTCAGACCGTGAGTAGCTGCTTTTAGTCTCATCGCTCTCCAATCGACCTGCCTGGCAAGGTAGAACCTTCAGGAACATAAGTTCCAGCCAATATAGCTCGGTTGGGTCATCACGATAGGCAAGGCCGACCACCACGTTAAGGTAGCAGCTACGGTCGGGTCTTACCCAAGGAGACGGAAATCCGTGATAATAATCGATGGTTAGAGACCTTGAATGACATGGCTCAAAATCGTTCGCAATGTCGCCCGTGCATTTATGCTTTGTGTTCTCTCAAATCCTAATCTTCTGGATTCTTCAACAACTCTAGTTTTGACTTTCTAAACTTTTCTCATTAAATCATACTTCTTGAATAATATCTTCTAATCCTAACCTCTCCGATTACTAATACCTTTACTACATCTTCTACTATTGGATTTGAATTGACAATTACATCTCTGTGCTGATGTGGTATGGCGACATGAACTGATGTACTTACGTACGAAGTTCTACGTTGCATCTGACTGACTGACTGGACAACAAACACTTTATTGATATTCTGGCATAAGAGAACGGTTAGTAAGAGTGTAAGATCTAGAAGCGATTACCGTCATTGCTTATGATTCCCATTACAATCAGCACCTGAAAGTTGCTTTGTAAGTTCAATGACAATGACGAAGTTGGTGCGTGGATTAGATCCCGAATGAGCAAACAACAAGCAGTCTAAGTTGAAGCAATTCACATCAATAAATTGAAGGAAAATCAAAGAGATAAAATGGAAGAAAACAATAATACCGAAAGTGATGGAAGGAACAGAAAAAATCAGAGAATATGTCTGGCATTTGCCGACCTGCATCAGTTAAGGTGTAGGCGAGATATCCGTTTGCTGACTAAAGGATGAGTCTACTGCGCAGCGATTCGCGAAACATGGCCAGTAAGATTAGAGGACGTTCGTTGGTTGCTGGTTTTTGATCATAGGTGTCTTCGAAGCATTGCTTGTGTACCATCAAACAACCGAGTAAGCAATGCTGTCGTTAGGAAATGGGTCCTAGGTAAGGGTGGCCAACCAATAGATGAAGTATTGAGACTTCATCAGTTGAGCTGGTTGGGACATGTGTTACGAATGCCCAACCACCGACTGCCTGGACGAGCCATGTTTTGTGGTGTAGGAGTAAGTTGGAAGAAAGTTAGGGGCGGCCAGATCAAAACATGACACATCCATGAAGTCACTGACAAGTGGACTGAGCCATGTTGGTTTGTGTTGACTACCTGGTTGCGGCCTGCGAGATGATAGTAATCGATGGTTAGAGAACCTGAATGACATGGCTCAAAACCGTTTGCAGTAGTGCAGGTGCATTATTTCTTTGTATTCCCTCAAATCCCAACCTTTTGAATTCCTCATCACCTTTATCGTTTTAGGTTTATTTCACTAGATTCTGCTTATTCAATAATATCGTCGAACCCTAATATTCCTGATTACTGTTAATACTACTACTATGGGACTTGAAGTGACAATGACATCTCTGCTAATGTAGTATGGCAAGTTGAACTTTAGCGACTCCACTTTTAAGAAGAGAACGCGATTAGTCAAATACAAACATTCATGATTACAAATCATTGTACCAGTGATTATTTTACTGATCTCGTTTGTTTAATTGTACCCAGAACACACATCTTACTTCTTCATTGATCTTGGGTTTACTTACGTAGCTTGATAGCCTCGCTCGTATATTGCGGTCTGATCTTGGTATTATTTCGATAATACGAGATCTCCAGTAAATATACCTTAACTCCAATCGTAGCTGGTCTTTTGATTTCTGCCTCCGACGGTATTGAACCTGTTTATTGGCGTGATATAGCTTCAATTCGCTATAAACTGATGTACGTACGTACAAAGTTTTATGTTTTTGACGACTGACTGACTGAATACTAGGGACAGACAATATTAATTGTATTTACGTTACTACAACTGACGCTTGAACGATGCAACCTCGAATAACGTACTAAAACTATCACCTTTCTGTACGGCTTTGACTAACATCCAGTGACTTTGTAAAGTGAAAATGTTTTAGTCTTGGTATGGTAAGACTTCTCAAACATACTCCCACGCTATTTAGCATATCACGCCATAGTGATACCATTTCAGATGTATCATGTGTCCCAAAACCTTTGGTCAATGTTCGCAATTCTATCAACGAACTTATCACAGTTACACAATATGTGCCCAATACCAATGTGGCTAAATGGTCCCATCACAAGTGAACAAAACTATAAAGACATCCAAGGTCAAACACTCGCAACTTCTAACTCTGTAACTGACTACCCGAAATATTATTAGTACAGAAACTATCTTATGTGAAGTTCCAGAACACTAGTGTTTTTACAATTGACTTTCACGTCTTTTGATTTGATGGTAGCACTCCAGCCCTTGAATCAATGTGATACAATACTCTAAGACTACAAACTTTGTTTTGTATTAAGACAAAAGAAGCACTATATGATTTAGTGTTTATCCGAGTGCTAGCGACTGATCTACCCGTATGTTAGTTAAATTGGTAAACTAAAAATCCTCACTACTCATTAGACTAAACTGTGAGGCGAATTCTGTACCAACATTTGAAAAAAGCCGATTATTTGAGACTTTCAGATTGCAAATTTCAAACACAACTGAGACTTATAAAAATTGACAAATGATATGCCATAGAACATTAATACAATTGTATCTTTTGTTGTTTCTAAGGTGGTCATAACACTGAGAATACATATAGGCTAGATGTAAAGTACCCAGACACTCGTAAACACTTTTATTGATGAGTATTGCTGACAGCATTGAGTATCGTGGGCTAGAAATATTTTTTACTGTAGTATAAAATATAGAAAACATAAGATTAAAATCCAATATAAAATTGAAAACAAACATGCCTTTCCAACGAAGTCGATCATGAGAATCCATAACAATGTATCACAAGAGCACCTATGCGAGTTATTCTAAGCACTAGTAACATTTTATCAAGCAGTTACCAATCCTGAATAAAGTATTAAATTCTCCAACACAATATCCAAAAAGTAACCGCACGCGTTTACAGAACTGTGCGGCTTTAACCCCAGTGTCTCATTTATAATTGCCAGATAATCTACCATTATTTAATCCAAATGAATGCAATTACCTGCTTTGCAGCAAAGGAAATTAAAGAGTTTTAGTACTGTTAGCCATATTTCGAGATGAGAGTGCATGAGATTTTTGTTTGCCTAGTTTGACGGTGAGAAACATAAAAATACTTTTGTTTTCAGGAAATTTGCAAATGGTCCAAGAAAACCCAAGATGGAGCGGATGCAGCTCACCAATTGTACCACTGTATGCTTTTCAATCTCTTGTTCCCTGGAAGACTATAGACGATATGATATTCTTACATTATGGAGGAGTACATCGACAATAGAAGGAATGAAATATCGTTCCTAAGAACTAGAAAGGCATTAAACTAGTAAAACTTTACCTGCAGAATCCCAATGAGACTCAAGGGGGGGTTCGCTCAGTAAGACTACTCTGTTTCTGCATTCAATGTAAACTTATGTTTCGGATGTTACCTCAGTAAGCATAAAATCTGTTGTGGATCAGTCCAATGAAGAACAACTGGCATTCTTTCAAATTTTCTAGAAATTTTAACCTTTAAACCTTAAAACATACGACAAAAACATTATTGGATTCACTGTATCACAACATAAACCTAGAAACGGTAATGATTGTTGTATATCAACTGAAACGATCTGATATTTCTAGCTATACATACAGTCTACTCCAGACAATAGGTCTATGTCTAATTCTTCAGAAAATATAGCACCTGTTCCTTTAAACTCCGGTGAGTCCGGAGGTGTCCACAACGCAGGGTCAGACATCCAAATAGAGCGGTTGAGCGTGAATGTATAACTATCGTGACCTTGTCACCTTAGGGTACACTTCTAACTGTTTAAATGGTTGCTAAAGAAATTAAAAAAAACTTTCATTCAATAGGCTTACTTTTCTAATAGTGTCTATGTCTAAACTTAAGGATGCTGAAATATTCTATGAAAAAAACCTAAATTTCAGTACAATATACAATATCTTTTTACGAGCTAATGTAAACCATTTGATTTCTTTGCAGTCGATTCCTTTTCTTTTGGTACTTTCCGAGTTAGAATGAAATGCTGTCCTCTGTAATCACAATATGTCAAGATCTGTCCCGAAGTACTCCTGGAAATATTCTTATGACAACTTCATAAGAAGTAGAAATACTACTTTTGCATTGTAATTCGTGTTTTAATATTGCCCCATGAGATTTGTTTTTCAGTCGAATCAAAGAAGTTGGTTAAAAGTATCTCAGCGGATGTTTGAGATACCTTAGGTTGTGGTGGATCTACTTATATGAAGAGAACGCGATTGGTTGAATAGACACACATTAATTATTGGAACCAATTGTATCAATAATTGTTTTACTGTACTTTTTTTCTACTTCACTTTGTTCGCGCAAACATTCCGTTTATGTTACTGCCATTTCGGCTTCACTGTCTCTTTTATTTCGCTCCGGTTTTTGGTTTCATTTCGTCATACTTTAGATACCGCGAAATCGCAAGCAAATATAGACAGTAACATGGATTTAATATTCTTATCAGTGATGGGCTCGTAATTAATATTTAGTAGTGGGCATAGTTAATCTCAACTCGATTGCCACTGAAAGGTCATGAAAACGTCAATTTAGGGTCTTAGGAAGTTTTCCATCAGTCTTGAAATCAAGCCCAAAAACTAGACAAACAGATAAACTTTGGATGTGTCAGAGCATTCCCACCCTTTTCAGTGAATTATAAAGACAGTTTGTCCCCGCATTCTAATCTAGGGCAAATAAAATTCAGAAATGAAACAGAAACTTACGATGTCAAACTGGCCTAAAGATGCATTTTTGACAGCGTAAGGCTTTCCAGCTTAGGGTACTAGTAAACTTTGATATTTCATTATCTGTGTTTCCGAAGATGAACCTCACAAGGTCCATACGTAGTTGATGATACACTCCTCATGGAATGGTTTTACACTTCATCGTGGTGCAATCATATACAAACTCTATTCAAACGCTTCTTATGTTCTAGCTTACCACCTTGTTATGGGTGTTAATTAATATTTTACTCTTGCAGTTCGCTTTTAACTTGCAAGGTGTAGGTTCATAGGCGTCTCGCCCAGTCCAAGTCCAAAAACGATAATTCTGGGAGAGAACGGTTCAAAACAATATTATACCTTCGAGTTTCCAATTACACCAATAGGTTTCGTTGCTGAAATAATAAGTGCTTCCAGTCCGTTACTGCTAGAGTATCAAATGCAAATATGGCTGTAGCCATATTAAGTATCAAATTTAATCAACATGTGTATATTTGAATAGCGAAATGAGAAGACATATTTTGTGAGATAGTACCATTTCGTGCTTTCTCGTCAGTCACATACAAGCAACATGTTATCTGTGTAAATACAGTTTTGAAGATAAGGTCAAAATTTCTTATTTAGCATGACATTTACTCACTATAACCATGGTAAACAAAGGTCAACATACAGTTGTTTTTGAACACATAAAGTTGGACTTTTCCGACCAATCAAGATAGCTTCGAGTAGTTTCCGTATGTGTGGGTTTTGATTACATGTCACAACTCTAAAGGCTGATTTTGGGTCAATTTAATGACCACTCATCATTAGATGTTTTGCAATGGACGAGGCTGGGTTTCTTGATCGATTTTGAGATGATGGGCTAGGTTGGTGAATCATGGATTTGATTAGCCATTTTGGAATATGTTCCCCTATCCTGTCTTCCAATCGGCGATCTGTCCTCCCTAAGTAACTTTCTCCGCAGTTACATGTGAATTGGTAAATACAGTGGGATTTGGACTGAATCGGTCTTGGAGACTTCATTGGGGTAACTGAGATCGATTGGGTTGTTGTGATAAGCCTCAGATTAGCTGCATTGAAGGTCTTTTTTATTGCACCTGCAGTCTGTTTGGTTGTAATTTTCATGCAATGATTACCTTTGAAAGGTAACTGTAGGTACACTGGTTTCTTGGGTACATCAGTTGCTATCAGCTTCGTCGTAGTTGTGTTCTGATGACCAATAAACGTTTCGGGATATCCGTTTGATTTAAGTGTCTCAGTAATAAGCTTGAATTCGTCGTTCAATGTATCGGCAGTGCAGATTCTACTTGCTCGAGCGAATAAAGTTTTGACAACAGAACGTTCATATTGTATGGGGCAGAAACTAGTGAAGTGGAGGTACTGTCCCGACCAGGTGGGTTTGCGGTGTACTTTTCGTCTGATTGATCCGTCTGGACGGCGATGGAGCAGGATATCGAGGAAGGCTAGTTCATTATCCTTTTCTTCCTCATAAGTGACTTTCAGATTCGGGTGAATTGCATTAAATAAATCATTGATTTCACTAATATCTGTAGAATGTGGTAATATGACAAGAATATCGTCGACATATCGTGATGATGACATGTCACAACTTCGATGTAAACTCTTTGTTCACAAATGTACCTCTCGAAGAAACTGTGGAATTTATTTGTGACTTCATAACTTCACACCACATAAGAATACCCATTCCGACTACCTATCTTGGAGATCTAATTTTGCTGTGCAGAATGCGGTAATATGACAAGAATATCGTCGACATACCGTTTGTAAAGCGTAATACCATCGATGAAGTGACTCACTTGCCTTTCGATCATTCCCATGAATTTGTTTTCTAAAACAGGTCCGAGAGGGTTTCCCATTGCCACTCCATCGATTTCTGTATATGCTTTACCTTGCAAATAGAATTTTATATTCTTTGTGTACAGCTAGCTTATGGTATGGTGAATTTATCATGGACAGAATTGATCTAATTTCGCTGTTTCAAAAAATGAGGCAACAACGAGTGCAACTGTATACTTAACTAAGAACCCGAACCTTGATTTACTGGGGTTGGATCTGATAGATGCATTAAAATTAGCAGACCATCCTATCAACAACATCTGCAGCCGAGTTAGAATCAATAACCCTTTGGAGTCAAGTCTGAGAAATGCCATTTAAAAAGGCATCATCAAATATCTTCAGAAGCGTTGGGCGAATGTACGAAAGCCAAAGCACTACTGACTCTCAAGTCAACAGCTATTCCTGTTTTTTCACCAAAAGGACCTGTACCTTATGCTTCTCTACCAGTAGTTGAACAGAATCTAAATGCCGAAACTGCCTTTCGTGCTGACAAGCCGCAAAAAACCGTTCGAAATGCGAGCCTCAGAAATGGCAGAAACCTACTGGAACTTGGGAGAGAAGTCACGCCGATTTCGCTGGCTCAATCCAAAGTAAAATGTTTCTAATTATTGTAGATGCGTAGAAAAATGGCCAGAAATATACAACATGCCGAATTGTACAGCCTCAGAAACTATTCAGAAGCTGTCTACCTTATTTAGTTGTTTCGGAGTGCCAGAAACCTTTGTAACTGATAATGGATCACAATTTGTTGCGGACTCATTCAAGCGATTCTGCAGTTCAAATGGCAAAACGCATCTACTATCCCCACCTTACCATCCCCAATCCAATGGACAAGCAGAACGCTTCGTAAACACCTTCAAAAGAGCTTTACTGAAAGGGGGAGACGAGGGGCCAACTAGCCAAGTAATCACTAGATTTTTAACGGATAACAGAAGCACTATTTTTAACGCGATATTGCCCCCTAAAAGAGTGAGTAGGTACAGGCCAAGTCCAAATATTCGCAGCTTCAACGTTGGCGATTAAGTGTTCCTAAAATCATATCTGGGAAAAAATCAATGGGAACCAGGAACCGTCGTCCAAAGACTAGGAAGAGTTTTGTATCGAATAACAGGAGCTTTTGGAAGCTGTGTTAGACACACGAACCAACTGCGAAAGGACGAAAGAATGGTACGCTCGGGTGATAATCGCGTAAATCTACCGCTGGAGTTGATTACAGAACCGACAACTACACATTTGTCCCTAAATACCGAAGAAAAGAGAAGGTCGGAGACACTAACTCGAAAAACTACAACCAGAATGGAACGCCACCGCAAACAAGTCGTAAGACTACAAGTGGACTCAAGAAAAAATCTTATTCCGTGGAGGTATTGGGATAGCCAATCGAGAAGAAAGCCACACACATTGTGGATTGATGAACATATTTATTAAATGCTTAAATATTTCAAGGGCAGTCGATCGATGAACTATTTGATTAATGTTCAAATATTTAAACGACAATATCGATTATACGTATAATTGTATAAATACGCATGTTTGATTGTATATTTTTGATTCTGTTAATAAGTGTTCTCCAACGTCTTCCGTCTACTTATTTTTGAACGGTGGGAGTCTAACGTTCGGTGTTGTCATTTGTACAGTGGTTTGGCGTCACTCAAGTACAGAACATAAAATTTTTATACCATATACTAACCGTCACTGAGTCACTAATTTGTGGCAACAGATCCTATCAGTCTTCTTTTTATTTTCAGTAACCCATCGGCCAATTTATCAGTGGTCACCCAATTTTCTTACAGATTGGGTTCTCGTTCATATCAGTATGTGAACGAGTTTTGGTAAACATTTTCGATATGCTAAAATAAGCCCGGACAATAATTAATGGAAGAATCAATCAAATTTCATACAACCTATATTGGATTTGGGGGCGAAATTCCGTCTCTCGTAAGGCTAAATAAGTGTGCAGTTGACCATTTTTCTCAAAATCTAATAAAAATACATCTAGCATTTTCGAGCTTAATCAATCTGAAGTTATTTGCATGCTTTTTATGAAGACGCCACTACAGCGCATCTCATCTTGCAGGATGAAAAGTAAGCGAAGTGGAAATAATGGCTACAAATGAAAACCTTCGTTGAAATTATGGGTACTAACGACCATGAGTGAGACAAACACAATTAAGAGTGTATATTTAAATTCTAAACTCAAGCTTTATGGGCTTGTAAACAAAAAGGTGGCAAAGCATCCTTGTATTAAAGCTGATGTCAGTTTTTGATGAATAACCTAAACATAATTTGTAATCCTAACATAATTCTGGTCCTAACCACCTCAACCAACCGTATCTGCTACCTTGAGGTGGTGGTCGGCCTTGCCTATCGTGATGACCCAACCGAGCTATATTGGCTGGAACATATGTTCCTGAAAGTTCTACCATGCCCGGCAGGTCGATTGGAGAACGATGAGACTAAAAGCAGCTACTCACGGTCTGAGTGCGAAGTCGTACTGCTGACTGCAGAGAGGTGTGACAGCAGTAAGGTGTTTCCCTCGGACAACCAGCATCTGCAGCGATGCTGCCTTCTCACAAGTAAGGAAGGGTTAGAAATGGTCGACCTTAAAAATGTCATACCTCACCCTACCTAACGGATTTCCGTCTCAGGCGGTAAGGGTGCTCGAAAAAGACTCTTAAGAGAGGAGCTAATACTAGAAAAACCCTTCATAAAAAGCGGGTGCTGGGTAAGGACGGCAGATCAATAGATGAAGTAGTGAAACTTTATCAGTTGAGGTGGTTGGGACATGTGTTACGTATGGCTAACTACCGACTGCCGCGACGCGCTATGTTTTGCAGTGTAGGAGTCGATTGGAAGAAAGCTAGGGGCGGCCAAATCAAAAGATGGCACAAATCCATGAAGTCACTGACTAGTGGACTGAGTCATGTTGGTGGATGTAGACTACCTGGTTCGGGTCCGCGAGATGATAGTCACCGATGGTTAGAGACCTTGAACGACATGGCTCAGAATCGTTCGCAATGGCGAAGGCGCATCCACTCTTTGTGTTCTATGAAATACTAAGCTTCGGCATTCCTCTACCTATCTCCTTCTAAATTTATCTTCCTGAATTATACTTCTCGAATCATATAATACCTTCGCTCTCTAATCTTCTCCATTAATGCTAACACTTCTATTATTGGATTTGAACTGACAGTTGCGTCTCTGTGCTGATGAAGCAAGGCAACCTGAACTGATGTACTTACGTACGAAGTTCTGCGTTGTATCTGTCTGTCTGTCCTATCCACCTCAACTAATGTAGTTTCAATACTGCATCTACTCATCAGCCAACCTTACCAAAGACCCGTTTCCTAACGACAGCATTGCTTACTTGGTTGACTCACGATACACGAGCAATGCTTCGTGAACACCTATGATCGAAAACGAGCAATCTACAAATATCTTCAACGCTCCCCGGCCTTGTTCGGAGCCATAAAGTAGGACAAAGCGAAGTGCTGCACAGTACACTCATCCTTTGATTAGCAGGCGGATAACTCTCCTACGCCATAAGTGACACAAGCTGGCAACAGCCAATCGAACATCCTGTGTAGAATTTCTCGGCCACCGGCTCATCAACACTGATGAGACTACCGCGATAAGTGAAGCGGTCTACACGCTCAACTGATTCAATGTCTGTCACTCGTTCAAGTGCCAATGCAACCAACTCTTGAAGCAACATTTGGATGCTTAAATGTGTATCTGTGTCGCAAAATCTGTCGTAGTGTGAATATACAACCACGTTCACGTGTGAAACCAGCCTGCTTTTATTGACGCTGCTCTTCATGTCGACTAGTGTTTGAGACCAATTGGATGGGATTACGTTAAGTTCCCGAATTCTACCTAACATCTCAGTCAATTTCACTGATAAAACCGGATTGCCATCCTTAAAAATCTCAGGGATCAGTTTATCAGAAACCCCTGCTCTCCCTGTCTTCAGAGTTCTTATAGCTATCTCAGTTTCACTAAAAAATTGGAGGACTTATTTTGATTGTCAACGCTGCCATTTCCATCTCTCTCGCTTTCGCTACCAACCACTGTTCACGATCATTACATAGGCTTTTTATCAACCTGAGCCTAATCTGATTTCGTTCGTCATTGACAGTATGACACACCCACAAGGGTCTGGCAATATTGTCAGTATTGTTCACGTTAGACTTATCCCTACTATCGCTGCTACCTTGACTTGGTGGTCGGGCTTGCCCATCTTGATGACCCAACCGAGCTATATTGGCTGGAACATATGTTCCTGAAAGTTCTACCATGCCCGGCAGGTCGATTGGAGAACGATGAGACTAAAAGCAGCTACTCACGGTCTGAGTGCGAAGTCGTACTGCTGACTGCAGAGAGGTGTGACAGCAGTAAGGTGTTTCCCTCGGACAACCAGCATCTGCAGCGATGCTGCCTTCTCACAAGTAAGGAAGGGTTAGAAATGGTCGACCTTAAAAATGTCATACCTCACCCTACCTAACGGATTTCCGTCTCAGGCGGTAAGGGTGCTCGAAAAAGACTCTTAAGAGAGGAGCTAATACTAGAAAAACCCTTCATAAAAAGCGGGTGCTGGGTAAGGACGGCAGATCAATAGATGAAGTAGTGAAACTTTATCAGTTGAGGTGGTTGGGACATGTGTTACGTATGGCTAACTACCGACTGCCGCGACGCGCTATGTTTTGCAGTGTAGGAGTCGATTGGAAGAAAGCTAGGGGCGGCCAAATCAAAAGATGGCACAAATCCATGAAGTCACTGACTAGTGGACTGAGTCATGTTGGTGGATGTAGACTACCTGGTTCGGGTCCGCGAGATGATAGTCACCGATGGTTAGAGACCTTGAACGACATGGCTCAGAATCGTTCGCAATGGCGAAGGCGCATCCACTCTTTGTGTTCTATGAAATACTAAGCTTCGGCATTCCTCTACCTATCTCCTTCTAAATTTATCTTCCTGAATTATACTTCTCGAATCATATAATACCTTCGCTCTCTAATCTTCTCCATTAATGCTAACACTTCTATTATTGGATTTGAACTGACAGTTGCGTCTCTGTGCTGATGAAGCAAGGCAACCTGAACTGATGTACTTACGTACGAAGTTCTGCGTTGTATCTGTCTGTCTGTCCTATCCACCTCAACTAATGTAGTTTCAATACTGCATCTACTCATCAGCCAACCTTACCAAAGACCCGTTTCCTAACGACAGCATTGCTTACTTGGTTGACTCACGATACACGAGCAATGCTTCGTGAACACCTATGATCGAAAACGAGCAATCTACAAATATCTTCAACGCTCCCCGGCCTTGTTCGGAGCCATAAAGTAGGACAAAGCGAAGTGCTGCACAGTACACTCATCCTTTGATTAGCAGGCGGATAACTCTCCTACGCCATAAGTGACACAAGCTGGCAACAGCCAATCGAACATCCTGTGTAGAATTTCTCGGCCACCGGCTCATCAACACTGATGAGACTACCGCGATAAGTGAAGCGGTCTACACGCTCAACTGATTCAATGTCTGTCACTCGTTCAAGTGCCAATGCAACCAACTCTTGAAGCAACATTTGGATGCTTAAATGTGTATCTGTGTCGCAAAATCTGTCGTAGTGTGAATATACAACCACGTTCACGTGTGAAACCAGCCTGCTTTTATTGACGCTGCTCTTCATGTCGACTAGTGTTTGAGACCAATTGGATGGGATTACGTTAAGTTCCCGAATTCTACCTAACATCTCAGTCAATTTCACTGATAAAACCGGATTGCCATCCTTAAAAATCTCAGGGATCAGTTTATCAGAAACCCCTGCTCTCCCTGTCTTCAGAGTTCTTATAGCTATCTCAGTTTCACTAAAAAATTGGAGGACTTATTTTGATTGTCAACGCTGCCATTTCCATCTCTCTCGCTTTCGCTACCAACCACTGTTCACGATCATTACATAGGCTTTTTATCAACCTGAGCCTAATCTGATTTCGTTCGTCATTGACAGTATGACACACCCACAAGGGTCTGGCAATATTGTCAGTATTGTTCACGTTAGACTTATCCCTACTATCGCTGCTACCTTGACTTGGTGGTCGGGCTTGCCCATCTTGATGACCCAACCGAGCTATATTGGCTGGAACATATGTTCCTGAAAGTTCTACCATGCCCGGCAGGTCGATTGGAGAACGATGAGACTAAAAGCAGCTACTCACGGTCTGAGTGCGAAGTCGTACTGCTGACTGCAGAGAGGTGTGACAGCAGTAAGGTGTTTCCCTCGGACAACCAGCATCTGCAGCGATGCTGCCTTCTCACAAGTAAGGAAGGGTTAGAAATGGTCGACCTTAAAAATGTCATACCTCACCCTACCTAACGGATTTCCGTCTCAGGCGGTAAGGGTGCTCGAAAAAGACTCTTAAGAGAGGAGCTAATACTAGAAAAACCCTTCATAAAAAGCGGGTGCTGGGTAAGGACGGCAGATCAATAGATGAAGTAGTGAAACTTTATCAGTTGAGGTGGTTGGGACATGTGTTACGTATGGCTAACTACCGACTGCCGCGACGCGCTATGTTTTGCAGTGTAGGAGTCGATTGGAAGAAAGCTAGGGGCGGCCAAATCAAAAGATGGCACAAATCCATGAAGTCACTGACTAGTGGACTGAGTCATGTTGGTGGATGTAGACTACCTGGTTCGGGTCCGCGAGATGATAGTCACCGATGGTTAGAGACCTTGAACGACATGGCTCAGAATCGTTCGCAATGGCGAAGGCGCATCCACTCTTTGTGTTCTATGAAATACTAAGCTTCGGCATTCCTCTACCTATCTCCTTCTAAATTTATCTTCCTGAATTATACTTCTCGAATCATATAATACCTTCGCTCTCTAATCTTCTCCATTAATGCTAACACTTCTATTATTGGATTTGAACTGACAGTTGCGTCTCTGTGCTGATGAAGCAAGGCAACCTGAACTGATGTACTTACGTACGAAGTTCTGCGTTGTATCTGTCTGTCTGTCCTATCCACCTCAACTAATGTAGTTTCAATACTGCATCTACTCATCAGCCAACCTTACCAAAGACCCGTTTCCTAACGACAGCATTGCTTACTTGGTTGACTCACGATACACGAGCAATGCTTCGTGAACACCTATGATCGAAAACGAGCAATCTACAAATATCTTCAACGCTCCCCGGCCTTGTTCGGAGCCATAAAGTAGGACAAAGCGAAGTGCTGCACAGTACACTCATCCTTTGATTAGCAGGCGGATAACTCTCCTACGCCATAAGTGACACAAGCTGGCAACAGCCAATCGAACATCCTGTGTAGAATTTCTCGGCCACCGGCTCATCAACACTGATGAGACTACCGCGATAAGTGAAGCGGTCTACACGCTCAACTGATTCAATGTCTGTCACTCGTTCAAGTGCCAATGCAACCAACTCTTGAAGCAACATTTGGATGCTTAAATGTGTATCTGTGTCGCAAAATCTGTCGTAGTGTGAATATACAACCACGTTCACGTGTGAAACCAGCCTGCTTTTATTGACGCTGCTCTTCATGTCGACTAGTGTTTGAGACCAATTGGATGGGATTACGTTAAGTTCCCGAATTCTACCTAACATCTCAGTCAATTTCACTGATAAAACCGGATTGCCATCCTTAAAAATCTCAGGGATCAGTTTATCAGAAACCCCTGCTCTCCCTGTCTTCAGAGTTCTTATAGCTATCTCAGTTTCACTAAAAAATTGGAGGACTTATTTTGATTGTCAACGCTGCCATTTCCATCTCTCTCGCTTTCGCTACCAACCACTGTTCACGATCATTACATAGGCTTTTTATCAACCTGAGCCTAATCTGATTTCGTTCGTCATTGACAGTATGACACACCCACAAGGGTCTGGCAATATTGTCAGTATTGTTCACGTTAGACTTATCCCTACTATCGCTGCTACCTTGACTTGGTGGTCGGGCTTGCCCATCTTGATGACCCAACCGAGCTATATTGGCTGGAACATATGTTCCTGAAAGTTCTACCATGCCCGGCAGGTCGATTGGAGAACGATGAGACTAAAAGCAGCTACTCACGGTCTGAGTGCGAAGTCGTACTGCTGACTGCAGAGAGGTGTGACAGCAGTAAGGTGTTTCCCTCGGACAACCAGCATCTGCAGCGATGCTGCCTTCTCACAAGTAAGGAAGGGTTAGAAATGGTCGACCTTAAAAATGTCATACCTCACCCTACCTAACGGATTTCCGTCTCAGGCGGTAAGGGTGCTCGAAAAAGACTCTTAAGAGAGGAGCTAATACTAGAAAAACCCTTCATAAAAAGCGGGTGCTGGGTAAGGACGGCAGATCAATAGATGAAGTAGTGAAACTTTATCAGTTGAGGTGGTTGGGACATGTGTTACGTATGGCTAACTACCGACTGCCGCGACGCGCTATGTTTTGCAGTGTAGGAGTCGATTGGAAGAAAGCTAGGGGCGGCCAAATCAAAAGATGGCACAAATCCATGAAGTCACTGACTAGTGGACTGAGTCATGTTGGTGGATGTAGACTACCTGGTTCGGGTCCGCGAGATGATAGTCACCGATGGTTAGAGACCTTGAACGACATGGCTCAGAATCGTTCGCAATGGCGAAGGCGCATCCACTCTTTGTGTTCTATGAAATACTAAGCTTCGGCATTCCTCTACCTATCTCCTTCTAAATTTATCTTCCTGAATTATACTTCTCGAATCATATAATACCTTCGCTCTCTAATCTTCTCCATTAATGCTAACACTTCTATTATTGGATTTGAACTGACAGTTGCGTCTCTGTGCTGATGAAGCAAGGCAACCTGAACTGATGTACTTACGTACGAAGTTCTGCGTTGTATCTGTCTGTCTGTCCTATCCACCTCAACTAATGTAGTTTCAATACTGCATCTACTCATCAGCCAACCTTACCAAAGACCCGTTTCCTAACGACAGCATTGCTTACTTGGTTGACTCACGATACACGAGCAATGCTTCGTGAACACCTATGATCGAAAACGAGCAATCTACAAATATCTTCAACGCTCCCCGGCCTTGTTCGGAGCCATAAAGTAGGACAAAGCGAAGTGCTGCACAGTACACTCATCCTTTGATTAGCAGGCGGATAACTCTCCTACGCCATAAGTGACACAAGCTGGCAACAGCCAATCGAACATCCTGTGTAGAATTTCTCGGCCACCGGCTCATCAACACTGATGAGACTACCGCGATAAGTGAAGCGGTCTACACGCTCAACTGATTCAATGTCTGTCACTCGTTCAAGTGCCAATGCAACCAACTCTTGAAGCAACATTTGGATGCTTAAATGTGTATCTGTGTCGCAAAATCTGTCGTAGTGTGAATATACAACCACGTTCACGTGTGAAACCAGCCTGCTTTTATTGACGCTGCTCTTCATGTCGACTAGTGTTTGAGACCAATTGGATGGGATTACGTTAAGTTCCCGAATTCTACCTAACATCTCAGTCAATTTCACTGATAAAACCGGATTGCCATCCTTAAAAATCTCAGGGATCAGTTTATCAGAAACCCCTGCTCTCCCTGTCTTCAGAGTTCTTATAGCTATCTCAGTTTCACTAAAAAATTGGAGGACTTATTTTGATTGTCAACGCTGCCATTTCCATCTCTCTCGCTTTCGCTACCAACCACTGTTCACGATCATTACATAGGCTTTTTATCAACCTGAGCCTAATCTGATTTCGTTCGTCATTGACAGTATGACACACCCACAAGGGTCTGGCAATATTGTCAGTATTGTTCACGTTAGACTTATCCCTACTATCGCTGCTACCTTGACTTGGTGGTCGGGCTTGCCCATCTTGATGACCCAACCGAGCTATATTGGCTGGAACATATGTTCCTGAAAGTTCTACCATGCCCGGCAGGTCGATTGGAGAACGATGAGACTAAAAGCAGCTACTCACGGTCTGAGTGCGAAGTCGTACTGCTGACTGCAGAGAGGTGTGACAGCAGTAAGGTGTTTCCCTCGGACAACCAGCATCTGCAGCGATGCTGCCTTCTCACAAGTAAGGAAGGGTTAGAAATGGTCGACCTTAAAAATGTCATACCTCACCCTACCTAACGGATTTCCGTCTCAGGCGGTAAGGGTGCTCGAAAAAGACTCAT
>OX103979.1:31299062-31691703 GCA_944470395.2 Schistosoma turkestanicum | reverse complement strand
AATGTTCTGCCCATCGATCCCATATCCTGGATTGAGAATGAATGATACAATCATCCTTTTTCTGAGATAGTCTCACTCACATTCGGGTTCCTTATACCGGTTTCCTTGATAGGGCGGAAAAGTTGTCTACTGTTCCCTATTGCCACTGCCTTATCCATCGCTTTCGCTACCCACCACTGTTTTTTTTATCACCCTGCGCTTAAGTTGACTTCGTCATTTTCAGAGCCAGGTAGGATGAGTTTACGAGCGTCCCAGGATACACTAGCAATGCTTCCGAGACACCAATGATCGAAGAATAGTAACCTACGAATGTCCTCTACTCGTAAGGTGCATGATTCACATCCGTATAGTAGGTCGTAGCGAACTGCTGCGCAGTACACTCGTCCTTTGGTTAGCAAGCGGATATCTCGCTTGCGTCATAAGTGACGCAGGCTTTTGAAAGCCATTAGAGCTATCTAGGAGCAAGTCTATTACAAAATTAAACAAGAATGGGTAAGTGGACATCCCTGGCGGGCAACACTTGAAGTAGAGAATCCCGATGACAGTTCGCCGTAAGCTTTCACCCGACCAGTAGTTTTGGAGTAGAGAGCTTTTATAAGAGTAATGTGCTACTTTGGTACACCTTTCAATGACAGACTCTGCCACAGAGTCAAATGCCGCCTTAAGTGGGGTGTAAGAAGGATTTGCTTTTGACCAATTTGGACTCACGTGCTGTTATGGGTATGAAGGCGGTTGTCACTTCCCGGCTGCCCACACCGGGCAAGGTTTATTTTGAGGGACTTGAAAAGGAAGATAGATTAGTGTTGGTCTTAGAGACCTAGGAGCGTGACCGCAGAGCCCAGGAGACAACTGCTTGAGGTCGGTCACGCACGGCCCTTTAATGAAAGGTCTTTGTAATATTAGCTCCGCTCTTTAAATCCCTTAGCGAGTACCTTTAGTGACGGAGACAGAAATCCGTGAGGTCTGACATTATTAGGGTCGAACTTTTCTAACCCTTCCTTCCTTGTGAGAAGGCAAAATCGCTGCAGATGCTGGTTGTCCGAGGGAAACACCTTACTGCTGTTACACCTCTCTATAGTCAGCAGTACGACTTCGCCTTAATACCTTAAGTAGCTGCTTTTCATCATATTGTTCCCCAATCGACGTGCCCGGCATGGTAGAACCTTCAGCCACGAGCCACTCTTCAGTTACCCACGATCTCCAGTCATCCTGAATGGCAAATCGACGTAAGTCCCCCTAGTCTTAATGACGTTGAGAAAGCGTTAGGAAATCTGAAACGAGGACGAGCTGCAGGTCCTGATAGACTGACCCCTGAGATATTCAGGGATGGTGGTCCAGTTTTAGCAGCTAGATTGACCGAGATCTTAGGTAAAATCTGGGAACTGGACGTAATCCCATCCGACTGGTCTCAATCCTTGATTGTCCCAATCTATAAGAAAGGACAGAAGTCTTCTTGTGACAATCACAGAGGAATAAGTCTAACTAATATAGTATCTAAAGTATTGGCCTCAATAATACTTCGACGCTTAACGAAAGCTCGTGAAGAGCAGACTCGAGAAAACCAGGCTGGTTTTCGACCTGGACGTGGCTGTATAGACCACGTCTTCACACTACGACAGGTCCTGGAACACAGACACACATTTAGACGTCCGACAATAGTCGTGTTCCTGGACCTTAAGGCGGCATTTGACTCTGTTGATCGTGAGGTTGTGTGGCAGTGTCTGTCATTGAAAGGTGTACCACAGAAGTACATTAACCTTATACAAGTTCTTTACTCGAACACCACTGGTCGGGTGAGGGCTTATGGCGAACTGTCACCGGAATTCTCTACATCAAGTGGTGTCCGTCAGGGATGTCCACTTTCTCCATTCTTGTTTAATTTTATCATAGACATGCTCCTAGAGTTAACATTATCCTCGTCTGAATTTTCAGGAGTAGACCTTCTTCCAGGTGGCTCGCTTATTGACTTAGAATATGCCGATGACATTGTCCTACTTGGTGAAGACACTGACAAAATGCAGAGTCTTCTGACGTGTAGACCGCTTCACTTATCTTGGGAGTCTCATCAGTGCTGATGGCCTGGTGACTGACGAAATCTCAGCACGGATACAGAAGGCTCGATTGGCTTTTGCAGACCTGCGTCACTTATGGCGTAGGCGAGATATCCGTTTGCTGACTAAAGGACGAGTGTACTGCGCAGTAGTTCGCTCCGTCTTACTTTATGGCTGTGAAACATGGCCGTTAAGAGTAGAAGATGTTCGTAGGTTACTAGTATTCGATCATAGATGTTTAAGAAGCATTGCTCGTATATCGTGGGACACCCGAGTGAGCAACGCTGTTATTAGGAATCGGGTGCTAGGTAAGAATGGCAGATCAATCGATGAAGTATTGAAACTTCACCAGTTGAGGTGGTTGGGACATGTGTTGCGTATGCCGAACCACCGGCTGCCTCGTCGAGCCTTGTTTTGTAGTGTGGGAATAGGTTGGAAGAAAGTTAGGGGCGGCCAAACCAAAACATGGCAGAAATCCATGAAGTCACTGACAAGTGGACTTAGCCATGTCGGTAATTGTCGACTACCTGGTTGGGGTCCGCGAGATGATAATAATCGGTGGTTAGAGACCTTGAATGACATGGCTCAAAATCGTTCGCAATGGCGCCAGTGCATTTATTCTCTGTGTTCTCTCAAATGCTAATCTTCTGGATTCTTCAACCCCTCTAGTTTCGACTCTCTAAACTTTTCTCACTGAATCATACTTCTTGAGTAGTATCTTCTAATCCTAACCTCTCCGATTACTTCTAGTACCCTTACTACCTCTTCTACTATTGGATTTGAATTGACGATTACTTCTCTGTGCTGATGTGGTATGGCAACATGAACTGATGTACTTATGTACAAAGTTCTACGTTGCATCTGACTGACTGACTGACTGACATAAGTTCATGTTGCCATACCACATTATTAGCACAGAGACGCAAATGTCAAATCAAATCCCATAGTGATAAAGATGGTAGAGGTATTAATGTTATAATAAAGAAGACTAGGGTTTAAGATATTATTCAAAAAATATAATTCAGTGAGATAAGGTTAGAAAGACAAAGGTAGAGGTGCTGGCTAATCCAGAAGATTAGGATTTGAGAGAGCTCAAAGAGTGGATGCACCTGCGCCATTGCAAACGATTTTGAGCCATGTCGTTCAAGGTCTCTAACCATCGGTGACTATCGTCTCGCGGACCCCAACCAGGTAGTCTACATCTACCAACATGACTCAGTCCATTTGTCAGTGACTTCATGGATTTCTGCCATGTTTAGGTTTCGCCGCTCCTAGCTTTATTCCAACCTACTCCTACATCACAAAACATAGCTCGTCGAGGCAGTCGGTGGTTAGGCATACGTAACACATGTCCCAACCACCTCAACTGATGAAGTTTCACCACTTCATCGATTGATCTGCCATCCTTACCTAGTACTCGTTTCCTAACGACAGCATTGCTTACTCGGCTGTCCCACGATATACGAGCAATGCTTCTTAAACATCTATGATCGAATACTAGTAACCTACGAACATCTTCTACTCTTAACGGCCATGTTTCACAGCCATATAAGAGAACGGAACGAACTGCTGCGCAGTACACCCGCCCTTTGGTTAGCGAACGGATATCACGCCTACGCCATAAGTGACGCAGGTTGGCAAAAGCCAATCGAGCTTTCTGTATCCGAGCTGAGATTTCGTCAGTCACCAGACCGTCAGCACTGATGAGACTCCCCAGATAAGTGAAGTGATCTACACGCTCGACTACTTCACTCCCTATCACCAGTTCAGGTGCCGAAGCAACCCAGTCTTGAAGCAACATTTTGCATTTCGAGGGGGAAAACCGCATCCCGAACATGCTCGCATTGTTGCTTATGGTAGTCAGAAGACTCTGCATTTTTTCAGCGTCTTCACCGAATAGAACTATGTCATCGGCACATTCTAGATCAGTAAGCGACTTTCCTGGTAGAAGGTCAACCCCTGAAAAATCTGACGAGCTTAATGTTAACTCTAAGAGGATGTCTACGACAAAGTTGAACAAGAATGGAGAGAGTGGACAGCCCTGACGGACACCACTTGATGTAGAGAATTCAGATGACAGTTCGCCATAAGCTCTCACTCGACCAGTGGTGTTCGAGTAGAGAGCTTGTATAAGGTTAATGTACTTCTTTGGTACACCTTTCAATGACAGACACTGCCACAGAACCTCACGATCCACCGAGTCGAATGCCGCCTTAAGGTCCAGGAACACGACTATTGTAGGACGTCTAAATGTGTGTCTGTGTTCCAGGACCTGTCGTAGTGCGAAGATGTGGTCTATACAACCACGTCCAGGTCGAAAACCAGCCTGGTTTTCTCGAGTCTGCTCTTCGCGAGCTCTAGTTAGACGTCTAAGTATAATCGAGGCTAACAATTTAGAAACTATATTAGTTAAACTTATTCCCCTGTGATTGTCACAAGAGGACTTCTGTCCTTTCTTGTAGATTGGGACAATTAGCGACTGAGACCAGTCAGATGGGATTACGTCCATTTCCCAGATTCTACCTAGGATCTCGGTCAGTTTAACCGTTAAAACTGGACGACCATCCTTAAACATCTCAGGGGTAAGCCTGTCGGGACCTGCCGCTCTACCTACCTTTAGATTTCCTATAGCTTTCTCAACTTCATGTAGACTGGGAGGACTTAAATCGATTTGCCATTCAGGATGACTGGAGATCGTGGGCAACCGAAGTGTGGCTGAAGGCCAGTTGAACTGATCCCTAAAGTGTTCTGCCCATCGGTCCAGCCTCCTAGATTGAGAATGGATAATAAGACCATCCTTTTCCGAGATAGTCTCACTTACATACCCGCAACAGCACACGAGACAAAATCGTTCAAAATCAAATCCTTCCTACATTCCCTAATACCTCTCTTATCTCCACAACTAACTCTTCTCACATTCATTTATCACAGTGCACAGCTAATGCAAACGATGCGAGTTTGCGAAACGTCGTTCCTGGTCTCCTTAAACCCCGTTCCAAACTACATGCTGGAGCATTCAATGTACGGACATTGTGTCAAATAGGGCAACAGGCATCATTAGCTAGGACTTTAGAATCTCGTTCCATCGATGTGTGCTGCGTCTCGGAAACGCGCATACAGATAAAACTCAGGCGGAATCTCGTTAGATTTCAATTAAGGTTCGAACCGTCATTTTCTTAAGCCTTTAGTCACACGACTAATCGTGGTACTAACGGACGTACATCCCTATTACATTCTGAATACCTTACAATATAGCTTCTAAAACACTTTACTACCTTCTAGGTTAAGGTTAGGCAGAGCTGACTTATCAATGGATGAGTCACAGCGCAAGTGAGCAACAAATAAAACATCACATATTTTCGCTATAGCACACTTAATCAAAGTGCCCTTATGTAGCTAAGAGTGGGGAGGGTCCACTGTCCCTCTCGAAAAGCTATATATAGCCATGCGCAGTTAGCCGATGTGGTCAGATAAAGCTTAACTTCCCTGAAACTGCTCAACGATAACTCATGACCACCAAACAGTCGTAGATCCTTACATCGATGCAACCATGGAGTGCGGCTCAGAGCAGTAAACGAGGGCTAATTTGTTATGATAAAAATAGTGCTACGTCCTACGATTTGAAAATAGTGAAAACCCTCATTTACCTTATATATGTAGTATGAGTTGCTTTTCTGTCAAAGTCCGTACACACCCATCATGATTGCATAAACAGAAAAAAGACTTAAGTTTAGTGGTGAAATTATTAAATAATAATATGCTGGCAAAATACACCTGAATAGTAGTAAACATTAAATGCAGTTACATGAGATTTCCACTGGCGTATTACGCCCGTTCTCCACGGATTCTTCGAGCTAATTGAATATCTTTTGGCATAATTGTAACTCGTTTGGCATGGATGGCACACAGATTAGTGTCCTCAAACAGTCCAACAAGATATGCTTCGCTCGCTTCCTGAAGAGCACCGACAGCAGCACTTTGAAATCGCAAGTCTGTTTTAAAATCTTGTGCGATTTCACGAACCAAACGTTGAAACGGTAACTTTCTTATTAGAAGTTCGGTTGATTTTTGGTAACGCCGAATCTCACGAAGTGCCACAGTTCCCGGTCTGTATCGATGTGGTTTCTTGACACCACCTGTTGATGGTGCAGACTTCCTAGCCGCCTTGGTTGCAAGTTGCTTTCTAGGAGCTTTCCCCCCAGTTGACTTCCTAGCAGTTTGCTTCGTTCGCGCCATTTTCCTTTGCGACTCAGTTATTTGAAAGTAACAAAAATTGGACTTCGTTGCACAATATCCTATGTACTAAAACACTAAAATGCGCTAGACAAAATCTAACATTCGGAATATGTTATAACTTCACCTTATAGAAGTGTGATAATTCACGTGAATATAACGACTAGGATTTCACTGAGTTCATGAATCGATCATGCTACCGGTTTTGCGCATGAAAGCATAGCACCTACACCGGCGCCTTACCAAGATTATGTCTTGTAATTCTTTCACCACATCAAGGCTATTTTGCGCACAACAATCATCAGATCCCAGACTTAGTGAGTTTGAGACACTAAATGGATCAATAACTGGTCACAACTTGTTGGTATCATTTATCTGACAATCATCCACTTTAAATATTGCAGCTAGTACGAGTTCGCTTTACTCGGTAAACGGAACGAAAATCAGTGATTCAGCGACACAATGGGCTACTCTAGTCAGAACTTCCCAGGCCCCACTAACAGAGGAAGAAGTCTTGATAAGATGTAGAGGATGAACTACACAAGACACACCGCTGCAGTGTAATTGTCCAAGATTACCGCTACAGCCTATCACAGAGAAGATCATTATATCCATGCGACAGAATATATTTTCTGGCGATTTCATGGCATCGAAAGAATACGGAAATCGTGCCAGAAAAGAGAGGAGAAACTACTATGAAGTCCAATGAATGGTGGCTTTATGTGTGTGATCAGTTTAATGTTATCTGTGGCACGTAGTGATGTTAATAAAAATTCTCTTGCTTGCAAATTAAAATTTTACGTAACAGCTACAAAGTGTAAATAAAATAAAAGGAAATAAGCTGGTTGGCCAAATGTCCGACAGGACATTGATAACTGTGTCAGTTTTAACATACCGATTGTCGGAATCAGAAACCTCGTATGTGATACATCAGCTGAGAATAGGTGGTTAAAAGTTGACCGAATAAAAATCTTAGGATTTGAGGATGACATTTTAGGTAGGTATTCTTTATTCACTTGCGCGTTATATTTTACATGAGGTTATTATGAATAACGATATTTCAGTCCGCTTTTAATAATAACCTGAAAACTGTTCTGCTGAAGATGACTTGAAAAAAGATTTAGTACTACCACGATGCTGGATTGTGACTGATATGTAGGCATAATGTTTTGTTAATCAAGCCGACAAATCATTAATTCAACAAGAGAGAAGTGCTCCCATAAAGGACATACAATTCCTCTTAAAAATCATAATTGTCACAAAATGTTGTCATAAAAGTCTGATTGTGGGAGGTTGAACTGGGACAGAAACTGTCGCACGTCTATAAAACAATCACAGAAACTGGAACAGATCGAGAAAAAAGTGATGATTTACGAAGCACGTTTAAGACTTATAAACAATCTGAACAGTTATTTTGACATTATAGGCAGTTTAGAACACCCTACAGTGTATCTGGCATAATCAGACTCACAAGAACGTGGAAAACGAATATATCCCCAGCAGTTCAAAACAAATGGGCGCTCAGTTTACGTTAAAGACAGAAATTCCGGCTCGAGCTTAATGGCTGATAAATGTTCTGCATTTAGTATCAAACGGTATTGTACGAAAGGCAAAGAAAGCCATATCATTTCTCTAAATTTGGTACAAACCAATAGTAAAAACCACAAACTTCCATGATATGGTCGCGGGATTTCCAAACCTGACTGAGTCTAACCAACAAGCTTCTGCAAACAAGCTGAAAGTTAGATATCCAGCCGAAATCGGGGGTGCACCCCGGTTCGTTAGGCCTAAGAAAATAGCACATGATTAGCCTTGACACAGCTTTGAAGTCTTGTAGGTTTAATTAACTTTCATCGACGACTCATTTCCTGTTATGCCCATCTAATGCAACCGTTGGCAGATTCCCATAGGGGAAAACCGAAAGACATGAACTTTAAATTTATGCCTATATGATCCAGTAAAGGACTAAAGGACCTGCTAGCTCAAGCTTAAACTGTACGTTACTGCATCTGAACGCCGAATTCTCACACGCCTTAGTAGTTGTTTCTTCAAACCAACCAGTAAACCAAGCTGAAATTTAACTAGTTAGGTACGCGCAAAGACCGCCTGCGAACTTCCGGAATTGCCTCAGAAGCATTGACTGGACTAACTACTTTGCCTCAAACAATACCGATGAACTAAAGATGCCTTTTATCACAACACAAATAATATATTCAATAAATTTTCACCCTTAGGATCCTGCAGACCCAGAATTCCTAAGGATTTATATATATGCCAGGCCAAATATGAAAATGTCTTCGGAGACATATTTCCGGACTTCATAATTATAATGACTTCTCCGCATTAGTACTGATGACTGAAATGTGTGTTGAGGCAGAGATAATACGTACTAAAATGCAATTGCACAGGAAAAGCGTGCTGTTCAGCTGAACAATGAATCCTCTACACTTATCAAACTCCTTCGGAATAAACTCAAATGCTACAAAGTGAGAGGAGTGAGAATATTTATTAAGGACAATCAAGTGTATGAGGATCCTAAAGGTATCACAGAGTTGTTCAGCGAACATTTTTGTGCCACATTGACAAACGAAAACTCAACAAATGAGACAGACCTGACCCAAACTCCTTTCTGTGAAATCATCAGTGTTGAATTTAGTGTACAGAACATTTCTAAGGCGGTTAGTACACTGAAGCAATCTTACATTGAAGGACCAGATGGTATCCCAGCAAGCATGCTGAAAAATGGTAGCAATGATCTGTGTGTTATTCTTCTCAAACTATTTACTATATCTCTCTCTAGAGAGTGTTACCCTAATAGCTGGAAGACTGCACATATCATCCCCACAAATAAATCTGGTCCTACAGTGAATGTTGAAAATTACCGACCCATAAACATAACTTCTGTAGTATCTCGGGTTATGTGGGAAATAGTTAAGGCAGAGTTACTGCAATATCTACTTAGTAACAATCTGATATCGACCTCACAGCATGGGTTCTTGAGGTCTAGGTCGTGTGACACATGCCTGCTAGATTATTTCAACGATATCACGCATAAACAAGACAGAGGGCTTCTAGTATCAGTCCTTTTCTTCGATTTTAGAAAGGCTTTTGATAAAGTCCTAAACAAAAGGCTTGTACTTAAACTGAAGTCATTCGGAATCATCAACTCACTACACTCATGGTTAGCTTCATTCCTAAATGGGCGACAACAAATGATGAATTACAACGACTGTCTTTCATCGCCAAGACCAATATCCAGTGGGGTTATCCAGGGAAGTGTATTAGGTCCACTCTTGTTTCTAATGTACATAAATGATATATGTAATACTATAAAATTTGGAAGAGCATACTTATATGCTGATGATCTGAAAATAGTATACAGCTATAAACCTGAAGATCTGGACGAAAATATAGCTAAGATTCAGAGTGATCTTGATAACTTGAGTACCTGGAGCGAGACATGGCAACTGCCGTTTAACCACAACAAATGTGGCATAATGTATTCCAGCAAGCGTCACCTTGATACACCACTCTGCTTACAAACATGTAAGGTTCAGAGACTTATATCAGCGCGTGACCTTGGTATTAGTTACTCTTAAAGCCTAAAATTCGAAGAACATGCCTCAAATATTATCTCTAAATCTAGACGACTAATTGGGTTTATAAACAAATACTTCTTCACAAGTGAGGCTAAGCTTACTCTCTTCAAAATCTGTATAAGGCCCACACTTGAATATTGTTCACTCATATTTTCAAACTTGAATATCATGGACAAAATGCGAGTAGAAAATGTACAAAGAAGCTTCACCCGGCGACTGCCTGAATTGAGCCATAACCTCGACTACACAGAAAGATGCAAACATCTTTTCCTAGAACCTCTATGGCGCCGTCGTCTCAAAAACAAACTAATGCTCCTCCATAAACTAATAAATGGTCTTTCGTTCGTAAAATACCGTCCAATTATGAACCACAGCACTACTTACAGACTTAGAAACAGCGCACATACACCATTAACGGCAAAACACAAAAAATTATTGCGTTGTAATTTCTTTGTAATACGATACAGTCTATTGTGGAACAGGTTACCAATTACTATCCGTATCTGTGACACAATCACTTAGTTCAAGAAACTAGTCATGCTGTTGCTAGACTCTAAAGAGATTTGTCGACTATTCCCGGAACTCACACCAAACCCCCAGGCACTCTTTTATGGTCCACCAAACAGTTAGATAAACCTCTGAAACGAATTATAGACTATGAAGATACTGTGTTCTCATTACCATCCATACATGTATCACGAAATGATAGACAAATCCCCCTGCTCCTACTAACAGCAATAGGATACGCCTTTGAAGTGTTACCCGTGACTTTTCTCTGAATTTAAATTCCGATCATTATTTTCATATCTTCAAAGCAGTTTTAGTTTTTATTTCTAGTAGACGGACAAATTGAAAAGCCTGTAGATGCTGATCAACTACTGTCAATTACAAGGAACTCAAACACCGTGTATCATTGTGAGTTTCTTCTTATTTAAGTATTAACAGTTGAACAAATTTTTATTTCCCCAATTCATTAACATGCAAACACCTTGCCTGCTTACCAACTTATCGCTTTACTCATTAATTTTTAACATAATTTCAACTCTTTTTTTTCTCTTTCTGTGGTGGTGTTTCGTTCTCTGAGCTGGTTGTTTTGGTTGTGGAGCTTTCATTGTTCTTCTGAACAACATCATCAGCACAAACTTCAGATAGAAGTGAAGCATTCGAGTTTCTCCAGGTTTGACCTGTAGCTTGTTCCGCTAACCTCGATCTTGGTTAGTTGCTGTTGACCCTTGACCTGACGTTGTTTGCAACTTTGCAACTACCTATTAATTGACTCATTTTACAAATCATACTATTCGTTTACTTAAAATCAGTGTGATATGCTACGTGGATATATTGTCTGGCAAGTTGTCTGGATTGCTTGTAATATGGAGCTAGTAGAGAAAGTTAATTCCGATAAGGTGTACAAAAAAAAATTGAGAGTAGACTAGAGACCATTATTTACAATCAACCATTAAACGTAAGAGAGCCTAACATCTCAAAAGGAGGGAGGGTGGTGTATTTGACCAGCATTCATTCACAACTCTCCCTTCTTTTTGCTGTACTCCTTTATCTGTGCGTTATATTCTTATATTCCCATAATTTACTTTAATTTAAGTGGTCAGTATGAATTTTATCTTGACTTACTACTGTATTGACTACTTCAACATGACAGGTTAAGTAGTGCTTTGGTTATATATATACACTTGCCACACTGCTGCCTTTTTCTCTCTCTCTTCACCTTTTCAGAACCCCATTCACGGTGGGAAATCCTTGGCTACTCTAGGGAACATGCACCCTAGGTACATGACTGTCTGGATCACAGCTCGTATCAAGCGCGTTCCATATGACCTTACCCAACAAATTCACTATTGATCTCGGCAAATCGCCAAAAGAACCTATTGTGCACCTTACTTCCTTATTTGTACTCTATTATTGAAAATGAGGCTGTACAATACTGTTTCTGTCAGTGACATGGTGTAAATATGCAATCAGAAACTGACTCTTATACTTAATTTAACTGCTATAACTTTACAGTGATTGTGAAAGCATTTGTGACAATTTGATCTTGCCTGTAAACTGGCGTGACTCTTGTAACGTAGTTATTTGAGAATAAATTATTATTATTATTATTATTATTATTATTTCCTTGTTAACCTCGCCTACAACTCATGTCTGTAACCTTGCACTGGTTTTTACTTCCTACCGAGAAATCCTATTACAAGCTGGTCTGGACAACTATACTAAAAAAGAGCTCATTCATAACTTCTTGAGCCGAAGAGTTAAAAATAAAAAGAATAAATAAAACAAAATATTATATCACTGAGCCTCTTTATTATATTTTTTAAATCAACATTATTACTAACAACTTGGTTCTTCTGAATTTCCTCTATTCATTCGACTAACTTCCCATTAGTTATCTCACTACTGAATTGTCTTCATTAACCTACATAAGCGCAGGTGTAAAGTGTTCCGATATTAAAAATGTCTGGGTAAACATACCTAAACATACCTTAAACGTATGTGATCAGCCGTTATTCGGCTTTGAACAAGAATATTTTCTGTTTAGCTCCCCGTCCTCTTTTTTCCGGCACCTTATTCCAATCTCCATATATTAGTCTGCATATCTGCCGTAGACTTGGTTACCGTACCCAAGAACATGTGAAATCATTAGCTGATGAATATCAACCAGACCTTTGTACATTTACCGCATCAATTCTTGTTATATGCAAATCTGGCTCTACCATGAATCGTTTCTCAGTCCATAAGATGATTGTCGTAACGCAACCTTCGTAACTTGCGCCTATTATTCGCATTGTACATTCCATCTTTAGGAATCCAATGAATATTGTGAAATGTTTCAGTAACTGTATACCGTTTGAAAAGAAATATGTTGCTAATCTTAACATTATGATCTTGCCTGTGAATTGGCATGTCTCTTGTAACATGTTTATTATTTGAGAATAAATTATTATTATTATTCTCAAAAAGGGTAATCGCGACGGATTGAGAATTTTTCACAGTCCACCAAACCATCAAGCATTTCTGACCTATGTTGAAAGGTAGGGTTCTCATAGTTTACAGTAATCACAGACCATCAACTAACTCATTAAAATTCAAAGCCGAAAGATCAAGAACTTTGACGTCACATAACAGTCACTGATCTACGACATGCAAAATGTTGACGCGCTACCTCGTTTGTAAAATAACACAATCAAACAACCGAACACAAACTTCGGGTCTTAAGCAGGTAATCGGAGAGAGGAATGTGAATTAAAAGCAATACTTTTAACTATGAACTATGATCCGACAGCCTACATCACATGGTGAAGACCTTGTGATCTATTGTGACACAAACGAAGTGAGTCTTCGAATACTAGTGCTGAGAACTATGCAAAAATTAACGTTTTATAATTTCCACAACTTATCTCATAATGGCCTGAAGGCTAAGTTCAAACTTATCAATACCAAGTAAACATGACTTGACTGACAGGAAGATGTACACAAATAGCTTAAAGAATGCTCTGAGTGTCAACGATCAAAGTTTATTCTCTGTACGATTTCGCCTAGTGCAGTTCTTGCATAATCAGTAGCACATTTCATGAAGTTACAAGTCCGGATGATTTTAATTTTTTATTTTTATTCTCAGACAGATTTACAAGATGAATATACCTTTCATTCAGATAATAATAATTTATTCTCAGATAACAACAAGTTACAAGAGGCATACCTTTTTACAGGCAAGATTAAAATTTCAAAATCGCCAGCATATGTACTTTAAAAGGTTGTTTAAATAAAAAAAGTTTTTACTTAAAATTATGGACAATGCTTCACACTGCAGTTTTCGGGATACGAGGTTCAGTGCTATTCCTCTTTTATTCTAAGAACACAGTGTTATTGCAGAATAAATATATCATTATAATTATATTACATACGTGCATTTATATATAATTAATAATGTTTTCAGTTTGTTTTACCTGTTTCAAGCATCAGCAAGTTGTATTTTTTATTTCTACAGCAGGTAGAAATATTTCCGTCCTCTCCTATACTGCATGGACATCCCGTGTGCCTGAAGTGAAGGATTCGTTGAAGTATCAGTCTTGTAACCTTGGAAGAAGCTTTACCTTCACAGTGAAACGTGATAACAATTATAAATGGAGACTTTCCGTCTATGAGGTCACAGTTTAAATGATTGAAGTGGAACTTTATGTTCAGCGGCTTTTAGCTATTTAGATTTTAACTGGAAGGGTTTGATAACTCCATGCCCGACTCTTCTTCTTTATCTGGCTTTGAACCAGCATTGGACTTAGAAGTTTTTCGGATGGTGTATTCAAAGCACACTTCACTGTTGGTATGCAAAGATAAACAAACAACAGCAACTTCATTATTTAGATTATAATTATCATTGTCAAATAAAAGTGTGTCCAATGCGACATGCTAATGTACAGGTAAGATAAATTTTTCAACAAGCATACTAGATATATTGAAAAGGATTCCTCAGTAAGAAAAATAATATTAGTATTTTTCGGATTAGAACAACTTCACACAGACGAATTTTCCAAAATGATATCAAAATGGGTAGGCACACAGCAGTGTTTATCGGTGGTATGCCAAATTCAAGAGTCATTAACGAGACGCTGATTATGGTGATGTACCTGCAGAGTATTTTTGTGATAGGAGAAATTGTTGACTTCATATACCAAGAATCAATGGGAAGGCGCTTGGTATTCAGCATGAACGTGACGTGTGCGTACAAAATGATCGTTGAAGAAACAACATGTTTGCTCACGGCCGATGTGGTTCCAACAGAAAAGAAAAAGCAAGGCAATAGGTTTAATAATCAGATCATTATTTAACCGTTCATGATGGGGCAGACAAAACAATGGTAAGCAAAGATCAAATCCATCGCTAACATTATTTCTGTAACAGACTGTTCACCTACATAGAATTCAAACAAGGCACACTAACTACTTATAGATGGATAAGGTTTTTCACATAAAATTACGAATTATGCTTCAGGCTGTACGATGTACAATACGGTAGTTAGCGCGAGTTACGACGATATGTTGCGAAAGACTCCTTATGTCTGAGAATCGATTCAAGGTCAGTCCAGATCTTCATACAACAAAAATTGATGAGGTGAATGTACAAACATCTTCCTGTTGAGATTGGTCGCACAATAAATTTACAGGCTCCTATGAAAAGTAACTAACTATTATTCGGGCTTATCTTTAAGGAGTATGAGGAGGTGTAAAAAAGGTAAATAAAGAGAAAGTAGTGCTGAGCAGAAGAGAAAATATTCTCTCTCAAGGCTGAGTCATTACTCGGCAGGTAACATTTTTAGATAAAACAATGATATGATTACTCACACCTTTATTCTTCTGTATTCCAAGACAAAATGTGCATCTGCACTTGTGTAGGTTATTTAAGACAAGTCGCTAGTAAAATAAAAAGTGAAGAGAGGCGATTCAGAAGAACTAAATTGTTAGAAACGATGTTGATTTGCAGAATATTATTTTGAAGTCACAGTGATCCGATGCCTTTTTCGATATTTCATTTATTATTTTACCTTTTAACGCTGTAGCTAAAGAGGTCATGAGTGAGCTCCTTTTTTCCATAGTTGTCCAGATCTGCTTGTAATAGGATTTCGTGGTAGGAAGTGAAACCCGCGCAATAGTCTAAACATGAAAGGTAGACGTGGTTGACTTGGAAAAAAAATTTAATATCATCGATTAGTTACATCCTACTACATCGTGAGAAGCCGTATTCAAACAAATTGTTCTGTTCCACAGACATGAATAAATCAAGGCAACAGCCGCAGCGTCATGCGTTCTGGTCAGATGCACCACCTTCCCTCCTTTTGTGATGTTAGGCTCTCTTACGTTTAATGTTACCTTTTAAATAATGTATTTTAGTATTAACTCTCTTTTTTGTACAACTTGTCAGAATACACTTTCTCTACTAGCTCCAAGGAAGAGTTCAAACCCCTGTCTAATGAATTAAATAATTTTGTCATATATCACAGTGATAGGAAGAATAGGCAGCTGACGAAAGTAAATGACAAGACCTTGTGTTAAATATTCATGAGTAAGGAGAAGAATGGGTAAGAAAACAAGGTGTTTGGATGTTAATTTATTAAACTGGTAATCCATGCAGAAGAAGGAACCCGCAATTATATCAGGGACTTTGAGTTCCTTGTGATCAACAGTAGTTGAGGTGCATCCATAAGTTTTTAAACTTACCTGTCTAGTAGAAATAATAACTAGCAGTGTTGTGAAAGATATGGATATAATGACGGAAATTTTAACTTTTTGGAAACCCCGACTGTTGCTAGTGGAACCCCAAAGGTTCGATCTACCACTGTAAGTAGGAGTAGAGGTCGTTGTAAGTTCCGAATATATTTCATAAATCTCTTAAGAGACTAACAAAGGCATTACTAGTTTCTTGAACCTGATGATTGTCATAGATACGGATACAAATTAGTAGTCTGTTCCACAATAGACTGTACCGTGATGCAAAGAAATTACAAAGCATTGACTTTTTTGTCTTGCCATTAGTAGTGAATACGAGTTGTCTCTAATTCTGTAAGCAGTGTTGTAGTTCATAGTTGGGGATACTCAATCGAAGATACTCAAAGCCAAGTCAAACCAGAGATCATGAATAAGGAGTATCGAAAATATTTTAAATAGTGGTTGGAATATCAAGGAGTGAGTGGACAATTTTAGAGTGAGGTCACGAAACACATTTTGCAGTTTGCAGGCTCAGCCTAATTTGTCAATAAGTTCTTATTCAAAAGACCCTAAAGTCGTTCATTGTAAGCGATAATAGGAAAGGCATATTCTTCGAATTTTAGGAGTCTGGAGTAACGAATAATCAGATCATAGACTGATATCGGTGGCTGGACCCTGTATTTTCGTGAGCAAAGTGGTATTTCATGGTGATACTAAGTAGAATGCGTGATGAGTTGTTGTCATTAAATGGTAGCTGCCAAGTTTCGGCCTAGATAGATTAGACACTATTTTTCCAAAGCGAAAAACAAGTCAAAAATAAAGTGTGTCAAGAACTCCGAATGACTTTAGTTTCAGGAGAAGCCTTCTGTGTGGTACCTTATCAAAAGCCTTCTTAAAGTCGAAGAAAAGGACAGATACTAGAAGTCCTTTGCTTTTTTTATGAGGATATCATTTAAATAATCTAGCAGGCATGTGTCACACGACCTAGACCTCAAGAACCCATGATGTGAGGTCGATATTAGATTGTCATTAGGTAGATGTTGTATTAAATCTGCCTTAACTACTTTCTCCATCACCCTAGGCACTACTGAAATTATGTTTATGGGTCGGTAATTTTCAACGTTCGCCGTAGGCCCAGATTTAATTGTGGGGATGATATATGTAGTCTTCCAGTTATTAGGGTGACACTCTGTAGAGAGTGATATGGTAAATAGTTTAAGAAAATAGAACACAGATCATCGCTCCCATTTTTCGGCATGCTGGCTGGGATACCATCCGGTCCTTGAATGTAAGAGTGCTTCGATATACTAGTCGCCTTAGAAATGTTCTATACACTAGAGTCAACACTGGTGATTTCACAGGAAGGAATTTGGGTCAAGTGTGATTAGTTTGTTAATTTAGCACAAAAATGATCGCTAAATGGCTCTGTGATACTTTTAGGGTCCTCATACACTTGGTTGTCCTGAATAAATATGCTCCCTCCTTTCACTTTAGAACATTTAAGTCTATTTCGAAGGAGTTTGATAAGTACAGAAGACTCATTGTTCAGCTGAACAGCACGCTTTTCCTGTGCAATTGCATTTTGGTACGTATTATCGCTGCCTCGAAACATATTTCAGTCATCGTTACTAATGAGGCGACGTCATTACAGTTATGAAGTCTGGAAGCATGTCTTCCAAGACGTTTCCGTATGTGACCTGGCATACATAAGTCTTTAGGAATTCTGGGTCTGCAGGATCCTAAGGGTGAAAATTTATTGAATATATTATTTGTGTTGTGATAAACGACATTTTTAGTTCATCGGTATTGTTTGAGGTAAAGTAGTTAGTCCAGTCAATGCTTCTGAGGCAATTCCGTAAGTTCGCCCAATCAACCCTACGAAAGTCCCTACGAAGTGTAGTGGATTTATGTTTTATAATTGTAGCTCCTATATCAAGGCTGCATATGACCATATTATGATCGCTACCTGGGAACGTTTTTGCAACATATACAGTGTGAGGAATGAGATTGCTGGTGAAAACTAAATCCAATATATTTTGATATCTGGTTGGGCCGTTAACGTGTTGAGTCCATTGTCCAAGCCCTAAGTGTTACGGGAGAAACGAAGACATTTTGCTGATCAAACCCTTCATGTATAAATATCATTAATTCCACTGTTTTTGGGTACATTTGTTTTACTTAACTTGTGAACTTGTTTGAATTATTATTTGCGGACATTTCGGACTCCCGTTTCTCTTGGTTGTTCGTTTGCAGTTTTTTGCTCCAAGAGCCAATAAAATAGAAGAACGAAATTGGTCGTCTATTTGTAATAAAGTATTTTGGTCGAATTTGTGATTTGGAATAAACTTTGGTATCTACTTTGGAGTTTCGTTCTTGGTTTAAACATTTGGGATCGTGAATTGCAAATAGTTCGACAACCGTGCTTCGTAGGATCAATGGGCAAAAAACTGGACGTAACACTAAGCATTCAATAAATGGTTCAAATAGTTTAGGTGCTTTGATTGGGAACCAAGAGATTTTAGGCACGTTGAAGTTCACACGTAGCCTTGCTTGTAAACGATAGGGATGAAACAATCATGAATACTTCTGAAAAATATGCTAGATCTTCTGTTGGTGCGTTGGGTTGACGGTAGACACAGTCGAACAGTAAGGAAACTGCATTTAAGAGTTTCATGCGAGACTGACAGTAGCATAATCGTACGCATCACCTGCATACATTGATTAGCAATACCACTAAAGTGTAGGAAAGAGTTAGAAAGGTACATTTCATACTACACACAGTTTTCGACTTTCTTTCAGAGAAAACTGGTTAATATTACATGCTGACAACTAACACATATCCAGAAGTTTGGAAAAATATGTTTTCGTACACAAAATCAATATTCTACATCACACATTTCCGCTGATCTAGCCAAACCTAGCTTTCTTTGCTCAGCCCATAAGTTGAATTCTTGATCGTCAGTCAGCAGCATTATTTCATATCCATGTGAAATAATAACACGGCGACTCTTCTATGGCTTGACATTGTTTAGTCATATGAGGTTAAACCAGTGCACCCTTGTCAAAAATGTAGAATTTAACCACCTTTTTCCCATAATACTACATGTATAGCCGTCATCTTAACCATCTATGCTTGAGTCATTGTATTTAGCCCGAATGTGAACCTATTGATATGTCCAAAATTCCTATACAGAATTCATACTTAATCGATTCCGTGCTGCCCTGGCTCCCACAACACAGAAGCTTATAAAACTGACGTGTTGAAACAGATTGATTAATTACAAAACACAACAGTTGATCTGATTCCTGTGCGAGGTCGGCATTTTTGTTGACTCGAGCATTCTCGACTGACAACACTGCCTGGGTTATCATGACAATGGTTATATTAAGATTAAAATTATGATGATCTATGATCTATGTTACAGGACGTATGCCAGTTTAAAAGCAAGATCGAAATTTTAAGTGCTAACATAAGAGTGATTTTAGGCTAGAGTGGGCATATATGAGGCATACTCCACCTAGTCCATGTAACCTATCACTTCAAACTAGATCATATTTTTCAAAAGATATAGTTAGCTCGGAAACATTACTGGAGGTCCATGCCTCAGCGATGGTTGGTAAATGGTCACAAACATGACTAGATCTTCTTATAGTTACAGATCGAACGAGCAATAATAAGACATATATTAAACAAATGTCTTGCTCTGCTAAAATAATTTAGAGTGTCTTGCGTAAACGAATTACTATGACCTACCTGAGTGTGGTATGAGGAGTTGGAGAGGGACATGTTGAGTAAGTTACTGAAATTTGCAGGTGGGATTGTTAGCCCGGGGGAAAGGTGGAGGACTTTGCCTGTTTGAGTTTTTGCGAGAGAAGTGCTTTTATACCCTGTATGTGGTATAAAATGACTTCAGCTATATGTCGCGCAAGAGGTATCACTAGTGATTGCATCGCAAAACCGTTTTGGGTAGGCTGACAGTGTACCACCGTTTTTAGCAGGGTCTTGATGATACACTTCATTACTAAGGTTATATTTATTCGAAATGGTTTTAACTTGGGGAGGTTTTGATGTGTGCGAGTGCCAGTTGTTATGACCCTTTTTATATTCGGTGGTTATGTTTGCCAGTTGGATTGTTTGGGCACTATGCATCGAGTTTGCAGTCCTAGCCTACAAATGATCAATATCAGAAGGGAATCATACCACATAAAGGAATGTTACTACTTTCAGAGTTTGCGCGAGCATGACCTAGTTTTATTTAAGCCTTGTAGAGTGGTCTATGATACCTTCCCACAGTGAGTGATAAGATAAGTGACCTTTTATCGCTTTCTCCATTACCCGTGAAATGATTGGGGTGATAATAATTTGTCACTAGTTTTGGATTAAAACCTAGCGACTCTGCTCAACAAAAGTCCATTCAGAAACGTAGTACTCACTATAACAGTCTGCCCGCAGTACCTGACCGACTTAGTAAGTAACAACGCCTGACTAATACCACACCTACCCAAGATGTTGGAAAGCTTCTGAATGCTTAACCTACAATTCCTAAAAGTTTCCTTTGGCATTCGCCCTCTCTAATCTGAAGCGTTCTATCCCCATAATCATACACAAAGAGACTAGTATACCAAGTAGTATACAGAAAACCCATAATAGCAGTCTGCTTTGGCGTCCGCGTAGTTTTCCTAGACACTAACCTGGCCGAAATACCTTATTTAACTCTCGGCTACCTACTTCGAAATAAGCACCTTACAGTTTTCGAATGTTCACCCCCTCAACCGAGTTGTCTTGCTATCCTTAACAGTTGAGAGCGATATTCTTACCTCCATGTACTATAATACGATGGTTGACAACTAGTTTTGGCTATTAACAATTCCTTTCAGTTGTAATAGCCTGATCTCTTTATAAGTATTCATTATCTGTAACGTTTAATCACACTTTAATTGTGATTGAGTTGAGATTGACTATGATCACCAAAAAATACTTGTTACTAGCCCGTCACAGCTAATACAAATAAATCCAGGGCAAGGAATATATTTGAAGAAGAAAGTGATCGATATAAAGAGCACCATATAACGTATGACGGCAGCAACGCAAATAGAAGGTCGCGCATAAGTTTTTTAATGCAATTAAACAAAAGGAGTGCAGTAATAAAAGTTTCTTTCTCGCCGAATGCGTTTTCTTAGTAGAAGTATTCCAGTACATCTCAAGGCCCGGATCCCGAGTCCGAGATCCTGATTCTCTTCTGGACTCGGGATCCGTAATTTTTGTATGCTTGTAGAAAACATCTTCTACTTCACAACAAGTTTTCTTCCTTTACTCAATGGGGGTTTCGGGACCATTGGATTAGAGTAGCCTGTCGTGTCGCCAGATCCTCGCACTCGTTTTCCGACCAGGAAAACCTCGTAACAGTTCGAGCTTATCTATTAATGTGTTTACGTGCATCCGTAACACCTACGCTCCCTGGTAATTTTAAACAACCTGATTGCGGAAAGTTGGTTATTTTCCGATGTCCCATATTTATACATTCTAACGGACACCTGAGAACTCTTTGGCAGTACCAAGACCTTAAAATGGGTAGTATCTAGAAACATAAAAAACAGGAAGTTTTCGTAAGAATATTTTCAAAAATGTGCCTATTTCTATTTCGATTGGTGTAGAGGCCCACGAATGCAAAATGCAAATTGAATCTACATTCCAGGCTTCAAACTCTCTTTGATCGATTGACATGGTTATTGGTGACCCGTTTGTCAAGGCCGCGTCTCATGAAATCACCTGCAATGTTATATATGGTGGCTTCAACCTTTCTAACATCAGCTGGCATACACATTCTGGTACATTATACATTGAAAGCTTACTTATTGTTTTAGACTCACATGTCTAGCAACAACAAGTGCACCCACCTACAAAAAAAAAACAACATAAAGGGTTGAATACTCATAAGAACGATTGGAGATCGTCTAGGGCTACTGACACTCCCACGCCCAGAAAAAAGGAGGGTTGGCGACTTCATCCCACAAAGAAACCAACTCGCTAAAAGACGCTAACCAGAAAAATCAACTCAAACCATTGTTACTGTACCCTGGTAGTTAGAAGGAATTCACCATGAAAAGTTATGACGTCTCATGATAAAAGCTGAGTTCCTTTAGAAGCCACGAGGCCGATGCCCCTTCTGACGACCAGAGCAACCATTTTTTTAGGTACGCGGAATGTTCGACTATCGTTGCTGCAGAAATGAAAAGATACAATTTGGAGGTGCTTGAAGTCAGTAAAAGCATTGGATGTGGGTTGAACAGCTTAGACTAGCCTCAGGATAGCTGCTGCTGTACTCCGGTCAGGAAGAAGAAAATGCCTCACTCTCATACAACGAGTTGAACTGACGCTGTCCAAACACAAAAGGCACTGATAGGATGGAAATTTCATGGGCCCAGGATCGTCAAAGCATCCTTCGAAACAAAGATAGACGGTATTACAGTAAATGTCCTCCAGTCTTATGTACCTACCGTTTATTAACCAAAGAACTAGCTAACTGGGCAACAGTTCTCTCCACCCTAATATATGACTGGGAGACATGGCCAGTAAGAGTAGAAGATATTTGTAGGTTACCGGTCCACGAAGCATTTTTCGCATATCTTGAGAATATCGATTAAGCAATGCTGTTGTTAGTAAACAGATACTAGATAAGGATGGCAGATCAAAAGATGAAGTGATGAAACTCAATCATTTGAAGTGGTTGGGACATGTGTTACGTATACCTAACTACTGACTGCCTCGAGGAGCTGTCTTGTGATGTAGGAGAAAGTTGGAAGAAGGCTAGGGGCGGCCAGACCAAAACATGGTTCAAATCCATGAAGTCACTGAAAAGTGGACTGACTCACGTTGGTAGGTGTAGACTGACTGGTTAGGGTCCGCAAGAAGATAGTGATCGATGGTCAGAGACCTTGAACGACATGGCTCAAATTCGTTTGCAATGGCGCAGGTGCAACCATTCTTTGTGTTCTCTCCAACCCTAATCCTCTGGATTCATCGTTTTTATTCTCCTCTTTTTAAGTTAATTTCGCTAGTTTATACTTCTTGAACAATATCTTCGAACTCTAATCTCTCCGATCACTGCTAATGCTTCTACTACTATGGGATTTCAATTGACGATTGCGTCTCTGTGCTAATGTGGCATGACAACTTGCACTGATGCACGTTCGTACGAAGTTCTATGTTGTAACTGACTGACTTCTTGGTTTGATTATGCATCTGACTTTTAGTAGACCATTTTTTATGTAAAATGAACTCATTACTATTAAAAGTATCATCAGAAACTAGAACAGTCTGGGACACTATTTAGAATTTTATGTTAAAAATTTTTAACCCTCTATAGAAAGCAAGAGCATCTAGTGAAATAATAATAATTTTTAATTTATTCTGAAATGACAACATGAGGTTCATCGTTCAGACCTTTGCCCGTATTATTCATGTATGATACCGAGTTACAAATACAATGACAGAGCCAAAGAGAAGGTTTGTACAAGAATAAAGAACAGATCTTTTCTCCCTTCACTATTCAACTGAGCGGTAACTTCATTTTTATCAAAAGGAGAACCATTATCAGTTCCTAATACAGTGGTGGCCCCTTCCTGACTCAAAATCTTTCCTAGTGCTTGTATTGAAATATCGGCATTTGGTGAATTTCTGAAGGATATTTTAGAACACTTAGGAGGCAGTCAGTAACAGCAAGCGCATATTATGTCGTGGAATGGGCCGTAACAATATACACTAAGTGTTTGCCAGATCTCAGGCGATATTGGACGGAGAGCCTATTTTGAGGGATCGATTACTGACTTACACTTTTCACGACTATTTGATGTACGGAATGTCTCCATTCATTTTCCGTCACTAGCCTATGGGCCTTGTCGGAGATTTCAATTTGTCCAAACCGAACTACTTCTCTTGAGATTGCCTAGCACATTTGTGTAGTGTAGAAAGAATAACAATACGATTGCGTTGTGTGCAACAAAGATTGCGAGTCTTTCTTTTTACTTCAAATCTTCACGAACACTCACAAGTAATGCATCAGTTAGTGAGAAATGCATACTGCGATCATGATTTTGAAATGCACAATCACTCCAAAAAACCTCAGCAGACTTTCAAGTACGGCTCTTGTTCGACACTTTTTTGGGTGTGAAAATTTGAAACAGTCAGCGCGACAAAAATGTTTGGGAATAGGACGATGATAATATTGAAGACCAACTACTGGCGAATGTGCTTCTGCAGGAGTGTTTGGAGATAATACATTTGTAAGTGAAGCTATTCGCGCTTGTGCTGTATGTGGGCTCATTACTTCTGTAGAAGCCTTCATTCGATATATTCCTCAACTTCGTATGCTGCTCGTCCTAATCACCATTATCAGATAACGCCTAATGGTAAATAAATCAGAAGGTGGATACGAAACGTTGATGACGTTCATTATCGTACCACACAGATCACAAAACCACATGAAGCGAAAACGTTATGCGAGTACCGGCAAGCAAGTGAGCGAGTGAATAGGATTAAAATGTACATTTATATACATAGGAAAACGCATGAGTTATCGAATTATTTAAGCGCCTAACAGTGAGCTGGGTGCAATGACTGAACACCGACGCGGTAAGCAATACTCAAGCATACATATTCATACAAGCACAAAAATAATAAAAGAACAGTGATACATATAATTTATCGCTATATGAATGACTCTACCTGTTAAATAAGTTAGTCCAAAGGGCTTAACCAAATTAAATATAAACAAGCTGAAATCGCTATTACAGTTTCCCCCAGCAAACAAGGATACAAAAGTGTGAGTTAGCAAAAAAATATTGAACCTCACAAAACGAGAGTATGGTGTAAGGTAGAACTACTTCTCAAGCTATTGTAAGTACGTACAACCTTCAGTTTGTATACGTCCAGGAAGCTAGATAAGATAATAACTGAACACTAAAAGGATAAGATGTTTTTAAAATTTTATATACACTGACATTGAAATGTAGAAAATATGTCGAATGTGATAATATACGAGAGGAAATTTCCGCCATGCACCTACAAAACTACGAGGGAAAAATTTCATGTTCCAAGCGGTGAAAGAATCATTAATTCAAATACACAAATATGTTTCGCTGCGGACATCTAACTCTTCGATCGTATCTTGTCGTAACGAGATTTTCCCCGTTGATGTCAATGACTAGAACTGGCATTACATTGATACAATGGTTTTCGGAGGATCTACATATACTGACTGATCATGAGCTTCGATGAACTGGTTTGACTTGGTCGACGCTAATTATACCCTGCTTTATCTGCTCTATTAACAACATCATTTCTTCTGACCACATGCAATATAACAGAGTAGGCCGGCAGTGAACGACGCGGTTCATTATCACTTGCAATGAAATCATGGGTAATCCCAGTCGTTTTTTTATATTTATACCCATTGTTGATTTCATTGCGGATTGCTAACAGATGTTCCAACCATCTCATCAATCGATGAAGCTTCATTACATCATCTATTGATCTACCATCCTTACCTAGGATCCATTTCCTAACAACTGAAATGCTGACTCGGTACTCCAAAGATTAATGAGTAGTGTTCCGGTGACAACTATGACAGAATACGACGAATATACTCTAATCGTCAGTTATCTGGCTAAGGGCACTGATAAGACTGCCGAAATAAGTGAAGTGGTCAACATTCTCAACTACTTGACTCCTTATAACTAGTTCAGATGCCGTTGTAAATCAATCTTAGTGAAAAATTTTGCATTTGCTCTAACTCGACCAGTTCAAGCAGAGAGCTTGTATAAGGTCAATGTACTTTTGTCCTTTCTTATAGACTGGGACAATTAGTGATTGAGACCAGTCAAATGGGATTACGTCCAGTCCCCAGATTCTACCTAAGGTTGCAGTCAATCTAACCGTTAAAACTGAACCACCATCCCTAAAAGTCTCAGGGGTCAATCTATCAGGACCCGCTGCTCTCCCTTGCTTCAGATTTCCTATCGCTTTCTCAACTCCATAGAATCGGACGACTTACATCGATTCGCCATTCAGGATTATTGGAGATCGTGGGCAACGGAAATGTGGCTGAAGGCCAGTCGAACTAATCCTTCAAGTGCTCTACCCATCGGTCCGATATACTGGATTGAGAATGAATAATAGGACCATCATTTTTAGAGATAGTCTCACTTACAGTTGGAATCCTAATACCGGTTTCCCTGAAAAGTCTGAACAGTTGTATGCTGTTGCCTAACGCACGGTGAGTTTAGAGTGTGGATTTGGCGCATGTAGGTAAGCCGTATCATCGATTCTGAAATGGAGATGACTAGGCAATGCAAGTTAACTAGCACACACGTAACAGTCGATGCTTAAATTTCACGCTTTATTACATTCACTTAAGTGTAGTTGGTAGCGGCCCTTTGAACTATATTACTCAAAAAAAAACAAATATATGTCCATGGAATCTTGCAATCTAGTTGGCGGAATGACAACCTTATCCCCTATTAAGGTGAAAGCACGGGTGTGCTTTCATGTAGCCCAAAATGACCAAATCTGTACTCATCAAGATATCACAAAAATATTATGTCTGATTCAGACTTAGTTAGGGCATATGCTTTTCAGATGGTAGTAATTAAGCTGCTTAATGTAAGTTGTTTAAAGTAAATGTGCTTCAGAGCCCGACAAACAATTCAAAGGTCATTCGGAAGAAAATCTACTGACATTACCCTATAGTAACCTTACTTATCGGGTTCCAAGTCCTCTCATTTGCTCCCGATGTCCTGAGAAAGGCCACCAGACTATGGCAAGTAACTCTTGATAACAGCTCTCTAGATTCCGATTGCCAACAATTTTCTGATACAAACGTGATTCGCTCAACAACTACTTTCTTTGAATGCCACATAGAATCATACAAATCAAGGATTTGTCTATAGGTTGTTGAAGAATATTAAACCGTAGTGATTCAAGAAAACTGAGAAATAATATCGAAGTTTGGTGGTTAGTTTATATCTGTCAGGAATTCAGAAAACAGTTTCCTTCTGCCTGAAGTTTGAGTTTATACCCTCATCCACTTTTTCTGGGTGTCGACTATCCAGTAGATATTTCCTTTGGACGGGGGATGGACACGATCGTACCGATGTCTTGACTTATCCATATATTATTTGTTACTTATCAGCAATCATACACAGATTAGATTCAAAGGGAAGTAAATGGGTAAATCAACGATATAATTATCCTCGTTAATAATCTCCAGATGAGGCAATTCGCATTGTTATTTATCCTTATATCCGCGTGGATATTCGAAAATTCTTCGATTCCTACAGTCAAAATTTATAAAGAGGATGACGAAATTAGAACTTTGGGATGTAAGAAAAATGCATTCAAATATCTAAACTATGAGCTAACCGATCCTTCTCGATGTTCTCTCTGAAATCACATAGGGATTCGGATGCGTCGTACGAAATTAAATAGAACGTTCGAAAGCAAGGAAGTCACAACATCAATAGTTCCACAGGGGATCACCTTCGGTCCATCTTTTCCCGGATATTATAAGTTGCCTGTTGGATTAAATTAGCCCAGACGCTTCAATCAATGCAAATGAAACTAAGATTTCGAGGTCCGTAAGTAGGGATAAGGATTAATTTGAGCTCCAAAAGAACCCTACAACAATAGAGGGATGCGCAGAGGACAATGGGTTAAAACTAAACTGGTCGACGTATCACGTCATAAACATTCTACTAAATGTGACAGAAACTACTCACGTCTTTCATGGAAGTTCACTCCCGAATGTCTCCTCAGAGCGCGAGTTCGGTCTAGCAAACAGTGTTTAGACATCAGTTCAAACCACATTGGAGATGGTGTCGAAGGGAAGATAACTTCGTGTTATCGACCTAGAATGGTTTATAAATCTTTTCAAAACATACGCGCGATAATGTTGTCACATGCCCCTCACTTCAAGTAAGAAATCTCTGTGAGTGTAGGGATGGGCAACCAGGTAGGTGATATGTTCCAAGAGTAAATCTTACGAAGACAAATTCCGAAACTTAAGACAATTCTCACACAGTTACGGAAGAATAAGAAACGGTTTGAAAATGGCTTGCAATATATGAGGCAATTCTTGAAAAATATCCATCAAGGAGCAAACAATCAGATACACTACCACTTTTTCGCATCTAGAGTTGTTCTCATTCTGAATGCTCTGCCGATCACACTCCATCAGTGAATAGCTTTCAGGGCAGATTCAACAAAAAACAAGTTTACACATAGATTACTACTGCTTGGACTAGCTAGCTGTGTTTGATGTACATGTCGAAAGTTGACTGTCATTATCATTAGAAGTACCTCAAATCATTAATTTATTCTATCTTGCTTATTATCATCTCTGTCTTCTCTTTAATATATCTGCACTACCAGTTAAATCAGTGGTTGATTTCGTTTTTGAAACACTGAATTCGTGTTGCAGTCAGACCACTGAGCAATGCCACAAACTGCGCTTTCACACTCAGTCTACAAAGGCTACTGACTATGGGCATTTAACCGTATATTTTGCCAGTAACTCTTAACAACAGCTTTTGAGACTTCTGCAACCAATAATTTTCTAATACAAACGTGATTCACTCAGTAACTACTTTCTTTGAATACTACATAAGACTACATAAATCAAGGTTTTGTCTATTTGTTATCGGAGAATAAAATAATTGGACAGGTGAGACTCAGGTGGCAGATATTTCAGAGGTTATCAGAGATAATCAGTTTACTGAACTCAAACCTTCGATAAGCAAAATAGTAGAGGTACGTAGGACATGCTTAGTCAGAAATTGGAAACTGATTGAACGAGAAAACTACTTCATCAAACACTTATTATGGTTTACGGTGAGCCTAGAAATATCTTTTCGTTAAAGGAAACTGTACCACGTGTAATTAATGCAGCTCGGATTATCAACAAGTTGGTTTGAGGAAACTCAATTGAAATAATAAAATATCTGGACAGAGAAGAAACCTGAGTAGGATGTTTCTGAGTTGACATTGTGTTCGAGTGCACACATTCTTAACTAGACAAGTAAACCTTTCCAATCCTACAAAAACCAGCTCACTAAGCTGTGGACAATCGGTAACGGTTATTGCAGTTCACATCACATTGGAAACAGATACTGAATCTCTTACCGTTCGCCAATAGTGGTACTCGGAACATCCGACTAACTGCCATCAGCAAAAACAAAGATCTCAATAAATATTAAATTATTAATGGCCATCCAGTTGAATGGTTAGGGGTGATCTAAGCCATGTTGGTTGAGAAAGCGAACTTGTTCGCTGTCTTGAACAGAGTAAGCTCATTCCCGTGCTTATTTGGATATGAAATATGATCGACAGACTAATGAACTACAACCAGTTCACTGGAGAATTTGATGTATGCTGATTCATTATCGTTAAGTAGTTTGAAGCTCAGCGGTTTGACTTCTGATAAAATGAAAAAACACGTAACACGTGGGATATTAGCATACATTTACAATTGTCTGATATGCATTGATTAGGCCACATATGTTGTTTTTTATAGGGAATGCAATGACTGACGTATCACGTATTGTGAAATACGTACGTGTTCGTTATGATTTTCCGTATCGATAAACACTTAATCAGTAGTTAAAAACATCAACATATGAATTTAGTGCTTATTATACACTGAATACCAGGTTTGCCTTAATGCGTTTGTATCGGCTGAAAGAACGTACTAACTTCTTTTCAGATATTAGAACCTCAAGTGAAGATAATGCACTGTATATGAAAAAGGAACCAACTAAGCGCCATAACAGGAATTGATGTTAAATTAGGTTGTGCTTAGGTACTAATTTATTCTTTTACAGAACAAAAGATAGGACTCTTGTTGAAAACAAAGCTTCAGTAAGGGACCTATGCGATAATAGTAAACAAAAGTAAACTTTGACATACTGTAAAGAACAATTTTATTATTTAATGATTTCAACAAGACCATTTAGAACTGTTGGCTAGTGCTAAACTGGCCAACACTTGTCTACTTTGAAGTACAAAAAACCTACATAACTCAGTCAAGTAACATGGTTTTGCGTATGTTAACATACACTTCTTTTAGCTCCTTCCATTTTAGAGCCATACTGTCCATCATTTCATTGGCACCAGGGGACTTTGGTGTCATAGATTTTCCTTTTGCTAAAAGGATATTTAGTTCTTTTTCCAAAACATCAAATCGTTTAAGCAGGTCAGCATTTTCTGGTTTATTCTTAATTTCATTCCACTTTTTTTCTCGCTCTTCCTCGTACATTTGTTCATCAACAAGAAGGAACCAATGACCACAGAAGCAACGTGCAGGGAGATTACGATACAAAACCAGATGTTTTAAATGATGGTCGTGAGGACTACCTGTAAACAGGTAATAAGAAACATTTAACCAATAAAACATTGACCATAGTATCACAGCGACAACTGTTGTTCTTGCACATACATTTAAGGGGTTCATATGGAAAAACGTATCAAGTTCAACCGTTGAGATTATTAAAATTCCTGTAGAGAAGTGATTTTCAACTAGATCCATCAATTTATGATAAGCGGTATTAAAATAGCACAACGGTGGCGTATTGCGAGTACAAATATACGAATGCCGACCTGGGATACCTGACAGATTCACATTAGCTACTGCTGATCATAGTAAACTAGTGGTTATGTGTACGGACACAATGGACGTCTACCTACTTATGTGACTAACGGCAGGTTTTCTGATCGAATCTGTTAACAACCTCAAAACCTGACAAATTAGTACTACTCAACCTGGATTTTATCTACAGATACCAAAACTTTAAATGCCAATATGGGATCTACATCGACTTAATATCTAAGTCTACCTACGTTTTCGCTAAAATGAGCCACAAAAGTAATGAGGGATAAAAGTCTAGTGACAAGAATCACTTACAGGGAGAGTTTTCAGTGATCATACAGCACTTACGAAATATATTAACGTCCTCTACGACGTTCTGCGGAATGATTTCCATACGGATGGAAATGTGTGCGAGGTGATAAAACTGCCTGACAGGAGGCATGTTTGTATGATAAAAATAACTGGGCATAAGTAAACCTTAGTGAAGCCATCTTAGGAGCAAATCAACATAGTAATACTATACGATAAGTATGACCGATTATCTCTGACGGGTCATTAAGGTATCAACTTGCGAGACAGAAAACCATCAACTTACAATTGCATTTTTGAACCATTCTGATACTAGAACTACCGACTAAGTTAGGATTTTCTCTAGTACTGGGCTTGATTACTCCATGACTAGTGTCCGGCTGTAACAAGTGATTATTTTAAATAACTTTACATACTTCTATTTCGGAAATCTCCAAGAGGAGATCCTTTTGCAGCCATGATAGATTTTTCTCCACAGGTACACTCATATCTCCGGAAACTATCTCAATATACATTGAAGTCTTTGGCTAACCTTCATCAACAAGACTACGGTTGTCAGTAATGAACTTGAGCATCCTATCTTTTATCCCTCCGGCAACTGCAGTACTTACTGAAGACGAAAATCGAGGTAACAACCTTGCGACAGGGAACACTCGCCTGGTAACATAACCGAAAGCCATCATGTAACTCATGTAAATGACACCTGGCGCCTAATCAAGTGTACGGTACACATAAATGGGATATCCAATATCCAATATCTGTTCACATGATAGTATAAACCAATTGTTTTCTTTTTCATTCGACTGTTGTTCTTTGATAACGGTTCCGTGTGTTTTTAAGTGTCCAATGGTTAGTGGTCTAGCGGCTCAATTGCAATAATTCTAGTCATTTGGCAGTCGTTTGTGAGTTTGCGTGTCCCGTGGTTTTTTTATAAGTACATCTGTTTCAGGAAAGTAGGGTTTCTGGATACCAGCAACTACCAGGCCAGATATCAGTTATTTTCTGTGGAGAACAATCAGGAGAAAATTCCAATGCCGTATAAGAATAAGGCTTCAGAACTTAGTAGATAGATGAACACTTACTAACTGGAATTGAAGATTGTGCAAGAGGACCGAAATGTAAGCGAGGGAAACGAAGCAGAGATAATAAAAAACATATATTAATTAAAGGAGATGGCAATAACAACAACCAACAGGTCTGAAGTCATGCATCATGCAAAGCTTGTCCACGTATATACTGTCTCTTCTTAAAGCTGTCCATTGAGGGTGCTGCGGTCACCTCTGCCATGACAGCATTCCAAGTTGCAACGACTCCTAACGAGAAAAATTGTGCACGAACCTCTTTGACGCGCAATTTTTCGAGGATTACCTAGAGGGGAGTTGTAGTGAGGCATCGGTAAGGTGATCGCGTTGTACGTTACGATCAAATCACCTCTGATTCTCCTGTAATTTAGGGCAATACTCCCAAATGCTTGACTGTAACTTCGTGGGTCTTATTTTTAAACCTTATTATCCATTTCGTGGCTCGTCTTTGCATTCTATCCAGGAGATTTATGTCTTTTTTAAGGACGACGTTTTGACCTTCCAGGTATGGGCTTACGTGTGTCCTAGACAACGTTATGAATAATTCAGTTGTGATAGCACCAAGTTTTCTTCGCATAAAGTGAAGGGCAACATTAGCCTTGACTGCATCCCTTAAGTATTTCGAACTGGTTTGTAAGCAGAATATAAACGACGTGATATTTTAACTGGTTTAATCTTCAAACCGTTTTTCACTGCCCATCCCCCAACTGATGTAAAGTCCGTCCGTGGCTCGTTTTCGACCTGTGTTGACTGAACCTTAGGAGGCCTTTTTCTCGAATTCTTCTTTTGCCTACTGGTCTTTTAGGAGTAGGAATCTAAGGAGTGTCTTCTTGATTTCTATGTCGCGGATCGAGCGGAGGTGTTTGGGTCGAGTGATCTGAGTCATGAACATTATTACAAGGAATGCTGTGGAGTGACGTTTTGAGGTTTTCCACAACCCTGTCGCTCGAAACTGGGACATCTAACCTACTACTGACCCCAAAATTCATATATCTACAGGTTTGCTTAACTATAATAATAATAATAATTTATGCTCAACTAATAACATGTTACAAGTGGCATGACAATTTAGAGGCAAGATCGAAATGTTAAGATTGCTAACATATGTTTTGTAAAACGTTTTTCGGTTACTGAAATATTTCACAAGATACATTGGCTTCGAAAATTTTTCACATAAATTTATGGATAATTTTCGAGACTGCGATGTACAATGCGAATAATTGGCACGAGCTACAACTGTTGTGTTACGACGAACTGCTAGTGACTGCGAGACATTGCAAAATAGAGCCAGGTTTGCATATAACAAAAATAAATGAGGTAAATATTCTAAGACCTAAATTAATATTTTTAATAAGATAAATTTAGGTAAATCAACCAAGTCTTCGGCAAATATCCAGACTAATATTTAAGGAGTTTGAGTTTCTTATAATTGACAGTAGTTGATGAGCATCTAAAGGCTTTTCAATTTATCTGCCTACTAGGAATAAAAACTAAAACTGCCTTGAAAATATGAAAGTAATGACTGGAATTGAAATTTAGAGAAAAGCCCAAATGTCACGGGTTGCACCTCTAAGGCGATACCCATTACTTTTAGTTGGAGAAGGGAGATTTATCTATCGTTTCGTGATACCTGAATGGATGGCAATGCGGGTACAATATGTTCATAGTCTGCAATTACTTTCTAAGGTTTTTCTAAATATTTGGTGGACCATAAAAGAGTGCCTCTGGACTAAGAGTGAGTTCCGGGAATAGTCGGTAAATCTGTTCAGAGTCTAATAACAGCATTACCAGTTTCTTGAACCTAGTGATTGTGTCACAGAAACGGATAGCAAAAAAGTAGTACTTACCTTGTTACTTAACACTAAACCTGAGATACTTAGAGATAAAAAAACGGAATAATAGAAAGAGGAAAAAAAGCTAACTAGGAATTTCGGAAGGAAGAATGTAGCAATATATATATTTAATTTCGCATCAGAATCGCTATGTGATTTCAGAGAGAACATCGAGAAGGATCGGTTAGCTCATAGTTTAGATATTTGAATGCATTTTTCTTACATCCCAAAGTTCTAATTTCGTCATCCTCTTTATAAATTTTGACTGTAGGAATCGAAGAATTTTCGAATATCCACGCGGATATAAGGATAAATAACAATGCGAATTGCCTCATCTGGAGATTATTAACGAGGATAATTATATCGTTGATTTACCCATTTACTTCCCTTTGAATCTAATCTGTGTATGATTGCTGATAAGTAACAAATAATATATGGATAAGTCAAGACATCGGTACGATCGTGTCCATCCCCCGTCCAAAGGAAATATCTACTGGATAGTCGACACCCAGAAAAAGTGGATGAGGGTATAAACTCAAACTTCAGGCAGAAGGAAACTGTTTTCTGAATTCCTGACAGATATAAACTAACCACCAAACTTCGATATTATTTCTCAGTTTTCTTGAATCACTACGGTTTAATATTCTTCAACAACCTATAGACAAATCCTTGATTTGTATGATTCTATGTGGCATTCAAAGAAAGTAGTTGTTGAGCGAATCACGTTTGTATCAGAAAATTGTTGGCAATCGGAATCTAGAGAGCTGTTATCAAGAGTTACTTGCCATAGTCTGGTGGCCTTTCTCAGGACATCGGGAGCAAATGAGAGGACTTGGAACCCGATAAGTAAGGTTACTATAGGGTAATGTCAGTAGATTTTCTTCCGAATGACCTTTGAATTGTTTGTCGGGCTCTGAAGCACATTTACTTTAAACAACTTACATTAAGCAGCTTAATTACTACCATCTGAAAAGCATATGCCCTAACTAAGTCTGAATCAGACATAATATTTTTGTGATATCTTGATGAGTACAGATTTGGTCATTTTGGGCTACATGAAAGCACACCCGTGCTTTCACCTTAATAGGGGATAAGGTTGTCATTCCGCCAACTAGATTGCAAGATTCCATGGACATATATTTGTTTTTTTTTGAGTAATATAGTTCAAAGGGCCGCTACCAACTACACTTAAGTGAATGTAATAAAGCGTGAAATTTAAGCATCGACTGTTACGTGTGTGCTAGTTAACTTGCATTGCCTAGTCATCTCCATTTCAGAATCGATGATACGGCTTACCTACATGCGCCAAATCCACACTCTAAACTCACCGTGCGTTAGGCAACAGCATACAACTGTTCAGACTTTTCAGGGAAACCGGTATTAGGATTCCAACTGTAAGTGAGACTATCTCTAAAAATGATGGTCCTATTATTCATTCTCAATCCAGTATATCGGACCGATGGGTAGAGCACTTGAAGGATTAGTTCGACTGGCCTTCAGCCACATTTCCGTTGCCCACGATCTCCAATAATCCTGAATGGCGAATCGATGTAAGTCGTCCGATTCTATGGAGTTGAGAAAGCGATAGGAAATCTGAAGCAAGGGAGAGCAGCGGGTCCTGATAGATTGACCCCTGAGACTTTTAGGGATGGTGGTTCAGTTTTAACGGTTAGATTGACTGCAACCTTAGGTAGAATCTGGGGACTGGACGTAATCCCATTTGACTGGTCTCAATCACTAATTGTCCCAGTCTATAAGAAAGGACAAAAGTACATTGACCTTATACAAGCTCTCTGCTTGAACTGGTCGAGTTAGAGCAAATGCAAAATTTTTCACTAAGATTGATTTACAACGGCATCTGAACTAGTTATAAGGAGTCAAGTAGTTGAGAATGTTGACCACTTCACTTATTTCGGCAGTCTTATCAGTGCCCTTAGCCAGATAACTGACGATTAGAGTATATTCGTCGTATTCTGTCATAGTTGTCACCGGAACACTACTCATTAATCTTTGGAGTACCGAGTCAGCATTTCAGTTGTTAGGAAATGGATCCTAGGTAAGGATGGTAGATCAATAGATGATGTAATGAAGCTTCATCGATTGATGAGATGGTTGGAACATCTGTTAGCAATCCGCAATGAAATCAACAATGGGTATAAATATAAAAAAACGACTGGGATTACCCATGATTTCATTGCAAGTGATAATGAACCGCGTCGTTCACTGCCGGCCTACTCTGTTATATTGCATGTGGTCAGAAGAAATGATGTTGTTAATAGAGCAGATAAAGCAGGGTATAATTAGCGTCGACCAAGTCAAACCAGTTCATCGAAGCTCATGATCAGTCAGTATATGTAGATCCTCCGAAAACCATTGTATCAATGTAATGCCAGTTCTAGTCATTGACATCAACGGGGAAAATCTCGTTACGACAAGATACGATCGAAGAGTTAGATGTCCGCAGCGAAACATATTTGTGTATTTGAATTAATGATTCTTTCACCGCTTGGAACATGAAATTTTTCCCTCGTAGTTTTGTAGGTGCATGGCGGAAATTTCCTCTCGTATATTATCACATTCGACATATTTTCTACATTTCAATGTCAGTGTATATAAAATTTTAAAAACATCTTATCCTTTTAGTGTTCAGTTATTATCTTATCTAGCTTCCTGGACGTATACAAACTGAAGGTTGTACGTACTTACAATAGCTTGAGAAGTAGTTCTACCTTACACCATACTCTCGTTTTGTGAGGTTCAATATTTTTTTGCTAACTCACACTTTTGTATCCTTGTTTGCTGGGGGAAACTGTAATAGCGATTTCAGCTTGTTTATATTTAATTTGGTTAAGCCCTTTGGACTAACTTATTTAACAGGTAGAGTCATTCATATAGCGATAAATTATATGTATCACTGTTCTTTTATTATTTTTGTGCTTGTATGAATATGTATGCTTGAGTATTGCTTACCGCGTCGGTGTTCAGTCATTGCACCCAGCTCACTGTTAGGCGCTTAAATAATTCGATAACTCATGCGTTTTCCTATGTATATAAATGTACATTTTAATCCTATTCACTCGCTCACTTGCTTGCCGGTACTCGCATAACGTTTTCGCTTCATGTGGTTTTGTGATCTGTGTGGTACGATAATGAACGTCATCAACGTTTCGTATCCACCTTCTGATTTATTTACCATTAGGCGTTATCTGATAATGGTGATTAGGACGAGCAGCATACGAAGTTGAGGAATATATCGAATGAAGGCTTCTACAGAAGTAATGAGCCCACATACAGCACAAGCGCGAATAGCTTCACTTACAAATGTATTATCTCCAAACACTCCTGCAGAAGCACATTCGCCAGTAGTTGGTCTTCAATATTATCATCGTCCTATTCCCAAACATTTTTGTCGCGCTGACTGTTTCAAATTTTCACACCCAAAAAAGTGTCGAACAAGAGCCGTACTTGAAAGTCTGCTGAGGTTTTTTGGAGTGATTGTGCATTTCAAAATCATGATCGCAGTATGCATTTCTCACTAACTGATGCATTACTTGTGAGTGTTCGTGAAGATTTGAAGTAAAAAGAAAGACTCGCAATCTTTGTTGCACACAACGCAATCGTATTGTTATTCTTTCTACACTACACAAATGTGCTAGGCAATCTCAAGAGAAGTAGTTCGGTTTGGACAAATTGAAATCTCCGACAAGGCCCATAGGCTAGTGACGGAAAATGAATGGAGACATTCCGTACATCAAATAGTCGTGAAAAGTGTAAGTCAGTAATCGATCCCTCAAAATAGGCTCTCCGTCCAATATCGCCTGAGATCTGGCAAACACTTAGTGTATATTGTTACGGCCCATTCCACGACATAATATGCGCTTGCTGTTACTGACTGCCTCCTAAGTGTTCTAAAATATCCTTCAGAAATTCACCAAATGCCGATATTTCAATACAAGCACTAGGAAAGATTTTGAGTCAGTGTTACGGGAGAAACGAAGACATTTTGCTGATCAAAACCTTCATGTATAAATATCATTAATTTCACTGTTTTTGGGTACATTTGTTTTACTTAACTTGTGAACTTGTTTGAATTATTTTTTGCGGACATATTGGACTCCCGTTTCTCTTTGTTGTTCGTTGCAGTTTTTTGCTCCAAGAGATAATAAATTAGAAGGTAACTGTAATTATTATAATTATTGTTGTTAGAAGGACATTGGTCGTCTATTTGTAATAAATTATTTTGGTGGAATTTGTGATTTGGAATAAACTTTGGTATCTACTTTGGAGTTTCGTTCTTGGTATAGAAATTTGGGACCTTGAATTACCAATAGACGACAACAGTGCTTCGTAAGATCGACGAGCAAAAAACTGGACGTAACAGTCAGGAAGGGGCCACCACTGTATTAGGAACTGATAATGGTTCTCCTTTTGATAAAAATGAAGTTACCGCTCAGTTGAATAGTGAAGGGAGAAAAGATCTGTTCTTTATTCTTGTACAAACCTTCTCTTTGGCTCTGTCATTGTATTTGTAACTCGGTATCATACATGAATAATACGGGCAAAGGTCTGAACGATGAACCTCATGTTGTCATTTCAGAATAAATTAAAAATTATTATTATTTCACTAGATGCTCTTGCTTTCTATAGAGGGTTAAAAATTTTTAACATAAAATTCTAAATAGTGTCCCAGACTGTTCTAGTTTCTGATGATACTTTTAATAGTAATGAGTTCATTTTACATAAAAAATGGTCTACTAAAAGTCAGATGCATAATCAAACCAAGAAGTCAGTCAGTTACAACATAGAACTTCGTACGAACGTGCATCAGTGCAAGTTGTCATGCCACATTAGCACAGAGACGCAATCGTCAATTGAAATCCCATAGTAGTAGAAGCATTAGCAGTGATCGGAGAGATTAGAGTTCGAAGATATTGTTCAAGAAGTATAAACTAGCGAAATTAACTTAAAAAGAGGAAGATAAAAACGATGAATCCAGAGGATTAGGGTTGGAGAGAACACAAAGAATGGTTGCACCTGCGCCATTGCAAACGAATTTGAGCCATGTCGTTCAAGGTCTCTGACCATCGATCACTATCTTCTTGCGGACCCTAACCAGTCAGTCTACACCTACCAACGTGAGTCAGTCCACTTTTCAGTGACTTCATGGATTTGAACCATGTTTTGGTCTGGCCGCCCCTAGCCTTCTTCCAACTTTCTCCTACATCACAAGACAGCTCCTCGAGGCAGTCAGTAGTTAGGTATACGTAACACATGTCCCAACCACTTCAAATGATTGAGTTTCATCACTTCATCTTTTGATCTGCCATCCTTATCTAGTATCTGTTTACTAACAACAGCATTGCTTAATCGATATTCTCAAGATATGCGAAAAATGCTTCGTGGACCGGTAACCTACAAATATCTTCTACTCTTACTGGCCATGTCTCCCAGTCATATATTAGGGTGGAGAGAACTGTTGCCCAGTTAGCTAGTTCTTTGGTTAATAAACGGTAGGTACATAAGACTGGAGGACATTTACTGTAATACCGTCTATCTTTGTTTCGAAGGATGCTTTGACGATCCTGGGCCCATGAAATTTCCATCCTATCAGTGCCTTTTGTGTTTGGACAGCGTCAGTTCAACTCGTTGTGTGAGAGTGAGGCATTTTCTTCTTCCTGACCGGAGTACAGCAGCAGCTATCCTGAGGCTAGTCTAAGCTGTTCAACCCACATCCAATGCTTTTACTGACTTCAAGCACCTCCAAATTGTATCTTTTCATTTCTGCAGCAACGATAGTCGAACATTCCGCGTACCTAAAAAAATGGTTGCTCTGGTCGTCAGAAGGGGCATCGGCCTCGTGGCTTCTAAAGGAACTCAGCTTTTATCATGAGACGTCATAACTTTTCATGGTGAATTCCTTCTAACTACCAGGGTACAGTAACAATGGTTTGAGTTGATTTTTCTGGTTAGCGTCTTTTAGCGAGTTGGTTTCTTTGTGGGATGAAGTCGCCAACCCTCCTTTTTTCTGGGCGTGGGAGTGTCAGTAGCCCTAGACGATCTCCAATCGTTCTTATGAGTATTCAACCCTTTATGTTGTTTTTTTTTTGTAGGTGGGTGCACTTGTTGTTGCTAGACATGTGAGTCTAAAACAATAAGTAAGCTTTCAATGTATAATGTACCAGAATGTGTATGCCAGCTGATGTTAGAAAGGTTGAAGCCACCATATATAACATTGCAGGTGATTTCATGAGACGCGGCCTTGACAAACGGGTCACCAATAACCATGTCAATCGATCAAAGAGAGTTTGAAGCCTGGAATGTAGATTCAATTTGCATTTTGCATTCGTGGGCCTCTACACCAATCGAAATAGAAATAGGCACATTTTTGAAAATATTCTTACGAAAACTTCCTGTTTTTTATGTTTCTAGATACTACCCATTTTAAGGTCTTGGTACTGCCAAAGAGTTCTCAGGTGTCCGTTAGAATGTATAAATATGGGACATCGGAAAATAACCAACTTTCCGCAATCAGGTTGTTTAAAATTACCAGGGAGCGTAGGTGTTACGGATGCACGTAAACACATTAATAGATAAGCTCGAACTGTTACGAGGTTTTCCTGGTCGGAAAACGAGTGCGAGGATCTGGCGACACGACAGGCTACTCTAATCCAATGGTCCCGAAACCCCCATTGAGTAAAGGAAGAAAACTTGTTGTGAAGTAGAAGATGTTTTCTACAAGCATACAAAAATTACGGATCCCGAGTCCAGAAGAGAATCAGGATCTCGGACTCGGGATCCGGGCCTTGAGATGTACTGGAATACTTCTACTAAGAAAACGCATTCGGCGAGAAAGAAACTTTTATTACTGCACTCCTTTTGTTTAACTGCATTAAAAAACTTATGCGCGACCTTCTATTTGCGTTGCTGCCGTCATACGTTATATGGTGCTCTTTATATCGATCACTTTCTTCTTCAAATATATTCCTTGCCCTGGATTTATTTGTATTAGCTGTGACGGGCTAGTAACAAGTATTTTTTGGTGATCATAGTCAATCTCAACTCAATCACAATTAAAGTGTGATTAAACGTTACAGATAATGAATACTTATAAAGAGATCAGGCTATTACAACTGAAAGGAATTGTTAATAGCCAAAACTAGTTGTCAACCATCGTATTATAGTACATGGAGGTAAGAATATCGCTCTCAACTGTTAAGGATAGCAAGACAACTCGGTTGAGGGGGTGAACATTCGAAAACTGTAAGGTGCTTATTTCGAAGTAGGTAGCCGAGAGTTAAATAAGGTATTTCGGCCAGGTTAGTGTCTAGGAAAACTACGCGGACGCCAAAGCAGACTGCTATTATGGGTTTTCTGTATACTACTTGGTATACTAGTCTCTTTGTGTATGATTATGGGGATAGAACGCTTCAGATTAGAGAGGGCGAATGCCAAAGGAAACTTTTAGGAATTGTAGGTTAAGCATTTAGAAGCTTTCCAACATCTTGGGTAGGTGTGGTATTAGTCAGGCGTTGTTACTTACTAAGTCGGTCAGGTACTGCGGGCAGACTGTTATAGTGAGTACTACGTTTCTGAATGGACTTTTGTTGAGCAGAGTCGCTAGGTTTTAATCCAAAACTAGTGACAAATTATTATCACCCCAATCATTTCACGGGTAATGGAGAAAGCGATAAAAGGTCACTTATCTTATCACTCACTGTGGGAAGGTATCATAGACCACTCTACAAGGCTTAAATAAAACTAGGTCATGCTCGCGCAAACTCTGAAAGTAGTAACATTCCTTTATGTGGTATGATTCCCTTCTGATATTGATCATTTGTAGGCTAGGACTGCAAACTCGATGCATAGTGCCCAAACAATCCAACTGGCAAACATAACCACCGAATATAAAAAGGGTCATAACAACTGGCACTCGCACACATCAAAACCTCCCCAAGTTAAAACCATTTCGAATAAATATAACCTTAGTAATGAAGTGTATCATCAAGACCCTGCTAAAAACGGTGGTACACTGTCAGCCTACCCAAAACGGTTTTGCGATGCAATCACTAGTGATACCTCTTGCGCGACATATAGCTGAAGTCATTTTATACCACATACAGGGTATAAAAGCACTTCTCTCGCAAAAACTCAAACAGGCAAAGTCCTCCACCTTTCCCCCGGGCTAACAATCCCACCTGCAAATTTCAGTAACTTACTCAACATGTCCCTCTCCAACTCCTCATACCACACTCAGGTAGGTCATAGTAATTCGTTTACGCAAGACACTCTAAATTATTTTAGCAGAGCAAGACATTTGTTTAATATATGTCTTATTATTGCTCGTTCGATCTGTAACTATAAGAAGATCTAGTCATGTTTGTGACCATTTACCAACCATCGCTGAGGCATGGACCTCCAGTAATGTTTCCGAGCTAACTATATCTTTTGAAAAATATGATCTAGTTTGAAGTGATAGGTTACATGGACTAGGTGGAGTATGCCTCATATATGCCCACTCTAGCCTAAAATCACTCTTATGTTAGCACTTAAAATTTCGATCTTGCTTTTAAACTGGCATACGTCCTGTAACATAGATCATAGATCATCATAATTTTAATCTTAATATAACCATTGTCATGATAACCCAGGCAGTGTTGTCAGTCGAGAATGCTCGAGTCAACAAAAATGCCGACCTCGCACAGGAATCAGATCAACTGTTGTGTTTTGTAATTAATCAATCTGTTTCAACACGTCAGTTTTATAAGCTTCTGTGTTGTGGGAGCCAGGGCAGCACGGAATCGATTAAGTATGAATTCTGTATAGGAATTTTGGACATATCAATAGGTTCACATTCGGGCTAAATACAATGACTCAAGCATAGATGGTTAAGATGACGGCTATACATGTAGTATTATGGGAAAAAGGTGGTTAAATTCTACATTTTTGACAAGGGTGCACTGGTTTAACCTCATATGACTAAACAATGTCAAGCCATAGAAGAGTCGCCGTGTTATTATTTCACATGGATATGAAATAATGCTGCTGACTGACGATCAAGAATTCAACTTATGGGCTGAGCAAAGAAAGCTAGGTTTGGCTAGATCAGCGGAAATGTGTGATGTAGAATATTGATTTTGTGTACGAAAACATATTTTTCCAAACTTCTGGATATGTGTTAGTTGTCAGCATGTAATATTAACCAGTTTTCTCTGAAAGAAAGTCGAAAACTGTGTGTAGTATGAAATGTACCTTTCTAACTCTTTCCTACACTTTCGTGGTATTGCTAATCAATGTATGCAGGTGATGCGTACGATTATGCTACTGTCAGTCTCGCATGAAACTCTTAAATGCAGTTTCCTTACTGTTCGACTGTGTCTACCGTCAACCCAACGCACCAACAGAAGATCTAGCATTTTTTTCAGAAGTATTCATGATTGTTTCATCCCTATCGTTTACAAGCAAGGCTACGTGTGAACTTCAACGTGCCTAAAATCTCTTGGTTCCCAATCAAAGCACCTAAACTATTTGAACCATTTATTGAATGCTTAGTGTTACGTCCAGTTTTTTGCCCATTGATCCTACGAAGCACGGTTGTCGAACTATTTGCAATTCACGATCCCAAATGTTTAAACCAAGAACGAAACTCCAAAGTAGATACCAAAGTTTATTCCAAATCACAAATTCGACCAAAATACTTTATTACAAATAGACGACCAATTTCGTTCTTCTATTTTATTGGCTCTTGGAGCAAAAAACTGCAAACGAACAACCAAGAGAAACGGGAGTCCGAAATGTCCGCAAATAATAATTCAAACAAGTTCACAAGTTAAGTAAAACAAATGTACCCAAAAACAGTGGAATTAATGATATTTATACATGAAGGGTTTGATCAGCAAAATGTCTTCGTTTCTCCCGTAACACTTAGGGCTTGGACAATGGACTCAACACGTTAACGGCCCAACCAGATATCAAAATATATTGGATTTAGTTTTCACCAGCAATCTCATTCCTCACACTGTATATGTTGCAAAAACGTTCCCAGGTAGCGATCATAATATGGTCATATGCAGCCTTGATATAGGAGCTACAATTATAAAACATAAATCCACTACACTTCGTAGGGACTTTCGTAGGGTTGATTGGGCGAACTTACGGAATTGCCTCAGAAGCATTGACTGGACTAACTACTTTACCTCAAACAATACCGATGAACTAAAAATGTCGTTTATCACAACACAAATAATATATTCAATAAATTTTCACCCTTAGGATCCTGCAGACCCAGAATTCCTAAAGACTTATGTATGCCAGGTCACATACGGAAACGTCTTGGAAGACATGCTTCCAGACTTCATAACTGTAATGACGTCGCCTCATTAGTAACGATGACTGAAATATGTTTCGAGGCAGCGATAATACGTACCAAAATGCAATTGCACAGGAAAAGCGTGCTGTTCAGCTGAACAATGAGTCTTCTGTACTTATCAAACTCCTTCGAAATAGACTTAAATGTTCTAAAGTGAAAGGAGGGAGCATATTTATTCAGGACAACCAAGTGTATGAGGACCCTAAAAGTATCACAGAGCCATTTAGCGATCATTTTTGTGCTAAATTAACAAACTAATCACACTTGACCCAAATTCCTTCCTGTGAAATCACCAGTGTTGACTCTAGTGTATAGAACATTTCTAAGGCGACTAGTATATCGAAGCACTCTTACATTCAAGGACCGGATGGTATCCCAGCCAGCATGCCGAAAAATGGGAGCGATGATCTGTGTTCTATTTTCTTAAACTATTTACCATATCACTCTCTACAGAGTGTCACCCTAATAACTGGAAGACTACATATATCATCCCCACAATTAAATCTGGGCCTACGGCGAACGTTGAAAATTACCGACCCATAAACATAATTTCAGTAGTGCCTAGGGTGATGGAGAAAGTAGTTAAGGCAGACTTAATACAACATCTACCTAATGACAATCTAATATCGACCTCACATCATGGGTTCTTGAGGTCTAGGTCGTGTGACACATGCCTGCTAGATTATTTAAATGATATCCTCATAAAAAAAGCAAAGGACTTCTAGTATCTGTCCTTTTCTTCGACTTTAAGAAGGCTTTTGATAAGGTACCACACAGAAGGCTTCTCCTGAAACTAAAATCATTCGGAATCAGTAACCCACTATATTCATGGTTTGTTTCATTCCTAAATGGGCGACAACAAATGGTTAAATACAACGATTGTCTTTCATCACCAAGTTCAATAACCAGTGGAGTTATCCGGGGAAGTTTATTAGGTCCACTCTTGTTTCTGATGTGCATAAACGATATATGTAGTACTATAAGATTTGGAAGATCATACCTATATGCTGATGATCTTAAAATAGTATACAGCTATAAGCCTGAAGATCTAGACGAAGATATAGCTAAGATTCAAAGTGATCTTGATAACTTAACTACCTGAAGCGAAACATGGCAACTGCCCTTTAACGGTAATAAATGTGGCATCATGCATTTTAGTAAGCATTACCATGATATACCACTCTTCCTACGAAAATCTAGGGTTCAGATATTCATATCAGCACATGATCTGGGTACCTGTTTATCCAGAAGCCTAAAATCCGTATATCTCTAAATCCAGAAGACTAACTGGGTTTATAAGTAAGAACTTCGTGACAAGTGAGGCTAAGCTTACACTCTTCTAAATGTGTATAAAGCCTTCACTTGAATATTGCTCACTTATCTTTTCAAACATGAATCTCATGGACGAGATACGAGTAGAAAACCTCCTAAGAAGCTTCACCTGGCGACTCCTCGGACGGAACCACAACCTAGACTACACTACACATCTTCCCTGCAACCCCTACATCCGCGTCGAATGAAAAACAACCTAATACGTCTCTATGAGCTGATAAATGCTATTTCGTCCGTAAAATACCAACCACCTATGAACCACGACACAGCTTATATCAAGCCTAGAGTAACCTTCATTTCATAACCGTTGTGGATATATTAGGCTATTCGATTCCACAAATACGTCTCTGGTAAGTGTTCGAGAACATTTCGCCGTGGAAATTCCTATGCCCATACATGTAGCCTTTTTATAACCTTAGTTGACTGGCACTCTCTACATTAACCCTTGTTCTGTGGGATTGATTATGCCTGTAAAAGCGGCTGGTCATTGTGCTGTCTGAATTGTGTTGTTATGGTTGTTCAGACGTTTTACCACGTCCCACGTCTGCCGTTTCCGTGCAAAGACATTATTTGAGTTTTGTCAACATAACTACATTTCGTTGACTGCAAACAGCTAGGCTGTTTCAGCTATTTACAGTCGTATGTTCAGTCATTAGATAAAGAGCGAACTGACTGCTAACTCTTAGGTTGAGGTATCATCAATGGAACTTAGAGTGCATAAGATAACATGGATTATCATCTTGTGGCATTTCGGTAATTAATAAATACATGGTAAGTAAGGTCACAACAATTCGTTTCAACACATGGATTCTCACAATAATCTGAATCGTAATATTATATCTGCTGCAGTAAATAAGGGCCTAAAATGTTCCGTAAGTCCACGACATTGTTACTACCCTCATTAGTTCTGGCGCGCACATTCTAACTGAAGGCGCACGGTCACGCATCTGCAAGAGGTCACCATTATATGCACCATGCTGTGCATACCACCGCATCAACTAGCTGGCTGAGATCAAGCTCCTCTAGACATCCCAACCATCATATTTCATTCTTTAGTGGTCCGTCATCTGACTCCATTTTGTACGAGCGACTGAATATGTCATGAAATAAACCTTTCCTTTAATTTCCTTTAATATGATTAGTAGGCAGACCTCCGTTATGCGATGGGGGTAGTTAGAAGCACTATGCAGCTTGAGAAAGATGAGTTTATTTCGTGCAATCGTTCATGCAGGCAGAGCTAGGTGGGCAGCTCAATGCGATGAGGCATGATTTAATATTTATAATGAACTGGAAAATCGAAAATATATATAGTCAGACAAGAACAAGCTAGACACGTGAGCAGGGTAAGCAATGCACACTCGCACTACAGGTAAAACGATCAAGATTGTACGCGAATGATTCACAGGGTCAAATGATATGTGAATAATAGCTGGAAAAGAAACTATCGATTGGCTTATCCAGATGCTGGGATAAGCCATGTGCGCTCGATATATTATTGCACAATACAGTACTCTGCATCTCCTGTATCCCAGAATTGTGGTTTGACTGGGTTTCTATACTCTCAGTTAGAAACGTGCTATGATCACGGGCGTTGTCAAACTCAAACAGTTGAAAATCGTTTTGAAATGCAAAAGGAAAAATATGATATACTTGGTCAAATAATTTTATTGAAGATTACCTTAAATGCTGAAATGCTATAAACAAAATAAACCTCGATCTGTTTTTCCAAAACTTTAATTTGGTCAGTCCTTCAACCTAAGACTAGAATAACTAATCTCAAATTGTTTGATAACCGTTCCTGAGCAAATCTAAGAGCTCAGGTAAGGGATATTCCAAAGAATAGCAAAAGTTCCTTTAGTCAATTGGATTACATTTTATACAATAGACTTTATCGACGCGTTCAATACCCGGTTACAAAAATTCAGACACACAATTGTTCACAGTTCATTCTACGTTCGTGACATACTAACAAACCAAAAAATGGTTTTTGGAATATTTGTTTACATGATCGATAACTTTCAAGAACTGAAATGAGGCGAAGGGTTAGCAAACGAAAAAATCTAAAGAGAACCACATCTTATCATTTGGTAAGTTTCAGTGGTAGAACCAACGATTATCACAATACTAATAAGACACAATAGATTGAGATACCAGTACATAACATTAGAAAACATGAACTGATTATTTGCAGCATTCTAAACTTGGATATTTACGCATAACCTAATCACTAATATCTAGACATGATGAAACTTGATACAGCCCTCATGAAATAACATTGTCAATGAAACGTAGTCAAAATGAGTAGATATAAGTCACTTTAAACACCACTGATTATAACGGAACTCTTAAATGAACAAAATGAAACGCAAAAAACATGTAGTATCGATAACGCCTTACAGTGATGACCACTGTCAGACATCTCCCTATGAGCGCACGGATTTGATTGGTTGCTACAGCGAATGGCGGGAAAATTCGATATTGTTCGAAGTGTCGACATGTTTAGGTTGCTACTTGTGATTTCTACAATATGTCTAGAGGCGAAGGCAGTCTGTTGCTAAGAAATATCTGTGGAGAAGTTGTCAAAGATACATTTCTTGAGGCAAAAGATTCTCATGGAAACTGGTACCCTGTGAAGGTCCTTGAAGTCGACAGAAGCAAGGTAAGACAACAATGTAATTGTTATATTGTATGGTAACATAAACAACTGTCGAAAAGTGTATAGATGTAGATTAGATTTGATTAAAGTAGAGAACACGAAGCTAAGATATGACTCGGAAAGTTCGTTCCATTGAAGTAAATTTAGGAAGAGGAGAGAAATTTCATGAGGAATCCAGAAGATTAGAATTTGGTAGAAGATAAATAATGTACGCACCTGATCCATTGCAAACGAGGTTACTGTTGCCGCACGGACCCCAATTAGATAGTCCCTATCAACCAACATAGCTCAGTTTACTTGTCAGACAACATCGCTTGTCGAGGTGGTCTGTGGTTGGGCGTGCGTAACACATGTCCCAGCCACTTCACCTGATGAACACTCACTACTCCATCAATTGATTTGCCATCTTCATCTAGTACCCTTTTGCTAATACCATCATTGCTTACTCCACGGTCCCAAGATATACTTCAAAAACACGCTCAAGTTCTGGTGACCTACAAAGATAGCTCCACTGCAGATGCTGGTTATCCGAGGTTAACACTTTACTACTGTCACACCTCTCTACAGTCATCAGTATAATTCCTCCCTCAGACCTTGAGTTGCAGCTTTTGGTCCTACCGTTCTCTAATCGACCTGCGTTGCATGGCAGGACCTATAGCTCAGACGGGTTCTCACAATAGGCATGTTTAGGTTCAGATCATGCCCTAGTGCGAGCGCGTATTTGTTTGAGGCTTACTGGACGTAGGAAAGACACCGAAAGGAAGCCTCTTAGGGCTTTACTTAATGATAATCAAGCTAAGAAAATATTTCAGGAGAAACTAGAAAAACAGGCGAACAATTAAGCTATTCCCATCCAGAGGTAGGTTGGAATGATATCAAAAAGGCTGTGGAAACAGCAGTGATATCTGCTAGCAAGGTAAACCACAAGGCTAGGATAAAGACGTGGATTTCAGTTGCATCCACCGAACTGATGGATGCTCGAAAACGCATCCCACCCGAATCTGAACATGATGAAGAGCGTAGTCAGCCTAGGCGCAGACTTATAAAAAGCCTACGTATCGACCGCGAACAGTGGTGGGTGGCGAAAGCGAAAGCGATGGAAAAGGCAGCGGCGATAGGCAACAGTAGACAACTTTTCCGCCTTATCAAAGAAACCGGTATAAGGAACCCGAATGTGAGTGAGACTATCTCGGAAAAGGATGGTCTTATTATCCATTCTCAATCCAGGAGACTGGACAGACGGGCAGAACACTTAAGGGATCAGTTCAACTGGCCTCGAGCCACACTTCGGTTTGCCACGATCCCCAGTCATCCTGAATGGCAAGTCCTCCCAGTCTACATGAAGTTGAGAAAGCTATAGGAAATCTAAAGGGAAGTAGAGCAGCAGGTCCTGATAGGTTTACCCCTGAGATGCTTCAGGATGGTGGTCCAGTTTTAACAGTTAGACTGACCGAGATACTAGGTAGATTCTGAGAAATGCACGTAATCCCATCTGACTGGTTTCAGTTGCTAATTGTCTCTATCTACAAGAAAGGACAAAAGTCCTCTTGTGACAATCACAGGGGAAAAAGTCTAACTAATTTAGTCTCTAAATTAATAGCCTCGATTATACTTAGACGTCTAACTAGAGCTCGTGAACAGCAGACTAGAGAAAACCAGTCTGGTTTTCTATCTGGACGTGGCTGTATAAACAACATTTTCACACCACGATAGGTCCTGGAACACAGGCACACATTTAGACGTCCGACAATAGTCGAGTTCCTAGAACTAAAAGCGGCATTTGACTCAGTGGATCGTGAGGTTGTGTGGCAGTGTCTGTCATTGAAAGGTGTACCAAAGAAGTACATTAACCTTATACAAGCACTCTCTCTACTCGAACACCACTGGTCGAGTGAGAGCCTATGGCGAACTGTCATCGGAATTCTTTACTTCAAGTGGTGTCCGTCAGGGGTGTCCACTCTCTCCATTCTTGTTTAATTTTATCATAGACAGGATCCAAGATATAACTTTTCAGGAGTAGACCTTCTTTCAGGTGGCTCGCTTATTCACTTAGAATATGCCAATGACATAGTCCTACTTGGTGAAGAAGCTGACAAAATGCAGTCTTCTGACTACCCTAAGCAACAATGCGAGTATGTTCGGTATGCGGTTTTCCCCTCGAAATGCAAAATGTTGCTTCAAGATTGGCTTGTGTCGGCACCTGAACTAGTGATAGGGAGTGAAGTAGTCGAACGTGTAGACCGCCTCACATATCTGGTGACTGACGAAACCTCTGCACAGATACAGAAGTCTCGATTGGCTTTTGCCAAGTTGCGTCACTTATGGCGTAGGCGAGATATCCGTTTGCTGACTAAAGGACGAGTGTACTGTGCAGTAGTTCGCTCCGTCTTACTTTATGGCTGTGAAACATGGCCAGTAAGAGTAGAAGATATTAGTAGGTATCTTGTTTTCGATCATAGATATCTTCGAAGCATTGCTTGTGTCTTGTGGGGCAACTGAGTAAGTAATGCTGCCATTAGGAAACGAGTGCTAGGTCAGAGTGGCAGCTCAATAGATGAAGTATTGAAACTTCATCAGTTGAGATGGTGGGGACATGTGTTACGAATGCCCAACCACCGACTGCCTCGACGAACTACGTTTTGTGGTGTAGGAGTAGGTTGGAAGAAAGTTATGGACGGCCAGACCAAAACATGGCACAAATCCATGAAGTAACTGACAAGTGGACTGAGCCATATTGACAGAAGTGTACTACTTTTTTGGGATCCGTGATTTGTTAGTGATCGATGTTTAGAGAGTGAATGACATGTCTCGAAACCGTTTGAATGGTGCTGGTGCATCCATTGTTTAACTTCTCTCAAACTCTAATGCTCTGGATTCTACACCACGTCTATCTATATCCTTTTTAGTATATTTCACTAGATTCTAACACTTGACTGATATCTTTAGACCATGATCTCTCCGATTACGGTTAATACTTCCACTTCCTTTACTATTGTGGGAGTTGAACTGACCGTTGCATCTCTCTTTTAATGTGGTATGGCAGCTTGAACCAATGTTCGTCCGTACGACTTCTACGTTGTGACTGACTGACTTGACCTCTGTCATTTAGATCTCTTGTTTTCATTCAGCTCTCCTTACTTTGTTTGAACAGATGGGTAGGTTCATTGGACCTTCGAAGATGTTTTGGCTTGAAGGTTGATACATAAGTTCTTAATCCTTAAACGATTTGCATTATTTATTTGTAAAGCACATCCATTTTTCATCTCCAGGTTCATGTTCATTTTTGTAATTGGAGTTCTCGATATGATTCGTGGTATCCGATAAATTCGAAATGTTTACGCTCTGTTAAAAAAGATTTCACAAAAGATACTCCAAAACTGATAAAACCTAACACTTTTAGCTATTCGATGGAGAAAAGTCCAGAAACCAGTGATACCCATTATGAGGTGGGTAGTTACGTAATGGCTGCATGGCGCAACGACTTCGAATATCTTGCTGAGGTTCTAGCCCATCGTCAGCGACATGGTACAAGAGCAGAGTATCGCCTACGTTATATTTGGGATCGCGTTGTAGAATGGACACCCGTCAGCAAGTTACGCAAAGCAACTCAGTACGAAATCGATTATGTTTTAAAATTCTGTAAAGAGCAAGGTACACTATCAACAAATAAAATCCCTAGTAAATTTGATCTGCAGTATTCATGTAGTAGTAGCAATGATTCTGCATCGGGGACATCTCAAGCTAAAAGAATAAGGACAACTATGTCAGAAAGCAAGTCATTAGACCGCACTTCGGATCCTGAAACACATCGCTATCGGTCACGTCCTACTCGTGTAAGTACAAGTGGTTTCTCTGCCTTAGAAGACAAAAAGACTCTTCTTCCAACATTATTTGATGGAATCATCGAACAGGATGGGATGGTTTATGACAAGAGTGTTTTCCAGTTTCACGAAGCCTGTCGAAGACGTCGTGAATTGAAGAGAAAAGCTATCGAAGAGAACGACACATGTCCATATGGATTCGACAGTTCTGTATCTGTTTTGAGTCAAACATCCACCATTAGGTCAAACCATCAGAACAGGCGTGGTCTTAATTCACAACATAATTCTATAAGAACCGAAAATTATACAGCGGAAGCTACAGTAGCATCCCCACCGGTATCGTCGATTTCATCTTACCAGAAAAGTGATGAAATAGTAAGTCTAATTTTTGTAATATAAATTCTAGCAAGTGTTTTTAAGTCTTTGAAACTGAGATACACAGTAGCTGGGACAAAATTCCGAAATATCCATAAATCTTAGACCTTGTGATTTGATTTATGTAACAGTTTAAAGGCACCAGAAAAAGTTTATTAATTGTGTTTGGTTACTGAACTTTGTTCATGCGTCATTATATATATATATATATATATATATATATATATATATATATATATATATATTTATATATATATATATATATCAGGAACAACTCGAAAAACAACGCCTGTAGACCCTTCGGGGTTGCTGCCGGTCCCAAGCCAGGGTAAAGGAGGAGGGTTGCGCATGAGGTTGACGACCCCATCCCACAAAAAAACTAACTCGCTAAAAAACGCTAACAAGAATAATTAATTCAAACCATATAAACTCCGCTCTGAGAGTTAGAAAGTCGTCATTTAGAAGAGTTATGACGTCTCGGGAAGTGACAACCTCCCTAATACCCGTGACAACTCACGAGATCAAATTGTTCACAAACAAATCCTTAATTCACCCCCTAACATCCCCCTTATCTTCACGACTAACTCTTCTCACATTCCTTCATCACCCTGCACCTCTGCTGCAAACGATTCGAGTTCCCGAAACGTCACTCCTGGTGTCTTGAAGCCCCGTTGTAAACTACAAGTTGGAGCTTTTAATGTTCGAACTCAATGCCAAATAGGACAATAGGCTTCATTAGCTAGAACTCTGGAATTTCAGGTGATTGATGTATGTTGCGTATCCGAAACGCGCATACAGGATTCGAGTGGGGTCATTCACTTAACGTCATCAAGTCAAGATAAAGAAACAGCTCGATCTACCCTTCGTGTACCTGAAAGTCCTGATGCTAGTTCCTGGGGTCTCGCTGGTGTATGTATAGCATTGAGTCGTAGGGCAGAACAAGCTCTCTTCGACTGGATCCCGATAGACAGTCGCTTGGTCTCTTTCAGTCTAAACTGGACGGTACGAACTCAACGATGACATTCGCGTTGCCTGTTCGTCGTATCTGCCTACGCTCCCACTGACTGCAGTTCAGACGACATAAAAGATAAGTTTTATAGAAACCTCCCTAAACTTCAAAATGTTAAACGCTCTGATATAGTATTAACGGCTGGTGACTTTTGTGAGAAGTATTTAAAATGTTAGCTCCGCTCTTGTTTAAAAGGCCTTACTGCCGAAGACGGAATTCCGTGATGTATGGTGAGGTGTGACATCTTTAGGGTCGACCTTTCCTAACCCTTCCTTCCGTGTGAGAAGACAGCATCACTGCAAATGCTGGTTGTCCGAGTGAAACACCTTACTGGTGTCACATCCCTCTGCAGTCAGCAGTACGACTTTTCTTTCAGACCTTGAGTAGCTGCTTTTATTCTCATAATTCTCCAATCGACCTACCAGGCATGGAGTACTCAGCCAATATATCTCGATCGGGTCATCACGATAGGTAAGCCTGACCTCCACATCAGGGTAACAGCTATGGTCGGGTTCAGAACTCTAATTACAGGCTGTATCAGTTTCCATAAGTTGGAGGCGACCAGTTTGAACGGTATACGTGGTTTCAGAAAGGCTGATTCAGACCTCGTATTCGGTTGTAGTATTCTAATTCTGACCAATCAGGGACTTGGGATCGCTTTGATAAGACAGGATTTCCGCGATAGGCGAGCTGTGTATGAGTTGAAGAATAAGGAATACTCAAATAATGAGATAAAATAGTGACGCAATGTAAAATAAAAAGGAATGTTATTGAATAACCCTATGTACGATTTGTGGGAGTGAGGGTTAAAGCGAACTTAACGTTTTCTAGTTATCGTTATCATTTAGTTTGTATGTGGTCTTTGATACTGTCCGGGTCCCCAAATCGAAGCAGGTGGTTTTCTTGGAGACCTTTTCTCCGAGCCTTTGATAAAGAGGCCTAGTCCACAAGACAGGGGAGCAACGTCAGGAGTTATAGTCCCATGGTAGCGGAGACAAACAATAAGTTTGTTCTCCATTCGCTCCCTCGTGATTTTCCAACTCTCCTAGGTGGATCCTCCGTATACACCAATCCGATCAGAACGCCTGAACCAGCTTTTTCTCCTGTCTCCGTCAACAGCAGGCAGTGTGTAGGACTTCCTTTAAAGTGACCATATGAGAGTATTTCAAGAAAGTATACTCTCCTTTCTTTCGATCGTCCAGGGTGTTTGGGGACCTACCACTGTGTTTCGGATGTTTTCTTATTCTTCCAAAATAGCCTGTATGTGATATAGGACAGCAAAACTTTTATAGTAAGAGATCAGCACTAAGTCATATAAAAACTTTTCAAGGAGAGTGAACTTATTTTTATTAAACTTCATAAATTCTACTTAAACTGTGTGACAAATAGTTGATATGTGTAACGCCTCTACGTTGTAGCTGACTGACTGATTTCAGGTTCTTAATTTTTGCAAGAAACTCCATTATGGGATTTGTCTTTCCTCTCATAATGTGTCATATTTTTCCGTAAAATGTAGATAAATCAACAAATCACTACAGTCCATGTGGCTGAGGTGTTGTTTACGAAACTAAAAGGATTAAAAGTGAATGTCCGGCGTCTTGACCGGATTGGTGTATACGGAGGATCCACCTAGGAGAGTTGGAAAATCACGAGGGAGCGAATGGAGAACAAACTTATTGTTTGTCTCCGCTACCATGGGACTATAACTCCTGACGTTGCTCCCCTGTCTTGTGGACTAGGCCTCTTTATCAAAGGCTCGGAGAAAAGGTCTCCAAGAAAACCACCTGCTTCGATTTGGGGACCCGGACCGCATCCAAACCCATTCACAAAGTCATTAATTTGTGTGGCGCATAAATATCTAAACGCCCCTTTGTACCAATGTTCATGTGACAAAATAAACTAGAATGAAACTGTAAATCACTGTGTAGAGAGACCGAGTGCTCAGTTTTACTTGATCTTGTGAAGTGAAAAGTAAACTAAAGTTAATATAAAAGTCCGTAAATCTATTCATGGTCAAAGATTGAGCTTATTGTACCAGTGTAGTTTTTTTATCTATCTTTTTTTGCCGATTTCGTATTATATTTTAGTGATATACTGCTTCTGTTTATGATAATGTCAGTATAATGTTTTTCTCTGAAGAAAGAAGGAAAATTGTCAGAGAAGGTATTTCATCTCTCAAACAGTTCATCAAGTTTGTCCGAGTCAATTAAATGTACTGAACGACGACGCCGAACTACACTGTACAAAAGAGAAACACAAATAAAAGTATCTAGTGTTCCTGATTCAAGAGAGATTTTTACAAAAGTTCCCGTTAAATCAGCTGCACCTGTTGTTTACCCATGCCCTTACTGCTCTCGTCAGTTGCGAAATTCAAAATTACTGGATGCACACATTGTTAATTACCACAAAAGTGTGTCTGGTAGCACAAAATCTACAACTAGTAAAAAAGAAGAAATTTATCGAAATCGATATTTACCATGGAAACCTCATATGCAATTATCTCCTCTTGGATCATCAGTCTCAAAGGCGAAACTGAGGTATTCGGTTCACTAGCTTTTACAATTCTTAACTTTCGTCCAAAGATGGCTTTGTTCATTGAAAACCGTTTTTGTTGTTTCCTAATTGTTTTCGCCCTAGAACACCTTTAAAAACTTGTCTTAGCCACTGCCTTTAAGTATAATGTTTCGATACAATGTTCCGCATAACTAAGGGATCTATCGCGTATTTATCATTCAAAAGATTTGTATTAGTTATCCATTGCTTACTTCTTTCAACAATATTCATTCATGACATTACCAAACTTAATGAGGAATGGAAAAAATACAATTTTAAGTGCGCCGCTCGCCGACAGAGTTTAAAGTCTCTGAATCCTATTCTGTATTTCAAAATAGTTAGTTCCCAGGTTGAGTTATGTTGTTGAAAATAATTACTTAGATAGTTAAGTACAATCTACAATCCCTTTATGTTTTTAATACTTGCACTTTTATCTTTTCAAACCCCATTATTTAGTCGTGTTGTAAATCCGAACTATATGCACTTATTTCAAGACTAATTTAACTTAGTTCAGGTTCGTTTTTATTTATTTATATGAATAAGATCCTAGTTTTCTTGTCATTGTGACTATAATTTTTTAGACTTAACATGCATTTCTATTTTTAGTGAATCGCATTCTAATACAACAAGCGCTCCTGAATTCACCCGACTTCTTTCTTGTCACTATTGCGATTTGCGAACATATGCCACAGAAAAAGAACTTGATCTTATTCAATGTTCGCATTGTTTATGTTGGTTTCATCGTTTGTGCGGTGGTACTTCATCTGACCAGAAATCACTCTCGGATGTAGACTTTTTGAGTGGGAATAAACTTTATTCATCTGTTGTTTGTAATAGTTGTCGGATGGTTCTACGTTCAGTTAGGAAATCTCGCAAAAATGAATGGCGAACGGAATTACTACAAACACATAATCTTAACTTCGAGTTTTCAAAACGAGGTTTGTTAATTGATCTATCGTCTATTTTGAATAAAACCTGTCAGTTACGTCCATTATTAGCTTCTGGATGGCATATATTGAATAGGTCAAAGTTGCCCTCTGTTTCTGATCAATTAAAGCAAAATTCTAGCATCAAGAATGTCTGTCGAGACGCATCCAGATCAAGTGAATTTCCAACTTCGAAGTTTACTGAAAGTACCAAACATACAGCCTCGGTTGTACATACTCCTGAAGACCAAGTTAATCGTAAGCTTGTCTCTTTTGAACAATTTTTTACCATCAATATCTTATTGAGATTATTAACTTTAGCGTATGCGCTGTATTTTTCTCTTAAGCACTAAAATATTGTGATTTTGTCGTTAATACAACTGTCATCCTAGTTAGTCACTATGCTTTACTAACTACTTGCTGTGCTTTAGTCGTCGCTATTTTCAGGACATATATTCTCTTCTGTGTAAAAAAGCTGGTCATATACTATATATTATACAGTACATTAAGCATTCAACTAAATCACTCGACGTCATCATGTACTTTTTGGATTTAGTGCGGTAGAGCTTAGCTTACAAAGTTCTAGATCGATGTTGTTAATTTAAAAGGCATCACTTTTAAGTTTTCAGTCTGTAAATCCCAGTTTTTTTTCTGACTTATTTGGATGACTTAATAACAAGACGAGGATTTTCATTGAAATCATGAATCGACTAATGTTAGAGCACCATTAGAAACTTGGAAACACTGGACAGCCGTTTCGTTTCAGTTGGGACTTATCAGCAGTGAACAATCCCGTGGATTTATTGAAGTTAGAAATTAACACCTTTGGGTCAAGATGTTAAGCGTTCGTGCGCGTGTGGTCGTGGATGCCTACTTGGACGAAAAGACCGTCTACTGCTTCGAGGTTTTTAATGGTGATCTAACATTAGTCGACTCGTGATTTCAATCAAAAAAACAATCCCCATAATTTAAAAGGCGAAGATTATTGGAACTATGCGATTGATATACTAGCGAAATACATTTTGAAAAATCTGGTCACACATATACTTGTTAAAAACATATAAAAAAGGTAGAAGGTCAACTCGGAAAATGAAACGTGAGAGAAAAAGATAAAATAGTGTGGATCTCATTACCCTAGATAACAAAGCAGTGTAATCATGGTAGGTTTAGGATGAGAAAAATTTGTTTTAAATACACACATACATACGCTCCGAGGTCTCCAAGATCAACACTAATCTACCTTTCTTTTAAGGTTCCTCAAGAAACAAACTTCCACGGTGTGGGCAGTCGGGAAGTGACAAACTCCCTCATACCCGTGACAACACACGAGATCAAATTGTTCACAAACAAATCCTTAATTCACCCCCTAACATCCCCCTTATCTTCACGACTAACTCTTCTCACATTCCTTCATCACCCTGCACCTCTGCTGCAAACGATTCGAGTTCCCGAAACGTCATTCCTGGTGTCTTGAAGCCCCGTTGTAAACTACAAGTTGGAGCTTTTAATGTTCGAACTCAATGCCAAATAGGACAATAGGCTTCATTAGCTAGAACTCTGGAATCTCAGGTGATTGATGTATGTCAGTCAGTCAGATGCAACGTAGAACTTCGCACGTAAGTACATCAGTTCATGTCGCCATACCACATCAGCACAGAGATGTATTTGTCAATTCAAATCCAATAGTAGAAGAGGTAGTAAAGGTATTAGGAGTAATCGGAGAGGTTAGGATTAGAAGATATTATTCAAGAAGTATGATTTAATGAGAAAAGTTTAGAAAATCAAAACTAGAGTTATCGAAGAACCCAGGAGATTAGGATTTGAGAGAACACAAAGCATAAATGCACCGGCGCCATTGCGAACGATTTTGAGCCCTGTCATTCAAGGTCTCTAACCATCGATTATTATCATCTCGCGAACCCCAACCAGGTAGCCTACATCTATCTACTTACACGACTCAGTCCACTAGTCAATGACTTCATGGATTTGTGCCGTGTTTTGATTTGGCCGCCCCTAACTTTCTTCCAACCTATTCCTACACTACAAACCAAAGCTCGACGAGGCAGTTGATGGTTGGGCATACGCAGCACATGTCCCAACCACCTCAACTGATGAAGTTTCACTACTTCATCTATTGATCTGCCATCCTTACCTAGCACCCGTTTCCTAATGGCAGCATTACTTACTCGGTTGCCCCACAAGACACAAGCAATGCTTCGAAGATATCTATGATCGAAAACAAGATACCTACTAGTATCTTCTACTCTTACTGGCCATGTTTCACAGCCATAAAGTAAGACGGAGCGAACTACTGCACAGTACACTCGTCCTTTAGTCAGCAAACGGATATCTCGCCTACGCCATAAGTGACGCAACTTGGCAAAAGCCAATCGAGACTTCTGTATCTGTGCAGAGGTTTCGTCAGTCACCAGATATGTGAGGCGGTCTACACGTTCGACTACTTCACTCCCTATCACTAGTTCAGGTGCCGACACAAGCCAATCTTGAAGCAACATTTTGCATTTCGAGGGGAAAACCGCATACCGAACATACTCGCATTGTTGCTTAGGGTAGTCAGAAGACTGCATTTTGTCAGCTTCTTCACCAAGTAGGACTATGTCATTGGCATATTCTAAGTGAATAAGCGAGCCACCTGAAAGAAGGTCTACTCCTGAAAAGTTATATCTTGGATCCTGTCTATGATAAAATTAAACAAGAATGGAGAGAGTGGACACCCCTGACGGACACCACTTGAAGTAAAGAATTCCGATGACAGTTCGCCATAGGCTCTCACTCGACCAGTGGTGTTCGAGTAGAGAGAGTGCTTGTATAAGGTTAATGTACTTCTTTGGTACACCTTTCAATGACAGACACTGCCACACAACCTCACGATCCACTGAGTCAAATGCCGCTTTTAGTTCTAGGAACTCGACTATTGTCGGACGTCTAAATGTGTGCCTGTGTTCCAGGACCTATCGTGGTGTGAAAATGTGGTTTATACAGCCACGTCCAGCTCGAAAAATTAGCATGGTTCTCGAGTTCGCTCTTCACGAGCTTTCGTTAGGGGCCGAAGTATTATTGAGGCCAATATTGAGGTTGTCACTTCCCTAGACGTCATAACTCTTCTAAATGACGACTTTCTAACTCTCAGAGCGGAGTTTATATGGTTTGAATTAATTATTCTTGTTAGCGTTTTTTAGCGAGTTAGTTTTTTTGTGGGATGGGGTCGTCAACCTCATGCGCAACCCTCCTCCTTTACCCTGGCTTGGGACCGGCAGCAACCCCGAAGGGTCTACAGGCGTTGTTTTTCGAGTTGTTCCTGATATATATATATATATATATATATATATAAATATATATATATATATATATATATATATATATATATATAATGACGCATGAACAAAGTTCAGTAACCAAACACAATTAATAAACTTTTTCTGGTGCCTTTAAACTGTTACATAAATCAAATCACAAGGTCTAAGATTTATGGATATTTCGGAATTTTGTCCCAGCTACTGTGTATCTCAGTTTCAAAGACTTAAAAACACTTGCTAGAATTTATATTACAAAAATTAGACTTACTATTTCATCACTTTTCTGGTAAGATGAAATCGACGATACAAGTGGGTATGCAACTGCATCTTCCGCTGTTTGATTTTCGGTTCTTATAGAATTATGTTGCGAATTAAGACCACGCCTGTTCTGATGGTTTGCCCTAATGGTGTATGTTTGACTCAGGACAGATACAAAACTGTCGAATCCATATGGACATGTGTCGTTCTCGTCGATAGCTTTTCTCTTCAATTCACGACGTCTTTTAAACGCTTCGTGAAACTGAAAAACACTCTTTTCACAAATCATTTTATCCTGTTCGATGATTCCATCAAATGTTGGAAGAAGAGTCTTTTTGTCTTCTAAGGCAGAGAAACCACTTGTACTTACACGAGTAGGACGTGACCGATAGCGATGTGTTTCAGGATCCGAAGTGCGGTCTAATGACTTGCTTTCTGACATAGTTGTCCTTATTCTTTTAGCTTGAGATGTCCCCGATGCAGAATCATTGCTACTACTACATGAATACTGCAGATCAAATTTACTAGGGATTTTATTTGTTGATAGTGTACCTTGCTCTTTACAGAATTTTAAAACATTATTGATTTCGTACTGAGTTGCTTTGCGTAACTTGCTGACGGGTGTCCATTCTACAACGCGATCCCAAATATAACGTAGGCGATACTCTGCTCTTGTACCATGTCGCTGACGATGGGCTAGAACCTCAGCAAGATATTCGAAGTCGTTGCGCCATGCAGCCATTACGTAACTACCCACCTCATAATGGGTATCACTGGTTTCTGGACTTTTCTCCATCGAATAGCTAAAAGTGTTAGGTTTTATCAGTTTTGGAGTATCTTTTGTGAAATCTTTTTTAACAGAGCGTAAACATTTCGAATTTATCGGATACCACGAATCATATCGAGAACTCCAATTACAAAAATGAACATGAACCTGGAGATGAAAAATGGATGTGCTTTACAAATAAATAATGCAAATCGTTTAAGGATTAAGAACTTATGTATCAACCTTCAAGCCAAAACATCTTCGAAGGTCCAATGAACCTACCCATCTGTTCAAACAAAGTAAGGAGAGCTGAATGAAAACAAGAGATCTAAATGACAGAGGTCAAGTCAGTCAGTCACAACGTAGAAGTCGTACGGACGAACATTGGTTCAAGCTGCCATACCACATTAAAAGAGAGATGCAACGGTCAGTTCAACTCCCACAATAGTAAAGGAAGTGGAAGTATTAACCGTAATCGGAGAGATCATGGTCTAAAGATATCAGTCAAGTGTTAGAATCTAGTGAAATATACTAAAAAGGATATAGATAGACGTGGTGTAGAATCCAGAGCATTAGAGTTTGAGAGAAGTTAAACAATGGATGCACCAGCACCATTCAAACGGTTTCGAGACATGTCATTCACTCTCTAAACATCGATCACTAACAAATCACGGATCCCAAAAAAGTAGTACACTTCTGTCAATATGGCTCAGTCCACTTGTCAGTTACTTCATGGATTTGTGCCATGTTTTGGTTTGGCCGCCCATAACTTTCTTCCAACCTACTCCTACACCACAAAACGTAGTTCGTCGAGGCAGTCGGTGGTTGGGCATTCGTAACACATGTCCCCACCATCTCAACTGATGAAGTTTCAATACTTCATCTATTGAGCTGCCACTCTGACCTAGCACTCGTTTCCTAATGGCAGCATTACTTACTCAGTTGCCCCACAAGACACAAGCAATGCTTCGAAGATATCTATGATCGAAAACAAGATACCTACTAGTATCTTCTACTCTTACTGGCCATGTTTCACAGCCATAAAGTAAGACGGAGCGAACTACTGCACAGTACACTCGTCCTTTAGTCAGCAAACTGTTATCTCGCCTACGCCATAAGTGACGCAACTTGGCAAAAGCCAATCGAGACTTCTGTATCTGTGCAGAGGTTTCGTCAGTCACCAGATATGTGAGGCGGTCTACACGTTCGACTACTTCACTCCCTATCACTAGTTCAGGTGCCGACACAAGCCAATCTTGAAGCAACATTTTGCATTTCGAGGGGAAAACCGCATACCGAACATACTCGCATTGTTGCTTAGGGTAGTCAGAAGACTGCATTTTGTCAGCTTCTTCACCAAGTAGGACTATGTCATTGGCATATTCTAAGTGAATAAGCGAGCCACCTGAAAGAAGGTCTACTCCTGAAAAGTTATATCTTGGATCCTGTCTATGATAAAATTAAACAAGAATGGAGAGAGTGGACACCCCTGACGGACACCACTTGAAGTAAAGAATTCCGATGACAGTTCGCCATAGGCTCTCACTCGACCAGTGGTGTTCGAGTAGAGAGAGTGCTTGTATAAGGTTAATGTACTTCTTTGGTACACCTTTCAATGACAGACACTGCCACACAACCTCACGATCCACTGAGTCAAATGCCGCTTTTAGTTCTAGGAACTCGACTATTGTCGGACGTCTAAATGTGTGCCTGTGTTCCAGGACCTGTCGTGGTGTGAAAATGTGGTTTATACAGCCACGTCCAGATAGAAAACCAGACTGGTTTTCTCTAGTCTGCTGTTCACGAGCTCTAGTTAGACGTCTAAGTATAATCGAGGCTATTAATTTAGAGACTAAATTAGTTAGACTTTTTCCCCTGTGATTGTCACAAGAGGACTTTTGTCCTTTCTTGTAGATAGAGACAATTAGCAACTGAAACCAGTCAGATGGGATTACGTGCATTTCTCAGAATCTACCTAGTATCTCGGTCAGTCTAACTGTTAAAACTGGACCACCATCCTGAAGCATCTCAGGGGTAAACCTATCAGGACCTGCTGCTCTACTTCCCTTTAGATTTCCTATAGCTTTCTCAACTTCATGTAGACTGGGAGGACTTGCCATTCAGGATGACTGGGGATCGTGGCAAACCGAAGTGTGGCTCGAGGCCAGTTGAACTGATCCCTTAAGTGTTCTGCCCGTCTGTCCAGTCTCCTGGATTGAGAATGGATAATAAGACCATCCTTTTCCGAGATAGTCTCACTCACATCCGGGTTCCTTATACCGGTTTCTTTGATAAGGCGGAAAAGTTGTCTACTGTTGCCTATCGCCGCTGCCTTTTCCATCGCTTTCGCTTTCGCCACCCACCACTGTTCGCGGTCGATACGTAGGCTTTTTATAAGTCTGCGCCTAAGTTGACTTCGTTCTTCATCATGTTCAGAGCCAGGTGGGATAAGTTTTCTGGCATCCATCAGATCGGTGGATGCTACTGAGATCCACGGCTTCATTCTAGCCTTATGGTCAACCTTGCTAGCAGATATCACTGCTGTTTCCACAGCCTTTTTGATATCATTCCATCCTGCTTCCGGATGGGAATCGCTTAAATGGTCGCCTAACTGTCTTTCTAGTTGTTCCTGAAATATATTCTTCGCCTTATTATCATTAAGTAAAACCCTAAGATGCTTTTTTATGGCGTCCTATCTACGCCCAGTAAGCTTCAAACAGATACGCCCTCGCACTAGGGCATGATCTGAATCCAAACATGTGGCCCAGAACGAGAGACAGTCTTCTATCTAACCCCTCCATCGGTGGCTGATGGCGATATGATCTAGTTGCGTCCAACGTTGAGACATTTTCGGAGGTCGCCAGGTCAAGAGATGCTTTTCCTTATGCCTAAAGTTAGTGTTTGCTAAGAATAGGCGGTTGTCTGAGCATACTTGCAACAGACGGTCACCATTGTCTGTTCTCTGAGCCGCGACACCATAACATCCACCTAGGTGTCTTTCATTTTCACTTAATCTACCTACTTGAGCATTAAAGTCACCAGCCATTATTACTATATCAGGGCGCCTAGCTTTTTGGATGAGGTCCGAAAGCTTTGATGTTGCGTATCCGAAACGCGCATACGGGATTCGAGTGGGGTCATTCACTTGACGTCATCAAGTCAAGATAAAGAAACAGCTCGATCTACTTTTCGTGTACCTGAAAGTCCTGATGCTGGTTCCCGGGGTCTCTCTGGTGTATGTACAGCATTGAGTCGTAGGGCAGAACAAGCTCTCCTAGACTGTATCTCAGTAGATAGTCGCTTGTGCGCTGTCCGACTAAACGGAATAAGATATTCTTAGGTTACTGGTTTTCGTTCATAGATATCTTCAAAGCATTGCTCATATATCCTGGGACAACCGTGTGAGCGATGCTGTTATTAAGAAACGGGTGCTGCGCAAGAACGGCAGATCAATAGACGAAGTAGTGAAACTTCATCATTTGAGGTGTTTGCGTCTTGTGTTGCGTAGGCCTAACCACTGACTGTCTCGTCGAGTTATATTTTGCGGTGCAGGAGTAGGTTGGACGAAAGCTAGGGGCGGCCAGACCAAAACATGGCAAAAATCCATAAAGTCAACGACAAGTGGACTGAGCCATGTCGGCAGGTGTCGACTACCTAGTTGGGGTCCGCGAGATGTCAGTAATCGATGGTTAGAGACCCTGAATGAAGAACATATACACACTTAGGTGTCCGACAATTGTTGTTTTCCTGGACCTTAAGGTGGCATTTGACTCTGTGGATCGTGAGGTTGTGTGGCAGTGTCTGTCATTGAAAGGTGTACCAAAGAAGTACGTTAACCTTATATAAGCTCTCTACTGTAACACTACTGGTTGAGTGAGAGCCTATGGCGATCTGTCATCGGAATTCTTTACATCAAGTGGTGTCTGTCAGGGATGTCCACTTTCATCATTCTTGTTTAATTTTGTTATAGACATGCTGCTAGATATAACCTTATCCTCCTCTGAATTTTCAGGAGTGGACCTTCTACCAGGAAAATCGCTTGTTGTCTTAGAATATGTCGATGATATGGTTCTATTCGATGAAGACGCTGACAAAATGCAGTCTTCTGACTACCCTAAGCAACAATGCAAGCATGTTCGGATTGCGGTATTCCCCCTCGAAATGCAAAATGTTGCTTCAAGATTGGCTTGTGTCGGCACCTGAACTAGTGATAGGGAGTGAAGTAGTCGAACGTGTAGACCGCTTCACTTATTTTGGGAGTCTCATCAGTGCTGATGGCCTGGTGACTGACGAGACCTCTGCACGGATACAGAAGGCTCGATTGTCTATTACCAATTTACGTCATTTATGACGTAGGCGAGATAACAGTTTGCTAACCAAAGGTCGAGTGTACTGTGCAGTAGTTCGCTCCGTCCTTCTTTATGTCTGTGAAACATGGCCAGTAAGAGTAGAAGATATTAGTAGGTAGCTTGTCTTCGATCATAGATGTTTTCGAAGCATTGCTTGTGTCTTGTGGGGCAACCGAGTAAGTAATGCTGCCATTAGGAAACGAGTGCTAGGTAAGGATGGCAGCTCAATAGATGAAGTATTGAAACTTCATCAGTTGAGATGGTGGGGACATGTGTTACGAATGCCCAACCACCGACTGCCTCGACGAACTACGTTTTGTGGTGTAGGAGTAGGTTGGAAGAAAGTTATGGACGGCCAGACCAAAACATGGCACAAATCCATGAAGTAACTGACAAGTGGACTGAGTCGTGTAGGTAGATAGATGTAGGCTACCTGGTTGGGGTCCGCGAGACGGAAGTAACCGATGGTTGGAGACTCTGAATGACGTCTCGAAACCGTTTGCAATGGTGCGTGTACATCCACTCTTTGTGTTCTCTCAAATCGTAATCTTCTGTATTCGTCAACACCTCTACCTTTGTCTTTCTTAGCTTATCTCACTGAATTATACTTCTTGGAAAATATCTTCAAATCCTAATCTTCTCCATTACCAGTAGTACTTCTACTTTGTTTACCACTATGGGATTTGAATTGACAATTGAGTCTCTGACACGGTTCAAAAACGTTTGCAATGGCGCAGGTGCATTCATCGTTTGCGTTCTCTCAAATCCTAAACTTTTTAATTCTTCATCACTTTATCTTTATTCTTTTTAGGTCTATTTCACTAGCTTCTTCTTCTTGGCTAATATCTTCTAATCCTAAACTCTCAGACTAATGCTAATACCTGTAATACCTCTATTAATATTGGATTTGAATTGATAATGCATCTCTGTGCTAACGTGGTGTGGCAGCATGGACTGAGTACGTACGTGCGAAGTTCTACGTTGCTATTGATTGATTGACTGGATGGAACAGTAAGAACTCCGATAGATAGGAACACCCGTCGTTACCTCTTCGTCATGTCTGCCTATGCCCCCACTGACTGCAGTTCAGACGAGGTAAAAGATGAGTTTTACAGAAAGCTTTCGGACCTCCTCCAAAAAGCTAGGCACTCTGATATAGTAACAATGGCTGGTTACTCCGATGCTCAAATAAGTAGATTAAATGAAAGGGAAAGACACCTGAGTGGATGTTATGGTGTCGCGGCTCAGAGAAGAGACAATGGCGACCGTCTGTTACAACTATGCTCAGATAACCACCTATTTCTAGCAAACACTAACTTCTAGCATAAGGAAAAGCATCTGTTGACCTGGTGACTCCCAAAGTCGTCACAACACTAGACTCAACTAGATCACATCGCCATCAGCCACTGATGGAGGGTTTCGATAGAAGACTGTCGCTCGTTCTGGCGCACATGTTTATATTCAGATCATGATCCAGTGCGAACACTTTAGGGATTAGTTCAACTGGCTTTCAGTCACTCTTCGGTTGCCCTTGATCTCTAGTCATCCTGAATGGCAAATCCATTTCAGTCCTCTTAGTCTTTATGAAATTGAGAAAGCTGTAGGAAATCTGAAGCGAGAGAGAGCAACAGGACCTGATAGATTGACCCCTGAGATGCTTAAGGATGGTGGTCCAGTTTTAACAGTTAGATTGACTGACATCTTAGATAGAATCTGGGAACTGGGCGTGATACCATCCGACTGGTCTCAATCATTGATTGTCCAAGTCAACAAGAAAGTACAAAATTCCTCTTGTGACAATCACAGAGGAATCAGTTTAACTGACATAGTCTCTAAATTGTTAGCCTCGATTATACTTGGACGCCTAACTAGAGCTCGTGAAGAGCAGACTAGAGAAAACCAGTCTGGTTTTCTATCTGGACGTGGCTGTATAAACCACATTTTCACACTACGACAGGTCCTAGAACATATACACACTTAGGTGTCCGACAATTGTTGTTTTCCTGGACCTTAAGGTGGCATTTGACTCTGTGGATCGTGAGGTTGTGTGGCAGTGTCTGTCATTGAAAGGTGTACCAAAGAAGTACGTTAACCTTATATAAGCTCTCTACTGTAACACTACTGGTTGAGTGAGAGCCTATGGCGATCTGTCATCGGAATTCTTTACATCAAGTGGTGTCTGTCAGGGATGTCCACTTTCATCATTCTTGTTTAATTTTGTTATAGACATGCTGCTAGATATAACCTTATCCTCCTCTGAATTTTCAGGAGTGGACCTTCTACCAGGAAAATCGCTTGTTGTCTTAGAATATGTCGATGATATGGTTCTATTCGATGAAGACGCTGACAAAATGCAGTCTTCTGACTACCCTAAGCAACAATGCAAGCATGTTCGGATTGCGGTATTCCCCCTCGAAATGCAAAATGTTGCTTCAAGATTGGCTTGTGTCGGCACCTGAACTAGTGATAGGGAGTGAAGTAGTCGAACGTGTAGACCGCTTCACTTATTTTGGGAGTCTCATCAGTGCTGATGGCCTGGTGACTGACGAGACCTCTGCACGGATACAGAAGGCTCGATTGTCTATTACCAATTTACGTCATTTATGACGTAGGCGAGATAACAGTTTGCTAACCAAAGGTCGAGTGTACTGTGCAGTAGTTCGCTCCGTCCTTCTTTATGTCTGTGAAACATGGCCAGTAAGAGTAGAAGATATTAGTAGGTAGCTTGTCTTCGATCATAGATGTTTTCGAAGCATTGCTTGTGTCTTGTGGGGCAACCGAGTAAGTAATGCTGCCATTAGGAAACGAGTGCTAGGTAAGGATGGCAGCTCAATAGATGAAGTATTGAAACTTCATCAGTTGAGATGGTGGGGACATGTGTTACGAATGCCCAACCACCGACTGCCTCGACGAACTACGTTTTGTGGTGTAGGAGTAGGTTGGAAGAAAGTTATGGACGGCCAGACCAAAACATGGCACAAATCCATGAAGTAACTGACAAGTGGACTGAGTCGTGTAGGTAGATAGATGTAGGCTACCTGGTTGGGGTCCGCGAGACGGAAGTAACCGATGGTTGGAGACTCTGAATGACGTCTCGAAACCGTTTGCAATGGTGCGTGTACATCCACTCTTTGTGTTCTCTCAAATCGTAATCTTCTGTATTCGTCAACACCTCTACCTTTGTCTTTCTTAGCTTATCTCACTGAATTATACTTCTTGGAAAATATCTTCAAATCCTAATCTTCTCCATTACCAGTAGTACTTCTACTTTGTTTACCACTATGGGATTTGAATTGACAATTGAGTCTCTGACACGGTTCAAAAACGTTTGCAATGGCGCAGGTGCATTCATCGTTTGCGTTCTCTCAAATCCTAAACTTTTTAATTCTTCATCACTTTATCTTTATTCTTTTTAGGTCTATTTCACTAGCTTCTTCTTCTTGGCTAATATCTTCTAATCCTAAACTCTCAGACTAATGCTAATACCTGTAATACCTCTATTAATATTGGATTTGAATTGATAATGCATCTCTGTGCTAACGTGGTGTGGCAGCATGGACTGAGTACGTACGTGCGAAGTTCTACGTTGCTATTGATTGATTGACTGGATGGAACAGTAAGAACTCCGATAGATAGGAACACCCGTCGTTACCTCTTCGTCATGTCTGCCTATGCCCCCACTGACTGCAGTTCAGACGAGGTAAAAGATGAGTTTTACAGAAAGCTTTCGGACCTCCTCCAAAAAGCTAGGCACTCTGATATAGTAACAATGGCTGGTTACTCCGATGCTCAAATAAGTAGATTAAATGAAAGGGAAAGACACCTGAGTGGATGTTATGGTGTCGCGGCTCAGAGAAGAGACAATGGCGACCGTCTGTTACAACTATGCTCAGATAACCACCTATTTCTAGCAAACACTAACTTCTAGCATAAGGAAAAGCATCTGTTGACCTGGTGACTCCCAAAGTCGTCACAACACTAGACTCAACTAGATCACATCGCCATCAGCCACTGATGGAGGGTTTCGATAGAAGACTGTCGCTCGTTCTGGCGCACATGTTTATATTCAGATCATGATCCAGTGCGAACACTTTAGGGATTAGTTCAACTGGCTTTCAGTCACTCTTCGGTTGCCCTTGATCTCTAGTCATCCTGAATGGCAAATCCATTTCAGTCCTCTTAGTCTTTATGAAATTGAGAAAGCTGTAGGAAATCTGAAGCGAGAGAGAGCAACAGGACCTGATAGATTGACCCCTGAGATGCTTAAGGATGGTGGTCCAGTTTTAACAGTTAGATTGACTGACATCTTAGATAGAATCTGGGAACTGGGCGTGATACCATCCGACTGGTCTCAATCATTGATTGTCCAAGTCAACAAGAAAGTACAAAATTCCTCTTGTGACAATCACAGAGGAATCAGTTTAACTGACATAGTCTCTAAATTGTTAGCCTCGATTATACTTGGACGCCTAACTAGAGCTCGTGAAGAGCAGACTAGAGAAAACCAGTCTGGTTTTCTATCTGGACGTGGCTGTATAAACCACATTTTCACACTACGACAGGTCCTAGAACATATACACACTTAGGTGTCCGACAATTGTTGTTTTCCTGGACCTTAAGGTGGCATTTGACTCTGTGGATCGTGAGGTTGTGTGGCAGTGTCTGTCATTGAAAGGTGTACCAAAGAAGTACGTTAACCTTATATAAGCTCTCTACTGTAACACTACTGGTTGAGTGAGAGCCTATGGCGATCTGTCATCGGAATTCTTTACATCAAGTGGTGTCTGTCAGGGATGTCCACTTTCATCATTCTTGTTTAATTTTGTTATAGACATGCTGCTAGATATAACCTTATCCTCCTCTGAATTTTCAGGAGTGGACCTTCTACCAGGAAAATCGCTTGTTGTCTTAGAATATGTCGATGATATGGTTCTATTCGATGAAGACGCTGACAAAATGCAGTCTTCTGACTACCCTAAGCAACAATGCAAGCATGTTCGGATTGCGGTATTCCCCCTCGAAATGCAAAATGTTGCTTCAAGATTGGCTTGTGTCGGCACCTGAACTAGTGATAGGGAGTGAAGTAGTCGAACGTGTAGACCGCTTCACTTATTTTGGGAGTCTCATCAGTGCTGATGGCCTGGTGACTGACGAGACCTCTGCACGGATACAGAAGGCTCGATTGTCTATTACCAATTTACGTCATTTATGACGTAGGCGAGATAACAGTTTGCTAACCAAAGGTCGAGTGTACTGTGCAGTAGTTCGCTCCGTCCTTCTTTATGTCTGTGAAACATGGCCAGTAAGAGTAGAAGATATTAGTAGGTAGCTTGTCTTCGATCATAGATGTTTTCGAAGCATTGCTTGTGTCTTGTGGGGCAACCGAGTAAGTAATGCTGCCATTAGGAAACGAGTGCTAGGTAAGGATGGCAGCTCAATAGATGAAGTATTGAAACTTCATCAGTTGAGATGGTGGGGACATGTGTTACGAATGCCCAACCACCGACTGCCTCGACGAACTACGTTTTGTGGTGTAGGAGTAGGTTGGAAGAAAGTTATGGACGGCCAGACCAAAACATGGCACAAATCCATGAAGTAACTGACAAGTGGACTGAGTCGTGTAGGTAGATAGATGTAGGCTACCTGGTTGGGGTCCGCGAGACGGAAGTAACCGATGGTTGGAGACTCTGAATGACGTCTCGAAACCGTTTGCAATGGTGCGTGTACATCCACTCTTTGTGTTCTCTCAAATCGTAATCTTCTGTATTCGTCAACACCTCTACCTTTGTCTTTCTTAGCTTATCTCACTGAATTATACTTCTTGGAAAATATCTTCAAATCCTAATCTTCTCCATTACCAGTAGTACTTCTACTTTGTTTACCACTATGGGATTTGAATTGACAATTGAGTCTCTGTACCAATGTGGTATGGCAACCTGAACTGATGTACCTACGTACGAAATTCTACGTTTGAACTGACAGACTCACTGAAAACGTAGCGAGGAATTTTTATTTCTGTATTTCCAGGGCTTCAGTAATCCTCATCAGACATCCTTAAACAAGTCTGTTGAATATCTCAAAGTCTGAGTTAAGATCAGTCTGATGACCTTAATATTTTCCTTTAGTTGTTTGAACATTTCTGTTGGCGTTTAGGTCTGCGATTGATCGGTCTCTTTGGTATAAATACATCCTGTGCTTATTGTCTTGATATTACTATTAGGTCAGCAGAGATGGAAGGAGGCTAGTTATGGAATCCAGGGCACGCGTTTCGTCCTATTCGGCACTTGTCCGACGAATGTACCTGCATCATAGAGTTGATGTCAGCTCCGGGATTTGAGCCCATTACCGTTCGCTTCAAACGCCACTTCGTTATCCACGTAACTACTAAGTCCACCTGGAATAAACGTTTATATGTGTTGAGATTCGTTTTTGCATCCAATTTTACGAAAATGATCAGTTTTGATAAAGTTTTCTGAAGATAAATCTAATCCCGTCTTAATTTCAAAATAGTTTAAGTCTTGTGAACGCTGGTTTTATGTTCTGTAAAATCCATTTTTGAAGGCTTTGTTTGTGAAAATCCCTCCATGTATACATATGTAATATGCCCTTATTGATTCCTTCAGTTGTAAATTTTGTTAATCTGTTCGATTCCATTTTGAAATGATAATATTTGTATTTTATTATAGTTTCTATTTCTCTTGCCTTCACTGAGTTCCCATGTCTCCTTCTGAACTGCATTTATGTTGTTTAAGCTGATGCTTATTCATGGAGACAGCCATATTCATTTGTTCCTCTTTTGATTGGGTTCTGTGCTTTGACTGGAATTGTGCATTTTGATTGTGAATTGAAGCACCCTTCCAGAATAAGAAACACTGTGTTATAAGGCGACCAAATATTATCTTTCGAACGAATCTGATCTATCCACAAGGGATAGAGTAACATTTATTTGTTGTTGTTGACTTGAATAATTAAACAGTTGTTGCTGGAATAACCGAGTGGTAATATTTGTTTAGGTAATAATGTACATTTAGATTTATGATTAATATTAGAACAGTTATTTACCCAAATCACTTGTTTTGATTTCAACTGGTCTAGACGCGTATCTAAACTACCTAGACAGTTATTCCTCAGTCCAAACCTCAGTTTGGATCCTACAGTTCTATGAAAAATCAAATACCCGACAACTATATTGAACATAATAACTAGTGTCACTTCTTTTTATTGAGTTATGCAAGGTTATTCTTTTACTTTCCTAAGCTTGTATTCACTTTGAATGCCCTATGGTAAGATAGTGATTTTCTATAGATGAAAATTGTTACCTAAAGCTAAATATGTAGCCTATCTAGAATTAAAATACTTACTCTATCTTTTACTTTTGTTTCAAGGTTTCCGTGTAAAAGTCCCGACTATGTTCCTTTTCATCCGTAATTTAAAAGTACTATGATAAATCACTAACTTTCTTGAAGGCTTGATTATTTGGTCTGATTAGATAGACTGCCATAAAAATACTTATCAATTTTTTTTTCAGATTCTACTAAACAAAAGATTTAGTTTATTCATTTTTGTTTTTTATAGGGCTCTATATGGAATTGAGAGGTGTAGCGTTTGGAAATCTTGCTGGAGCTAATAATGAAATTATTGCATCGAAGTGTGATCATTTACAACTTCCAAATGATAACCATACTTTTTGTATTTCTACACCAGACTCTGAATATCCAAATACCAACTGGCCTTTGGATGAAGCAGTTAACAGTTCTCAATCAGAATCCCTTTCATACCAAGTTACTGATCCTGCTTATCATATTGGCCCCCAAGATCTGTCAGGATTTCTCCAAGATCTTGGTCCCGATATCATTCCAGAAATTTCAGGTTTTAATGCTGATGGAGTGGTAAATATCAGTAGTACTACTACTTCCGACTCCTGTTCTGTAGATGAATTTTTGAAGGTACCCAGATCGTATGCAGAACAACTATCCATTTCACAGAATAATGATAGATTATATAAAGAGAACACAACTTGCCAGTTACTTGGTTCTCATCCTAGGGCTATCAATACCTCTGACAAAGACTTAGGCACTATTCTTGATGTTTCTGTTTCGGAAGATTCTACTCTAAGTCCTTTGAAATATTTTTCCAGTACTGCATGTAATGATCACTTGGAGTCAGGTCATCAATACCCTACATGCAGCTCTAGTAGCCCTTCAACCTCGTCACCCGACAAGCCTATGACTCAAACATCTTTTGATGTCAAAAACAACAGATCTAATAATGACGGTGAAATTCCAGTTATGTAAGCTACTTTATCTTAATTTGACCTTAATCGAGACTGTTTGAAAACGTTGTAAATACTTTTTCATGAATTATTGTCAGTATGTATGATCCTTTAACGTTTCAGTGTGGGTTTCCTCAAGTTAATGAGATTTAACCATTGAGTTAGGTCACTGATTTCGCTCACTTACATATCTATACTGTCATCATGAACTACAACGTATTTTACTAGTTCGTTGATGTTATTACATTTGGTGAAGTTAGTGTCTTGGTCAAGTTTTCTTCATAGGCGGCCAGACGAAAACATAACACAAATCCTTAAAGTCATTGTCAGCGGACCTGAGCCATGTTTGGTGTAGACAACCTGGTTGGGGTCCGCGAGAAAATAGTAGTCGATGGTTAGAGATTTTGGATGATATGACTCTCGTTAGCGATGGCGCATGTGCATGCATTATTTCTCTTCTCTCTAATTATAATCTGAATTCCTTATAACCTTTCTCTTTTCAAATTTATTTCACTGGATTGCACTTCATGAATAATATCGTCGGACCTTGATGTGTCCATACTTCTACTGCCTCACCATTATGGGGTTTAGACTGACAATTGTGTTCTTCATAGCTGTCCACCACCTACCTGGATGTGTAATGTTGGCTAATATCAGAGTGAATTAAGACATGCGACTAGTTTGTCACTAACTAACTGATAGGTTTATGTATGATGATTAAAACCCATGGAATGAATGGCAATGCTGAGTGGCATGACGTAGAACAGTTAAGAGTGGTGTGGTTGCACTATTTCTTTATCTTGCTCTAAGTATTGAATTAGTTGTGACCCTCAACTATTTATTCATCTATCGCATTTATTCTTTTAGAACTTTGTCTCTTGCACCTATACTAATTGAAGTCAAATAATCTCCTTTGTGTTTCATCATGTTAAGTTCGTTCCCAGCTGTCCCGATTCGACTGATACACGTTCACGCCATGTTCTGTGTTGATAATAACTTACTGACTTTCTTGTTTAGTATTTGAATACTTCCTTTTAAAGGTCGGAGATATCGTGTTATGTATTGTCATTGACAAATAAACATTCCCATCTTGGCTTATAATCTAGTTTTTAAAGTTGATTTCTACTTTGAATTATGGGTTAACGGTATTCTTAAAAAATGGTGTGACCAAAGGTTTTAGGTTCGTCTCCCGATTGTGGGGCCGTAGATTCATACTGTTAATGAGTCCCATACTAGGAAAAATCGACCATCCAGTTCTCCCAGGTTTCGAACGGTGATCTAACATCGATCAGTCCTTGATTGCAATGAAACTCGACAATCTGCACAGCCCTACAATGACACAAAATAAATGTTCGACATATTCTCATAGGTACAGAAAACATTAAGTGTTAAATATTAAAACCATTTCAAAGAAATAACCCGTTAGCTGATATTACTTTGTTTGTTTCTGTTTATCATCAATCAATGAAGTGACAGGATTTCAACTAATCACTTGGGAACGGGTGTTGGATCAGATATTATTAACTTATCCATTCCAAAATGTGCGCGTTCAATCATCTCTGATATACTGAGTAGTCCTTTAAATGAAGATTTTGTTACACCTTGTGTCAGTCAACAGTCTGATCTAAAAGGATCTAATATTCTGCCTACATCCTGTAAGTATACTTTTATCTTTCTATGCTTTCCGTTTTGAGCATCAAGATGTTTCTTTTTTTGTGATTGCTTATGAAATAGTTGTTCCTCCTTGAGTTTATATTATGGATGTTCATTATCTGTCTTGATTTGCAAATTATCGAAGATTTTTAAACTTGTTTCCTCATATTTACAGCAATACAAAAAACGTTTAAAAAGTATTGAAGCAGTGCCTGAAATGTTTGTGGAAATTTTATTACTGTACGCATTCGTTTCAGCTTGTGCAAATTACCAATGTTCAGATTATTATTTTAAGTTAAGAACAAAATAAGGTATCAAAGTTACGTACGGACTCATTAGTTTTTCTTTGACTTCTTTTGTATACGAAAAAATGTAGATATCAATCATGAATATGACACTTCATTTGTCAACTATTACTTGGACTCATACCGGAAATAAATGGATAATCGTCTTGTAATTTATTGCGCCCACAATATCTTCCACTATTCTGTTTCAGTTATAAACGAGTAATTTAAAGTGTTATTTTTACCCAATTCCAGGCACAACTAATGAATTCTCACATCTTTCATCAACATCTGGACTACACTCTTTGGACATTGACTGGTTAGAAGCAGATACTCATAGCCATTCAGTGAATTCGTCCACTAGCCCAGTGTATCAAAATATAAAAATATATGACCATCCCACATTGAATGATTTTTCTGATCTTTCTAATCATGCAACGAATTTGGGCAACAAGAACTCTCATTTTTCGGTTGAACAGCTCAGAAAGCTGACACAAACTGAAGATAACTTGTCAAATGTAGATGAGTATATTCTTACGCCGTTCGAAAATGCCCTAAGCGTTTTGGAAGCACAGTTGGATGCAATTACAATGCATGTTACTAACTTCGAACGACTTCATAAATATGATCATACTAATATGAATACAGAATACACTTATTTCGAAGATGAGCAAATTCCTCGAGCCACTGAATATCAAGGAGCAAACCAAGATTTTACTTCCGTAAGTCCTGTACATTCGTCTCGGTTGTCTAACGGCGTATGTCCAACATTTCCTTGGGGAGAAATGAATGAAAAAGTTACATTCCCTTCTGTTCTCGAACGCACACAACATACAGAATATAAGATAGATTTGGAAACTTATTTAAATAGTGCTAAAAGTGCAGCTCAACGTCTTTATCGTCTGCACAAAATCTCATTACAAGAGTCAAATCTTGATACCGACGCGCAAAATGCATTGAATGATTCATCTCACAATCTCATCAATGACATTTCAAACAAAGTAACTACTTGCGTGAACAGCGATACCAATAACTTCATCGTGCCCTCAACTTTGCCTGTTTTAAAGTAACTGGAATAGTTATTTTACTCATTAAATTTGTATAGTTTGTAGATGCATGATATGAAACTTGTACATCCTTGCACATATGCAATATAACTATCATGGCATTCCAGTTTATTACTAGTGCTCTGTACGTATACTTTGTCCTTACTAATTTATTTGTATTACCGGTGTTTTTTGCTCCTTATATCCTTGCAGAGTTATTTCAATATAACACTCATTTTATATCTCAATAATTTGCGTGTACGCATCTAGTTTATGTAACTATACAACTGTTTCTATTCTGTATTGTTTTATTTTATATTTATTATTTATACATTTTATTCAATCATCAAAAGTGCACGTCACGAAATATGCATTAATTTACAGACATATTTTTTATCAGAATAACTATTCTTATTTCTTTTAGCATTATGTTTAACGGTAACTGGCTAAGTAATATTTTAACAATGCAAACATTTCACGTGTTAACTGATATACTTTATTTTAAGTCAGTCAGTTCCAACGTAGAACTTCGTACTTAGGTACATCAGTTCAGGTTGCCATACCACATTGGTACAGAGACTCAATTGTCAATTCAAATCCCATAGCGGTAAACAAAGTAGAAGTACTACTGGTAATGGAGAAGATTAGGATTTGAAGATATTTTCCAAGAAGTATAATTCAGTGAGATAAGCTAAGAAAGACAAAGGTAGAGGTGTTGACGAATACAGAAGATTACGATTTGAGAGAACACAAAGAGTGGATGTACACGCACCATTGCAAACGGTTTCGAGACGTCATTCAGAGTCTCCAACCATCGGTTACTTCCGTCTCGCGGACCCCAACCAGGTAGCCTACATCTATCTACCTACACGACTCAGTCCACTTGTCAGTTACTTCATGGATTTGTGCCATGTTTTGGTCTGGCCGTCCATAACTTTCTTCCAACCTACTCCTACACCACAAAACGTAGTTCGTCGAGGCAGTCGGTGGTTGGGCATTCGTAACACATGTCCCCACCATCTCAACTGATGAAGTTTCAATACTTCATCTATTGAGCTGCCATCCTTACCTAGCACTCGTTTCCTAATGGCAGCATTACTTACTCGGTTGCCCCACAAGACACAAGCAATGCTTCGAAAACATCTATGATCGAAGACAAGCTACCTACTAATATCTTCTACTCTTACTGGCCATGTTTCACAGACATAAAGAAGGACGGAGCGAACTACTGCACAGTACACTCGACCTTTGGTTAGCAAACTGTTATCTCGCCTACGTCATAAATGACGTAAATTGGTAATAGACAATCGAGCCTTCTGTATCCGTGCAGAGGTCTCGTCAGTCACCAGGCCATCAGCACTGATGAGACTCCCAAAATAAGTGAAGCGGTCTACACGTTCGACTACTTCACTCCCTATCACTAGTTCAGGTGCCGACACAAGCCAATCTTGAAGCAACATTTTGCATTTCGAGGGGGAATACCGCAATCCGAACATGCTTGCATTGTTGCTTAGGGTAGTCAGAAGACTGCATTTTGTCAGCGTCTTCATCGAATAGAACCATATCATCGACATATTCTAAGACAACAAGCGATTTTCCTGGTAGAAGGTCCACTCCTGAAAATTCAGAGGAGGATAAGGTTATATCTAGCAGCATGTCTATAACAAAATTAAACAAGAATGATGAAAGTGGACATCCCTGACAGACACCACTTGATGTAAAGAATTCCGATGACAGTTCGCCATAGGCTCTCACTCAACCAGTAGTGTTACAGTAGAGAGCTTATATAAGGTTAACGTACTTCTTTGGTACACCTTTCAATGACAGACACTGCCACACAACCTCACGATCCACAGAGTCAAATGCCACCTTAAGGTCCAGGAAAACAACAATTGTCGGACACCTAAGTGTGTATATGTTCTAGGACCTGTCGTAGTGTGAAAATGTGGTTTATACAGCCACGTCCAGATAGAAAACCAGACTGGTTTTCTCTAGTCTGCTCTTCACGAGCTCTAGTTAGGCGTCCAAGTATAATCGAGGCTAACAATTTAGAGACTATGTCAGTTAAACTGATTCCTCTGTGATTGTCACAAGAGGAATTTTGTACTTTCTTGTTGACTTGGACAATCAATGATTGAGACCAGTCGGATGGTATCACGCCCAGTTCCCAGATTCTATCTAAGATGTCAGTCAATCTAACTGTTAAAACTGGACCACCATCCTTAAGCATCTCAGGGGTCAATCTATCAGGTCCTGTTGCTCTCTCTCGCTTCAGATTTCCTACAGCTTTCTCAATTTCATAAAGACTAAGAGGACCGAAATGGATTTGCCATTCAGGATGACTAGAGATCAAGGGCAACCGAAGAGTGACTGAAAGCCAGTTGAACTAATCCCTAAAGTGTTCGCACTGGATCATGATCTGAATATAAACATGTGCGCCAGAACGAGCGACAGTCTTCTATCGAAACCCTCCATCAGTGGCTGATGGCGATGTGATCTAGTTGAGTCTAGTGTTGTGACGACTTTGGGAGTCACCAGGTCAACAGATGCTTTTCCTTATGCTAGAAGTTAGTGTTTGCTAGAAATAGGTGGTTATCTGAGCATAGTTGTAACAGACGGTCGCCATTGTCTCTTCTCTGAGCCGCGACACCATAACATCCACTCAGGTGTCTTTCCCTTTCATTTAATCTACTTATTTGAGCATCGGAGTAACCAGCCATTGTTACTATATCAGAGTGCCTAGCTTTTTGGAGGAGGTCCGAAAGCTTTCTGTAAAACTCATCTTTTACCTCGTCTGAACTGCAGTCAGTGGGGGCATAGGCAGACATGACGAAGAGGTAACGACGGGTGTCCCTATCTTTCCGAGTCATTACTGTCCCGTTCAGTCGGACAGCAAACAAGCGACTATCAACTGGGATACAGTCAAGGAGAGATTGTTCAGCTCTACGATTCAATGCTATGCCTACGCTAGAAAGACCATGGGAACCAGCATCAGGATTTTCAGGTACACGAAGGGTAGATCGAGCTGTTTCTTTATCTTGACTTGATGACGTTAAGTGAATGACCCCACTCGAATCCTGTATGCGCGTTTCGGATACGCAACATACATCAATCACCTGGGATTCCAGAGTTCTAGCTAATGAAGCCTATTGTCCTATTTGGCATTGAGTTCGAACATTAAAAGCTCCAACTTGTAGTTTACAACGGGGCTTCAAGACACCAGGAATGACGTTTCGGGAACTCGAATCGTTTGCAGCAGAGGTGCAGGGTGATGAATGAATGTGAGAAGAGTTAGTCGTGAAGATAAGGGGGATGTTAGGGGGTGAATTAAGGATTTGTTTGTGAACAATTTGATCTCGTGAGTTGTCACGGGTATGAGGGAGTTTGTCACTTCCCGACTGCCCACACCGTGGAAGTTTGTTTCTTGAGGAACCTGAAAACGAAGGTAGATTAGTACGGTCATGTAGATGTGGGAGCGTGACTGAAGCAGTATGACTTTGTAGAGAGCGAATCCAGATAACAGATTGACTATGCTTACCACTAAATGTTCCATACGGTCGCGTCACGAAAAGCAGAACAAAATAAATCCATAGTTCAGTTGTTAATTGAAGGAGAACGTTGGCATTACATAGGGAGCAGCAAATAGAGGAACATGGCGGCAACGCGAAGAGAACTTTGCGCGCAAGAAGTCGAAGAAGTGTTTTTGGTACAGTTAAACAAAACGAGTACAATAATGTTTATTTTTCACAAATCGTATTTTCTTCGTAGAAGCGTTCCACTACAACTTTGCCCTCAGATCTTGAGTAGCTGCTTTTATTCTCATTGTTCTCCAGTCGACCTTCCTGGCTTGGTACATTCCCTCCAATGTAGCTCAATTGGGTCATCATGTTTGGTAAGCATGACTGCTACGTCAAGATAACAGCTACCGTCAGGACTTTATTTTAAGAGATATTAATCCCAAACCTAGAAGCTCTGTCGCTTTTCTAGAGTTTTTGATGAATGTTTTTAAATTCATTGTGAAACATCTTTATGTTTTTTCTTATCAACAGTCGATTTAAAACTTACAAGATGTGACTCAGTAGCGTGTAGTTCGAAATTGCTGTATTTAGTAGCAATGAAGAATGAATTTCAGAAATAAACGATATTGGATATACGGTTATTATTCCCAAAGTTCAGGTCACATAGAATATTCGAGATATCTGTGTTGTTAGGATAGATCTCAGGTCATGCTCCCAAAGATGAATCAAATTACTTTTAGCTATTCATATGCAACTCTGGTTGTCTTTTTGTCGTTTATGTTGTTTCTATCATAGTAGTCTCTCTTCACAGGGCATCACTGGACGTTACTCTCAAGAGGGGCCACATGTAAGATACAGTCAACATCTTGGATTAATTCAGGTATACAGCCTCATCAACTGATGTCTCAGAATCCTACAATTAACTCATTACTTAGAATGAGCAACATCTCAAACTAATATATATATATATATATATATATATATATATATATATATATATATATATATATATATATATATATATTGATCTTCAGTCTCATATAATCCAACTTGAGTGTTTCAACGATTATCATGCAAATTAGTAAAGTCTAATTTTTGTTCATGTTTACAGTAGTATAAGCATTTTATGGCTATGAGTAATCAAAGTTGTCAAAAAGTTAAGTATGTTGACTTGTCATTGGAACTTGCTGGTGTTTAACACCACCTCTAGAGTTGATATTAATTAATTAGCCTGTCCACCTTGTACAATGAAGTTAGATTTGAGTTGCAAATACACCTTGGTTTAGTTTTATTGCTGATTTCTTGAGTTACTTCAGTGGCAAATATTAGTAGACTTTCGTACTCTTCTAAACTCGTAATTATTATGGAACAAGTAATTTTGAGAGTTCGCTATTTTGTGGTTTATGTCGCTTAGTATATTTGTACCAGATTTAACAGAATTCTCTTAAACAGACATGAATTTTGCCGAATGAATGAGTTTAAAAACTTTGTCTGAACTTGTTGTCATAGTAAACACTGATCACATGACATCTTGTGTACTTATCGTAGTGGGCTTTTCTTAACCGCAAACATTTAGTGATTTTTCTACTGAATATATTTTCTCTTTATTTAACATGAGAATACCAACTATTAACATATCTAATTACTTTAGATTGAGTAACTGAATTTCATCATCATTTGTCCACATGTACTTTGGAGGCTAGTAATCATGATTTATTATCTGTCCTATGTGTTAAATTAGGAAACTTGATGTTGACCAGTGTTTTGTTTCCATACCAACTTTCAATGTAAGGCCTCAAAGTGCTTAGATTAAAGCTGATGTAATTACTAATATAAATTTTGATGTTCTTCTGTAGTGATCACTTAAGTGCTTGTCTTTTTTTTGTTTTAATAACCATGGCAACCCTATAATGTCTCTTCAATGTCACGGCGATTGTTATTTCTGCCCAGTATAATAAATTTACACTGATTTGAACTTGCTCCGTAAATAAAATGACAGTATCCTCCAAATATATATATATATATATATATATATATATATATATATTGCTGAAAAGAATGTTTAAGAAAAATGATCCTTCGTCGGAGCTAGGTACAAGAAACTCTTTCAATGAGTCAGAATGTTATTTATTTCATCATTCCTCGTCTTTCTTGTTGTATTTTCGATTACTTTCTGTTCTGAAAATGAATGGCATATTGGTAAGTTATTAAACTATCATCTAATATGCCTAAGAATGTAACATTGCTGTGTATAATTTCACTAGGTTTACCATTTAGTACTTACTTATACCTTGAGTTCATTTTTAAAATAATTTTGTTTTAATCGTACTTTGTTGATATCTTTACCAAGATATACTTTAGAACATCTGTGCTAATCAGCATATATGTATTATTGTATTCTAAGTCATAAGTAGTAGAAACTAATTTCATTTATTAGATATATACGTCATTATTTGAATAAATAGTTTAACAGAAATTAGGTACCAAGCATATAGAAAATATTACTTGTGAAAATCTTGATTGTTACCCCTGAAGAAGTTCAGACACGTTTGTTTGATGAAATGCTGAAATTAGTTAAATTTAATCCCTGAGATTATTTCAAATTTAATGTTTCACAAATTATTCTCCATAGCTTCGGAGAATTTACAAAAAATTCTCCTTTTGGTATTCAGTGCCTCCTTAACAGATTTCGATTTCAAGATAATACTTTAATTAAATGACTATGTATAATAACTGCGCATATTTTCTGCGTACATATTAGAATCGTAAGAGTAATTAAGCATTGTGGTGCAGACAATATTCGCTTTTAGCTATATAATGGTTATTTGACTTGACGCTCGCACAGTTGAACTAAACAGTTTCAGAGGGATTATTTTCAATAAACCATATAACCATAGGTGACAATTTGTGACAAAATCGAATACAATATATCAAATTAACAGACTTGTTCAAGACATATTCTTCTTATTTCTTAAAATAACAATGACCCCGTACTATTTATTCAAGAATACTCCAATCTAACAAACAACAACTCAATAAAGATTCATAGTTACGTTTAGAACTTGATCATAAATATCAACATATAATTTTAAGGTCATCGAATCTTTCACTGCGCTAACAAGAAGCTTTCAAGTGTATGTAGGCTGTTTATTTCAATCACCAGAAGTATGATCAACTGATAAAGTCCATCGAATATAAGATTTTCCTTTTTCTTGATAATTTCTACTGGTGAATAAACATTTCTAGTAAAATTATTCATCAATTAATAATTAACACCCAAAATAAAACTAATAAATTGATTAGTGTATTCAAATCAAGATAAAATAGTAATAGTTTTTGGTTTACCTGAATGTATTATATTCAGCTTCGACTCAGGATAGAATTTTCTTAGAATAAGAATTATCTGTAAAAACTTGAAATATTTTTCTCGAGAACTAATTGAACAGATATTTAACTTTGTTCATTGAGCTAACCATCTAAAAGGTTCTGATTTGAATTCTGACAATTTAGTAATCATTCAACGCGGTCATTATCTTCGTGTACTAAAACAGAAACTGCGTTTTAAGGGAAATTTAATGTCGAATTCGGTAAATAGTTATGTTCTTATGTTACTTTTAATTATGATACAGTGATAGATTATCATGGTAACGGCTATTAGGTTATTGGTATTATTAATTAAAGTTTGTTTGTCTTTTGTTAGTAGCACAAAACAAAGTTATATCATTGAGATAAATATAGGAAACAGTTGACTTAGCAGCGAGTAACAGACTGATGAAGTGAGTAAAAAAGACTTTTTGATCTAATAGGTTATTAACGTGTTAAGTTATAAGGATTAGTTCTATCTGATATATACACTTTTTCACTTGAACTATCCAAATATGAAACTAATTGTGCTTTTAATTCAGTACGAACAAAATATCGCCTGATCAAAAATCGATAACCGTCAGCTTAGCTTTATGCGTCCTATCGAGGTTTGACTAATTTCATTGGTAAGAAAACCGGAACAGTTTTCTTTTGTAAAGTAAGCAGATATCTTAATTTCAGTTTGTCATTTCGTTTTGATGGGTTAAATTGACATGTTTCTTTAACCTTAGTGATATTTAAGCGGTTTGAAATATCTGCTCATGGAACATAACTTTGTGTCGACCTTTTTTTGAACTTCTAAAGGTGTAATATACGATGATGGATTCGATCAAGCAAATTATAATCTAACTGACATATTCTTGGCATTGAAACCAACTCTTGAACACTACGCTGATATTTCAACAAGAAATTCCTCTTTACCTAAAACCCAAAAATTCAAGTTTACAATTGAAAAGTTTTTTATTAATCAATGTAAGTGGTTTTGGTTTTTTAATGAATAAAGCGTTACAGAACTTATGCATATAGTTATCTTTAAAAAATGACTCAAGAATACTATTATGTAATTGGTGTGCTTTTCTTTAACCATTTCTTAAGCTTGTTTTAAATGTTTTCTACTAGGCATTACTACACGCCCTAATTCTTCCGTAGAAAATAATACCTGACCCATCACTTAGTTCGCAACCAGCGAGCAGAAAAAGATTTCTATGATTCAGTTAACCATTTAGTTTTCATTAAATATAATGTTATAAATATCCGAAACAGTATTAGTGTTGTTCCATTGTTTTTCAAATGAAAGCAAAAAATCTTATCGAGGTGAAATAAATTATACTACAGATTAACAAATAGTAGACATTTTTTTGCCGAAAACTATGATGGTGTTAAGATTACTGAACATTGTAAGTAAACAAATAAGTAGGGGAAATGAATAATTCGTGATAAAACTAATTTGATTTTTATTATCTATCAATCACTACGTGATCGACATGTTTGTCAAGTTAATAGACATCTACCTACTCGATTAGTAGGAGTGATAATATTTTTATGATTTTTGACTGAATTACACATTTGTACGCATTTGACTTTTCATTATGAGTGAACCAACAAAATAATATAAGTGATCGATTATTTTAAGTTCTACTATCACTTTGTCAGCTGTTTCAACCTATCCGACACCAACCACCAGTAAGACATCCTTTGAAGAAGATCATTCTATCACGATTCGGATACTACATTCTACGCTCTTCTACAAAAAGTATTTATTTCGTCAACTACTATTTTACAAATACAATAACCTAATTCGCATTTATGAAAATGAAGGTTTCTACAAACACTTACAAGGAAAATAGCACTTTTGAAAAGCCTACTATACAGTTCTATTAGATGTAAATGTGCACTAAAATTACCTCTTACAATAATTTCTATTCATTCAAAAGAAACAGTATTTAATTATATCAAATTGAATGTTTGTCATCTGACTAACAATAGTCATTTCTTATGCAACGGTTACTAGTTGTTGTTTGAACTTGTATAATTTATTGCCTACTGCAATGTTGGTGTGATATATTCTCGAAACCAGGTGTTTAAGAATACTGTAACTAATATCTCAGCATTCTGTGATTAGATAAGAGTTCAGTTGGTAGTTACTAAATGATAGACATGTTCAAAAATCAGTACATAAGGCATTTAATTATCGATAGGACGGCTGAAAATATTTTATGAGTTTTAGAGACTGTTGTGTTTCATGTATTCATAAACCAATCAATGTTAGACCACCAATGAAAACTAAAAAGCACTAGACGTCCATTTGCTCCTATTGTAGAAGGCTTGCTCAGCAGCGTGAATTCACGATCCCAAAATCACGAATCGAAAACAGCTCCTTCGTTGGTTTGATGTTTTTGTATTTATCTTTAGCTTTACGAAAAGTTTTTAGATTAGCCGTTTACAAAGCGTATTTGTTCGATCAAAACAAGAGTTTATTTCATTCTAATAGCTTGAAAATAGAGCTAGAATTTATAATTCACTTTATTTATATATGAATGAGTGCACAGAAGATAATGATGAATTCGTCTACTCAAACTATATAAGTTGAACAATTTGTTTTATGTGTGCAAATCCCAAGTTTATATTTACTGATATACATTATTATTATTATTATTATTATTATTATTATTATTATTCAAAACTAACTAATAAGTCCGTAGGATACTGGATAACTGTTAATTCGCAACAATATTCATATTGCTTCTCTTTATTTATGTAATTACTTCTCAAGATAATAATTCTTGTAATGTTGTTCTGGGAAACCTTATATATCTGAAACTATATGTTAAGCTATTAGATGATCATTTCTTGTATTCAAAAAACTAACTAAAAGGTGTCACAAGTAAATGACAGTCTTAATGTAAAAACGATTCTAAATAGTTGAGGATTAAAGTCCTCTGATTGTAAAATACCCAGTCAGGTATGACTACATTTCATTGTCTTGAAAAGCAGAAACCTATACTGATTGTTCTAAACCCTGGTAGTAGCTGCTATGTTGACGTGGTAGTTCGCTTGCCTATCGTGATGGTCACAACGAGCTATATTAGCTGGAACACCCTTCCACGGTGCAGCAACCTGGAAAGTGACATCCGCCCTCATACCCGTAACAACACACGAGATCAAATTGTTCACAAACAAATCCTTAATTCACCCCCTAACATCCCCCTTATCTTCACGACTAACTCTTCTCACATTCCTTCATCACCCTGCACCTCTGCTGCAAACGATTCGAGTTCCCGAAACGTCATTCCTGGTGTCTTGAAGCCCCGTTGTAAACTACAAGTTGGAGCTTTTAATGTTCGAACTCAATGCCAAATAGGACAATAGGCTTCATTAGCTAGAACTCTGGAATCCCAGGTGATTGATGTATGTTGCGTATCCGAAACGCGCATACAGGATTCGAGTGGGGTCATTCACTTGACGTCACCAAGTCAAGATAAAGAAACAGCTCGATCTACTTTTCGTGTACCTGAAAGTCCTGATGCTGGTTCCCGGGGTCTCGCTGGTGTATTTATAGCATTGAGTCGTAGGGCAGAACAAGCTCTCCTAGACTGTATCTCAGTAGATAGTCGCTTGTGCGCTGTCCGACTGAACATAACAGTGGGGTCTCGTGTAGTGCCTCCACATATATTCCAGTTCTCTTACATCTAACTTGTTTAAGCCCTTTCGATTAATTTATTTAGCCAAGCCATTTGTATAGCAACAACTCATATGTACCATTGGTATTTTTTATTATCTGGTTTGTATGAGCTTATACGACTGAGCATTGTTTACGCCTACGCGCTTACTCATCCTTTTCGCTTTAATGTTAATCTCTTAATTTCCCCATGAACTCGCATGATTTGTATTGCTTGCTTTTGACCTTGTCAATCATTCGTCGCTTTTATTTGTGTGTGTATACCTATTTCGCTTGCCATATGTCTGTCTTATTTTTGGTCTATATATTCTTAGTCATGTTCTATCTCTTTGACTTGGCTCTTAGCCTTCTCCAATTTGCTTCGGTCATTCGCTCGCATTGTAATCCAAAGAGTTGGCTCTTAGCCTTCTCCAATCCGCTTCGCTTTGTGGTGTGTCCCCAATAAACGTATTCATCAATACGAGTTCATGTTCTGATTTATAAACCGAGCTTAAGAACACGCAATAATTCGACACACTACAGTCGTTGCCTCTTCGTCATATCTGCCTATGATGCCCCCACTGACTGCAGTTCAGACGACGTAAAAGATTAGTTTTACAGAAAGCTTTCGGACCTCCTCCATAAAGCTAGGCACTCTGATATAGTAAAAATGGCTGGTTACTCCGATGCTCAAATAAGTAGATTAAATGAAAGGGAAAGACACCTGAGTGGATGTTATGGTGTCGCGGCTCAGAGAAGAGACAATGGCGACCGTCTGGTTATAGGGAATGAAGCAGTTGAGTGCGTTGGCTGCTTCACTTATGTCGAGATTCTCATCAGTGCTGATGGCCTGGTGTGTGACGAAATTCAATCGCGGATGCAGAAGTCTCGACTGGCTTTAGTCAACTTGCGTCACGTATGGCGTAGATGAGATATCCGTCTGATAACCGGAGGACGAGTTTACAGTATGGCAGTTTCCTCTGTCCCACTTTACTGATGCTGTTAGGAAGCAGACACTAGGGAAGGATACCAGATCAGTAGATCAAGTAGTGAAATTTCACGAATTGAGGTGGTTTGGCCGTGTGGTACGAATGTTCAACCACCAACTTCATCGTCTATCTATGTTTTGTAGTGTAGGATTAAGTTGGAATAGAGCTAGTGGCGGCCAAACCAAAACACTGCACAAATGCATGAAGTGACTGACAAGTGGACCGAGTCATGTTGGTTGATGTAGACTATCTGGTTGTGGTCTGTGATACAAAACTAAACGATGGTTAGAGACCCTGAATGACATGGCTCCAAACCGTTTGCAATGACGCATGTGAATCGATTCTTTGGCTACTCTCAAACCCTAATACTCTGGATTCCTCATCATCTCCATCATTCTCTTTCTAAATTTACCTTACTGAATTATACTTCTTCAATATTGTCTTCTAAGCCTAATCTCTCCGTTTACTGCTAATACTCTTACTACCTCTACTAGTATGTGATTTAAATTGACAATTACCTTTCTGTGCTAATGTGGTATGACAACCTGAACTGATGTACGTCCCTACGGAGCTCTATAATGTAACTGACTGACTGATTGCTTTTCATTTTAAAACAGACTTTTGCTTAAAATCACTTGAAATAATAATCATACACAACACTCCGTCGGAAAAATCTGGCTGTCGCTGAATACTAGATATAAAATTGTCATGAATGTAAGATAAAGAGCCTCAGTTAATGACATGTGCGGAATTCGAACTGAAGTGACATTCACACAAGCTTTAGTGAAAAATTTATGCTGCTTTCATTCTTTTGACAATCAGCTCTTTCATTCAAGCTTAATACATATGTCAACCATCCACTTTTGTAAGTCAGGCAGATTTTTAATGAAACATCGATAATTTTGATGCTTCCTGAAGTTCAATTCCTCAACAATTCTATGATACGAAACTATCATGACAGTCTGCAAATCGGTTTTAAATATATTTATTTCAGAAGGCAACCGGTGATTTCGCTGTTGCGATCCATCTTAATGATTTGCTTCGGTCAATGAGATAGTCAGACAAGAAATAATACCAAAGGTGAAGCAGCATAAAAGTCAGCACAATAAAGATTTTTATTGTGAAACTCAGAACAACACATATAAGCGAACAATATTGTCATTTGGTATGTGTATTAAACACATGAATATTTATATGAAAATGTTAAACCAATCAAGGCAATTTCAGTCAATAATCACAATGAAATGAAATAGATTACATCACTACACATAAAAGGTAAAAGTACAAGTTGGTAGTAGGAATACAGGTGTACTGCTAGTAGTGAGAATACAATAACAGAAGTTTTACCAACAGTTCAACATTGGAAATAGTAGGTCAAATAGACTTAAAATAATCATCATGAAACATTAAAAGCATTACGTATTAAGCAGTGTTTACATAATTACAAACAAATACAGGATGTGAAAATAATGTTACTAATAATAAAAATAAAATGAAATAGCCAAAAGTTTTAAAACCGTTTGTTTAGATATATCCGGCCACGGAAGAGATATATTTACAAGTAAATTGCTCGGTTTAACATTTACATATCAATGAAGATGCTGGTTATCCAAGGGAAACACCTTACTGCCGTCACACCACTCTACAGTCAGCAGTACGACTTTGCCCTTAGACCTTGAGTAGCTGCTTTTAGTGTCACTGTTCTCCAATTGACCTGCTTGGCATGGTAGAACCCACGAGAACATATGTTCTAGCTAATATAGCTCTGGATAGATTACATATAATTATTTTTCTTGGCTTAGATTCTAAGCTTAATATTTCCACTTCACGTTTTTGCTATTTTTGAGTTTATTTCACTGGGATATACTTCCCGAAACATATTTTCGATCCGTTATCTTTTCAGTTATCGCTTATACTGATACAAGCTCTGCTATTATGGGATATGAGCTGACAATTTCATCTCTGTGTGTTAATGAATTTTATCAACTTGAACGGATGTATGTACATACCAACTTCTACATTGTAACTGACTGGCTAATTGACTTCTTTTGAATTGCTCATAAAATCAATCCTTTCCGATGAAAAGAAGTTTACGGATCGCTAGCTACTTTTACTCAAAATTAAGAAATGTTTCTCAGTATATATGAAGATCAAGTCAGAGCTTCTATCTCTGAGGAAAACAGTTAAATCCATCTTCTAGACTCATTAGGAAATGCAGTTTGAGAGAATCTCATTTAAATAACTGACCGGAAAAAGAAATCTTTTTTTCCCCAACACTGATTAAATTTATTCGATAATATAATAAAGTTGTTAGTTAGATCATTTAATTTCATTAAAAGATATGATTTTGATTTTTAGCAAGGTTCCTAAACACAAAACTCGCAACTTTTCAATGATAATTGGCTAAGTCAATTATTCAGTGTAATTATATGTATAAGTAGGACAGTGTACAGGGTAAATTAATCATTTTCTTATCCTCTTTTAGTGTGCAGTTTCATCAGTCAGGATGTGAATTTAGTTTTGAGTTTGACAGCATGTTCAACAGCTGAATATTTGGAAAGTGAGACATATCGTTATCATCTACCGCATGTCGCTATACCAAGGCCTTCATGCAAGGAGAAACAGACAACTAAGGCTACAGAGACAACAACCGTGTGGATTCAAACTGATCCTTTTCGGATGGCCAAGGCGATTCTGGAGATCAGTGAAATGGAACGAGCTTCACATGCTCTTATATTAGCTGATGGATTGACTGGTACCTTAATTTTAATTCACAAGTGATCTAACACTGCTTTATTAATCTCTCTCTCTCTCTTTATATATATATTATTTAAACCATTTTTAAGTGCGATTAATGATACGTAGAAATATAAAATGCCATGAATACATTGCCTTCAAATGCATGCGTAAAACATGTCCGAACCACTTCAACTGAAGTGCACTCACTACTCCATCAATTGATCTGCCATCCTTACCTACTACCTAATAATTATAAGTTGGTCTATTATTATCGAAAACAATTTCGTAACCAAACGTATGATTCGGAGATGGTGGAGAAAATTTCTAGCTCTGGTGGATGACAGTGGTGGAACTTGGTCCTCTGAGCTGGATTCTTTGGTTGTGGAACTTTCATTGTTCCTCTGAACAACATCATTTACACTGGCTTGTTCTGTCAACCTCGATCTTGATTGGTTGCTGTTGACCTTAGACCTGTCGTTGTTTGCACCTTTTTGTTTGCGTTCTCCTTCAATCTGCTTCTTGATCCTACGTTTGCCTATGATTTTTCTGATTGGTTGATAAATTTGGTAAATGTAGATGTGTTTGTTGATTGCTGATTGACCTGAGTGCCAAGCTTCTCAGAATTCACTAGTGTCCTGTGTACTCCACCTCTCCAGTATTTCAACATCATTCCAATCGAACATATGTCCATAGTTGTCCGTATATATTGATATAAGCGAAGAAATGTCATGGCGTTTGACTGCTAATTGACGTTCACACAAACGAAGGTGAAGAGGACTTCAACTTTGTCCTATGTAGTGCTTTTTACAATCTGAGCAATTTATTTTGTAGATGATATTTGGTTTTCCCTCCTTTGTCATTTTGTCCTTCGGTCTACAAAGGATTGATTTGAGTGATTCTGTTGGTTGGTGTGCTACACCTATTCCAAATGGTCTGGGTAGTCGTGCTGTATGCTCCAATATGTGTTTTACGTATGGTAGGATGATGCACTTATTGGTTCCTGAACTTGATTTCGCTTCTGTTGACGATTTCAGTTGATATTTTTTGGTGAAGTTTTGTGGATAGCCGTTCTTTTGGAAGATAGACACAAGGCGTTTTTCCTCCTTTTTTAGTGCTTCGTATGTGCTGCAGTGTGTCTTCACTCTCTTGAACAACGTTAGTACACATTGGATTTTGTGAGTTCTTGGGTTATTGCTAATGTAATTAAAATTGGGTCTGGGTGGGTTGGCTTCTTAAATACTTGGGTGTCCAGCTTCTCTGAAACAGTTCTGGTGATTGTTACATCCAGAAATGATGGACTATCGTTTGATTCCTTTTCCATTGTGAATTTTATATTATCAAAGACGTTGTTGATCCGATTGTAGATGTTCTCCACCTCGTTCCTTTTAACAATGACGAATGTATCGTCTACATAGCGAACCTACATTTTCTGCTTGTTTACTGGTAAAACCGACGGTTCTAGTCTCTGCATCACAACCTACGTGATGAGTCCTGATATGGGTGATCCCATTGGTGTCCCTTTTGTTTATTTGTAGATCCTGTTGTTGAATTAGAATTAAGTTATTAAGCATAGATTGACGAGTTATAGGAGAATTTGATTCTAAAGTTTCGTATAGTTTTGGAGATATGTGTTTTTGGTGAGGAGAAGAGACTGAATTTCTTTGGCCAACCTTGGTTCTTTTCAGGTGAATAATGTTTTTACGTCGAAGGATATCATAATCTCGTCGTTATCGATTGAATACCCTTGAGTTTATCCAAGAATTGAGTGGGAGACTTAATGGAGAAGTTGGATGAATCCACCAGATGATTCAATATCCTCAAAATTTCTCTTGCTAGGTTTTATGTTGTGGTTCCAGAAGGGATTTAATTGGACGTAGTTCAGTGTTGTGTAGTTTTGGCCTACAGGAGAATCATGGAATTACTGGTCCAGTGAATTCCATTCTCCATTGATCTTGTTTTGATATTTATCATGCCTTCACAAGCTTGATTAGAGTCCTAGAGATTTGGCTGTCTAACTTTATTGGGATTGTATCCATTGGTTTGCATACGCTGCTGTCCTCAAGTGGTTCCTCGGCTTTCCTGATATATTCTTCCTTGTGCATAATTACTGTAGTGCGTCCTTCGTCCGCTGGAATTATGATAACTTATCAACCAATGAGCAAAATCATAGGCAAACATAGGACCAAGAAACATATCAAAGTGGGTTACAATCAACAAGGAGCAAGCAACGACAGGTTTAAGGTCAACAGCAACCAATCAAGATCGAGGTTGACAGAACAAGCTATGGGTCAAATGTGGAAGATTCGTATATTTCACTTCTATCTGAAGTTTGTGCTGATGATGTTGTTCAGAAGAACAATGAAAGCTTCACAACCAAAACAATCATCTCAGAGAAAGAAACTCCACTATAAAAGTGCGGTTCGTCAACTGGTTTTCCATTCTTTTTTTTGTCTTGGAAATGCAATATCTTTTGTGCAAAACGACCACTAAACAAATAAGTTAACGCATCCCAATGCGAATTTTAATTCTTTCATGCTTTACATCTGAGTAAAAAAAACTGGAAGATTATATTATGCTGTATTCATGTTTAACTATTGACATCCATTTACAATGTTGATATATATTTAGGAGTAAATCATTACAAGTATTTCAAATTATGGATTCAGTTTCTTGAAATATTAGTCTTATATAGTTGAAAGAGATTATTTCGTTTGGGTAAATCCACGTGTCAGATTTCAGTATTTGTTTAACGAAAACTAGTGACGTAGAATGTTCCAATAAATAAAAACCGCAATGGATGGCGAGAAATATTTTAAAACTTTAAAAGCATTCTTCCTTAGTTTCATTGAAATGCAAGTATTCCGACTATCAGTAATCATTGTTATCTGAAATTTTACATAAGCTAGCAATGGATTATTTTAAGTTTAGACCATAAACACAATGTTGTTATTCATCTTTTCATAATGAATATAAACCATAATGAGAAAATGTTTCTCTGAATTCTGACGAAAACATTGCTGATCTTTTCTGATCACTTTGGTGGAACAATCACTAAATGAACAGCCGCATGGATGTACCATTTTTTGCGGAAGATTGCTTATTGATATTAGAAACTATGAAGGTTTATGTCAATATTTGCACAGAATCCGCTAAGAACTTAGAGTTTACCACCGATATTAAACTTAATGTATAATGCTGACAACTGTAACACTCATCATTTTTGATGATTGAGCACTTGAATTTAAGAAAAAACAATACTAGATATTTGGTATGCAAATTGACAATTGTTTAAGCTATCACTACAAGTTGGTGTACGATTTGCAGCTGATTGCTTTCGTTTCGATTTCGTTTGAGAATTAATTGAAAAATCTCTAAATGCCCATTATTATACACAATTATTAGTTAACTTGAAATTCATTAAATAATGAAATTTCTGTTCATAAATTTTATTCTTCAGCTATTATTCCAAGGATATATGACCTTACGTTGTGGAGGAAAATTGAAAATAAGAGATTTTACACTGATTTTTCAACGCAGTTATTTTCATCAAAAAAGAGTGCAAATTCATACACTGAAGTAACATTAGATCAATTTATCAAAATACTGGAAGACAATAGATCAAAGATTACCATTACAAAATCATATCTAACGCACATTTTTCTGATTAATACAAAACCTTATCAATTAGATTACTTTAAAAAAGTAGACAAACGTCGATTTTTAAAGTTATTATTATTATTATTATTATTATTATTATTATTATTCAAAACTAACTAATAAGTCCGTAGGATACTGGATAACTGTTAATTCGCAACAATATTCATATTGCTTCTCTTTATTTATGAAATTATTTCTCAAGATAATAATTCTTGTAATGTTGTTCTAGGAAACCTTATATATCTGAAACTATATGTTAAGCTATTAGATGATCATTTCTTGTATTCAAAAAACTAACTAAAAGGTGTCACAAGTAAATGACAGTCTTAATGTAAAAACGATTCTAAATAGTTGAGGATTAAAGTCCTCTGATTGTAAAATACCCAGTCAGGTATGACTACATTTCATTGTCTTGAAAAGCAGAAACCTATACTGATTGCTTTTAATTTTAAAATGCAGAATTTTACGTGAAATCATACACAACACTCGGTTGGAAGAATCTGGCTATCACTGAATACTAGATAGTGTGATACTAAAAGGCTGGTGTCCATTTATCAATGCCAGTTTATGTACTTTGGACACAAATAGATCCAAGTAAGCTTAGATTTTGAACATGGATGTTGATGATGAGCACTGAAAAACATCTTTACAGTGAAGCTTTAACGATTGTTTTTAATTAGCTAAAAGCTTGACATTTTCATCAGGTAAATTCATATCTGTATGTTAAAAAAAATTATATCCTTCGTAGTTTGGCAGGCAGTCTCGGTAAAGAACGTTACACGATAGTGAAACAGTTTTAGGATTTCTCCAGCTACTCTTAGAATTTTTACATTATACTACACATGATCTTAGCTCACGACCTTAATCCGGTTTTCCTTCCTTTGATTTCTACAGATTCTTGAGAATTACAACATTACGAAAGACTATTATTGGATTTTTGATGAAATTCCTGACGTGTCTATTCGTGATCTATTAAACCTTATTGCTTCATCAAATGTTGATAAAATGAAATTAGGTTTCTTTCGTCAGTTCCCTGTGTTAAACTTTGACGATCTGTCAAAAAACGAATTGCAAAAAGGCACTCGGCTATTGATTAAATCTGCATTTTATGGAGAAACGCACGATTTACCTGTAAGTTTCATTATTCTGTTATTTTTTCATGCTTAAATGAATTAAGTCTTAAAGTGTACCAGTATCTTCGTACAAATCTACTTCATGAAATATACAGAAATTTTTATTTACTAATGAGAATTCGTTGTATCATACTTGCCACCCCCAGTGGCGCATAGGCCGCTGACCTTCAATCCACAACCTACTCTGTCCTGGGCTTCCCTTTCCAGTTCTGTCCAATCTTCGTTTATTATTCTCATGTATGTCTCCATTTCTCGGCGTAATGTGTTCTTTGGCCTTCCACTTCTTCTTCAACCATGATGGTTCCATGTGAGGGCTTGCCTTGTGATGCAGTTCACTGCTTTTTGCAGTATGTGTCCTATCCACTTCCACCGCTTCTTCCTGATTTTCTCCTCTTCTCGAAACTTGTTTGTTCTCTTCTACAGTAGGTTGTTGCTGATAGTGTCTGGCCAAGGAATCCGAAGTATTTTGCGTAGACAACTGTTCATAAATACTTGTATCTTCTGGATGATGACTTTCGTAGTTCTCCAAGTTTCCGCCTCATACAGTAGAACTGTCTTGAAATTTGTATTGAAAATTCTGATTTTGGTGTTGGTTGATAGCTGTTTGGAGTTCCAGATATTTTGCAATTGTAGAAATGCAGCCCTTGCTTTGCATTTGTTGTTGCGTGTGAGATAGAGGAGCCAGGTCATCTGCGAAGTACAAATCGTCCAACTGCGTCCTAGCTGTCCATTGGATACCGTGCTTCCCTCCAGATGTCGACGTCTTCATAATCCAGTCGATGACCAGGAGAAAGAGAAAGTGTGAGAGTAAGCAACTTTGCGTAACACCGGTCTTCACCTCGAAGGAGTTTGTTAGCTGTCCTCGGTTCACGATTTTGCAGTTGAATCCATCATAAGAATTCCATATGATGTTGACTATCATTCGTTAAAGGAATTCCAGCGTAAATTACGATTCCATGGAATTCTTAGTGTATTATACGTCAACTCCAGATGATAGATTGACTGGTTTTTAATTTTTAATTGGTATGTAGTAGTAAAAAAACAGTGATATTGTTAAGTTATCGGTTTGCGTAAACAATTATCCTCAACTGAAATTTATTGTGTTTGTTTGAGTATTGCATGAAATAACTGTCACTTCTGGAAAGAGAATAATTTGAACTGTAGAATCATATAAACTATAATCATTAGTCTGTGAGAGCAGTCTAACAAAATTGGTTGCTCTAGTTTAGTCCCTATTACAGAAAAAAGGTTAGCGATTTCTGTGTCTTGAAGTGAAATGGCTCAACTAGTAGAATTTCTTATTCGGTTATAGAAATAGGGGTTGGTATTCACTGAAAATAATACAAACTTTTAGTGCATTCTGACTACTTAGAAATAACTTTGTCCATAACTTGTGACTGGTTTGCGATTTGAAATTAGATAATATTTTATCTCATAAATCATTTCTTTTACTTTTGTAAATTCTTTTTTAAATATTTTCCAATGCCATTGTAGTATCTGTTTTCTAGGAACGTGTAACTATTGCAGCTTACATGATAATGATGGGCAGTCAGATAGCAACCTTCATTAGATCATTTAGTAGTTCATACCTAGACCGTAGTGGTATAACTTGTCGTCAAATTGACCCAAATGTGGATGAATTTGGTGGTCGGTTATTTTATAACTTCCTTAGTCATGTAGGTCTTTGACTGTTTATTTAAACATTATTTTCAAAGTAAAATGACTTTATTGTGAATTACGGTGTGTTATTCTTATAAATAAAAAAGCGTGACAATTGTGTACTTGCAACTGTTAGGATTAATATTCATTAATAGTTGAGAGGTTATGGTTGCTTCAGGTTGTTTTCACTGGTAACAAGATCAAATAATCAAACTATTCGTTGATCCAATGTTTTTATTCTCTACCTTTCATGTAGAATAACGTCTAATTGGTTCTCTCATTCAAAAACAAATTTATAAGTTTTTATCAGCATTACTATTCGTTTCTGGAAATCATGTTAAAATGGTTTTGAGGAAAACGAGGAGTTGAATCGGTGATAATTGCTAAATTTTCACCACTTATGAGTCGACTGTTTAGAAAATTAGTTCTGGTAATAGCATAAACTCTTCTAATAAGACAAATGAAAACTAAAGAGCTCTTATTCTTTCCTAGTTTACCAGTGAAGCTTCAATATTAAAAAACTAAGTCGTTTAAAACACCTCTTAACTAGTACTAGGAAATAATCTCCTACTGAATGGTGACCAACTCTTTCAAATTGCACACCTTATAGTATTAACCTACTTTTCTAGCACAGCATCATTGACTATTGACTGAAGTAAACAGTCCATTTTTGATTCTATTGGTTTTGTACAACAATTAATTAAATTTTGATAGAACAATGAAAAGATGTAATTCATCTGAAAAATGCGATATATGTGTGTTATACATTCCGAACAATCTGGTCACACATATTTACTTGTCAAGGCAATTTTTTCTTCCAAGAAAAGAGTAAACCTTACCCTAGAATTCAGTTTAGATCTGATTATTACTTATCATCAAAATTATCATTATGATTATTAATAGTAGTGTAGTAAAGGAGAACACAGGTGAGGGTAACCGAACTGAGTTAATTGGTAAAATCGAAAAACCATATCGCAAATCATTGATTTGCAAAATATCAATCCACCATATCGAACTGGACTGTTCCTGTTGCAAACATCAATCCATTGTCTGACATTTCACTCTTCATGCGTTTCATACAAATCCCATTGTGTTCACGCTCTTCTTTTCTTGATCTTCCCCCATCTTCTTCTGCCAGACATTACGTTTTTACTCGCATCATATACTACTTGTAAGTAGCGCGCGCCACAGTAGTAGTAGTACAACTACTCATTGTTACTAAAAAGAATTGTTTTCCACTTTTAAAAATTAAATTGATCAAAACCCATTGCCACATATATTAAATAATGCAATGTAAAACCAAATAAAAGTTATAAGAGTTTATTATCTTCAGAATTGAAAACCGGAATTTCATTTGTATATTCTCAGTTTTCTCTTATGGTTTTGTTCAAATACTAGAGGGCTGGGACTAGTCACTGGAAGTCTTTATGGTTTTACTCACTCGAAACTTACAATGATACAATACAAAATTTTATATCAACTGCACATTACACACCCAAAGACAATATGAAACTTACAAGTAAAGGAATAAAAATCAAACGAAGAAGCTCAGAAAGTGGTTTGTTTTCAACTGTTTTTCAATCATTCAATCAGAAAATTCTTCGAATTTCAACAATTGTCGTAAGTGTTTGACTAACCAAAGGTTTTCTTCATAAAAATATTTGATTGGTGAAGATTATGAGACGAAACGTTTGTTAAGTGCTCAGTGTTAACATTGGTCCTTACAGTCCTAGGTTTGCTAGCAATCCTAGTTGGATATAGAGGTAAACATCTTTAGTCAAGTTCTTTGTAGTATTCTTACCGTCTGAATTTGAGTTTCTGTGGACAAGTAACTAGTTACTGCTTAGTCATATAAATCACCATGCTCCATAAATTATAACAGTGTGGCGTTTTATTGTAATTGCATTTCTAAGATATAAGCAGTAAAGGGGGATTAAAATGAGTGGAGGATGTTCGTCAACTCTTTCTGAAGAATCACTGGTATTCAGTAGCAATAGATGTTAGTAATGCTAAAGTTTCGAAATATACGTTCGCGCTCAGTGAGAATTTACTCTCCAGACTTCAGCTTTGGTGGCTTGAATATGTTACGAATGACTTCCACTGATTTCCACACTTTGCTTAATTTTACGTGAGAGAAATTGGTTGGAAAAAGCAGAGAAGCGGTCACTCCATAACAGTACAGTCATATGAATGAAGGCTGAATAGGACTGACATCTGTCCTTCCATCACAACTTCTTGGTTTGAGTTCTGGAGTTAGCGCAACTCAGTGGCTCGAAACATTATCAACTACGGTTAAGAGTAGAGACCAACAACAGACCTACTTTAGTTCTTTTTTAAATTCTACTTGCAGAAAAAGAAGGGAACCTATGTAACTAAATGAATTCTTTCTGGTTGCATTTTTAACCAAATTACCTTTCCCGTTATGTTATTTTGACTGAGTTGCTTTTATTCATTATTGATTTTAATTATACTCTCTTTCCTTGCTATATTTCTTTACAGTCTCAATATTTTTATTTGTGTAGGTCAAGTTTACTTTGATGTCCATCATGTACGTGTTTCAAGTAGAGAACAATAAACCTGGGACTTAGCTATTTGCCAGTTCATTTAGAAATTCTATATTCAACGCCTTAAGCGGATTGCGACGATACAAAGTTATTCAACATGAGAGAACAGGCGTGTGCACTTCCCGATCTTACAGTTTTCTACTTCGTTACGTAAAAACAGCTGTCCAAAATACTTTGATTTCTATGGTCCCTAAAAATATAGCTTTATTTCTGAAATAATTTCTCAGTAACTTTAGTATAGATGCGAATAAGTAAGCATTATTGTTGGTTTAAAATAAGCAGATACTGGAAGCATGGTCATGCTCTTGAGTTGCATTTGACTATCATTTCTAATTAGAATTCTAGGAATATATCTGCAGAAGTCCAACTGGTTGTTAGTATTTGATTTTCTTCTTACACAGGATCCGCCATTTGTTGTAACTGGTCAAATAACTGAAAATGGAGAAATAATTAACGCCACAGGATTTGCGATTGATATACTAAATGAGCTGGCTATACATTTTAATTTTAGGTAAAATAATTTCTTATAAATGTATACGGTTATATATATATATATTTTGGGATTGATATGTTTGAATGTTATTACGAGTTCACCCTACTCGGTAAACGGAACGAAAGCAATGACTCAGTGGCACGATAGGCTATTCTAATCCGTTTGTCCCAGCCCCGGCTAACCAGATCAAGAAGTATTGTTAAGGCGTAAAGAGTGTATTCTACAAGCACCCAGAAAACACGAAGTTACTAATCGCACTAATCAAGCTTATTTATACAATGATAGAAACGCCCATGGGAGAGCCACAAAACAGCGTACTAAAAAAATCCGCCAACCAATGACAGTCAAGGATTTCCAAGTGAGAAATGCAAGCAGTAGGTCAACCAACGGTCTCTTGGCGCGAAAACATAGAAAATCAAAATTTCAGAAATAAATTACAAAATTAGGACATTTTCCGAGTGCGTTCTGTGGATCCAACGTCCTCAACAGAGATATCAACAGAAATTATAAATGTTTTATTAACCATACTTATGTTACAAAGCATTCTCAAACAGTTTTTAGATATAATATTTGAAAACAGTTAAAAACATTAAATTCTGTAAGATATATTAGCCTAGACATACAAATTTTCCACTAAATCATCGATCGTTTCTTAATAATTAACAATGTCATCTTCCTTCATTCTCCCTTAACTTTCATTTTAATTAATCCGATTAACTGAAATATGCTTGTTTATTTTGAGGAGAGATATGTTCTTGACAATTTAAATCGAAAAAGAAACTTTGGGTATGAGATTTTAAGTAAAAAGCCAACAAACTTTTGAATATTAAAAATGATGTTAATGAAACATTCAACTCCCTGGCAGCACTGGTTGATGCATTTCCAATGGATATTTTTAGTTGGTTTTTTGCTTTTAGAAACTTCAAAAACGATTAGCCTGAATTTGAAGTATTAGTTACTGCAAAGAATGTAACAAACACTTATCTTTATTGATGGAACAGAAATCTAGCAAGCACTAAACTATGAAAATTAATTTTTTTTATCATTGACTTTTTTTAATGTCAATAGCTATCGTCTTTTTACACCACAAAACGGTACGTATGGTTCATTGGATGATAATGGAAATTGGGATGGCATGATGGGTGAATTGGTAAGCGGAGTAAGTAAAGTATGAAAAAGTTCGGTTAAGCTTTTGTTTGACAAACATCTCAAGATTTAAGAATTTCTGAAGGGGATGGACAGTTTATGGAGATCAACTGGACCTTCGATATAATAGAAAATCACAATTGGTAGCACTAGAAAAAGCTGGTGACAAGCATTGGTATCAACAGTCGCTTCTTATTGAAACTAGAACCCTTACCTATTTTTATAAGGTTAACACCTACCGAGTATACATATGAAGTCTGAGATTTATCTTCCTTAATTTTTACCATAACTATGCATAAGGATCCGTGTATCGAAAAATTTTCATATGTATTTTAGCTTCCGAATCAGTGTATCGCTTTAGTGATGGCGCTAAGTTTATTTCTTCTCCGTGGTGTGTATAATGACTTTCAGAAGTTTTTAAGTTACTTTTACAAGGAGTCTCAGTGATCAGTATCGTAACTTAAGGGCAGCCGTAGATGATGAAGTAGGCAACTGCACATATAGAAGGGCGTTATTTTAATGTTCATAATAGTAATTTATCATACTGAGATAAAAAGAACAGTTTCATTCTCAGTCATTAAACTTCCATCAGGTCGTATTGAAGGTGTAACATCGAAAAACTAATGAATATTGTGCTACATGATGGTTAATTCTGTCTGCTCCTTTTAATGTACACCATGTCCTAACACAACTTATTTCTTTATTGTGGATGAATTGTTTAAAAATGTTTTATTTCTTCTAATGGAAACAATTATTCTGAATAACTGGTACGACAGTCAGGATAAATATATCGGTATATGTTTATTCAAAAAACGTACAGCACAATGTACTTTTTTTAAGCTGGTAGAATCTAAACCGCAATTAGTTCATCTAGGAAGAAATGTCGGTGACTGCTAAATGAGATGTACATCTTCATAGGGAGTGAAGGATATAATTTAAGCGTTATTAAAATGCACAGTGATATAGGTTTTAAGAGATATAGAATTTCAGAAATTATAATTATCTCTCGTTTGTCGTAAATACCAATATAATGTAAATAAATGCTTTAGTTATTTACGTACGACTTTTACCCTCAATGGAGCGCAAGCCACTGACGAGCATTCTCCAACCCGCTCTGTCCTGGTCCTTCTTTTCTGGTTCTGTCCAACTGCTGCTCATTTTTCTCATGTCTGCCTCTGATTCGCTCTGTAAGATGTTCTTTAGTCTTCCTCTTTTTCTTTGACCTTGAGGATTCCAGGTGAGGGCTTGTCTTGTGACGAACGTAGGTGCCTTCCTTAATGTGTGCCATATGCACTCCCAGCTCTTCTTCCTGATTTCTTCCTCTGCCGCACTCTGGTTAATTTTGATCTTGTCTGACCAACGGATTCGCAGTATCTCGTGTAAACAGCCGTTTATTAACACCTGTATCTTTTGGATAATGGCTTTAGTAGTTTTCCAAGTTTTCGCTCCATACAGTAGAACTATCTTGATTTTGGTGTTGGTTGATGGTTGTTTTGAGTCCTAGATGCCCTTCTACTGCAGAAATACTGCCCTTGCTTTGCTAGTCCGTCCATTTACATGTGCATGAGATCTACCTTGTTTGTCATTGACGCTGCTCAGATGTGTAAAGGTTTTTACGTCCTCCAAAACATTTCCATCAAGAGTGATTTGGTTGGCTCATGTTGTGTTGTTTTGGAGGATCTTGCTTTTCTCCTCGTGTATGTTGAGACCTACTACTGCTGAGACCGCCGCTACACTGACCACCTTCTCCTGCATTTGTTGTTGTGCATGGGATAGGAGAGCTACATTATCTGTGAGGTCTAAATCGTCCAGCTGCATTCTGTCTGTCCACTGTATCCCGTGCTTCTCTCCAGATGTCGACGTCTTCCTAATCCAGTCAGCCACTGAGAGAAAGAGTGAGAGTGAAAATGCACAACCTTGCTTGACTTAGGCTTTCCCTTGAAGTGAGACTATGAGCTGCCTTCATGCACGATCTTGCAGTTTAGTCCATTGCTTAATGTTGAGATCTCTCACGTGCACCTGTGTTGAAGTTTCGTAGTGTTCCCTTGTCCACACCATCAAGTGCTTTCTCATAGTCGAAGAAGTTAATTTATAGTAGTAAGTTCCATCCAGTTGATCGTTGCACAATGCTCTGTAATGTCACGATTTGGTTGGTACACGACCAATCCTCATTGTAGAACCCAGCCCTCTGATTTCGAAGTTGGGCGTCTATCTAATGTTTCATTCGGTTTAACAACACTCAGTTAAAGACTTTTTCTGGTGTTGATAGTAGAGTAACACCTCTAAAATTTCTCACACTTGCTTAGATCTTTTTCCTCTGGTATCGATGAGGTGTTCTTGTTTCTAGTCTGTTGGTACTTGTACTTCCTCTCAAATCCTGCTGAACAGAGCGTGGAGCATCTTTGCAGTTACTGTTATGTCTTCCTTCAGTGCCTCAGCTGGTAAGTTGCTGATCGTGCTGCTTTACTGCTCTTGATTTCTCTGACGTCCGTGCTCATCTCTTCCATTGTTGGTAAGTCAACATCGATTGGGAGATCAGTGAATGCTGCTTCGACTTTGGGTAGGTTCAGTGAATCTGGTCAGTCCAAGTTCTTGCAAGTTCTTTACTGACCCCTCCCACTGTTCTTGAACGTCAGTGACTGCTTTACCTTCTTTGCTTCTGATTCGTTGTTCTGGTTAACCATAATTTTTAGTAAGCTGCTTCGTTGCATCATATAATTGTCTCATGAGTCTGTCAACTGACCTGCGTGTACGATTTTGCAGTTTAATCCCTCGTAAGAATTCCATATGATGTTGACTATCTTCTTCATTGCCTCCGCTGGAATGTTGTCTTATCCATCTACTTTGCCGTTCTTGATTTGTGTGATGGCCATGCTGATCTCTTCAATTGTTGATGGGTCGACATTGATTGTGGGGTCCTTAGATGCTGCTTCGATGTTGGGTTGGTTCAGTGGAGCTGGTCGATTCAACAGTTCCTTAAAGTGCTTTACCCACCTATTTCACTGTTCATTTGCTTTCTTTGTTTTCGCTGGTCGTTCTGGTTTACGATAGTTTCCAGCGACCTTCTTTATTGTATCGTACAACTGTCTCATGTTTCCGTCTCTTGCAGCCTTTTCCGCCGTCACTGCCAGATCTTCCACATGTTTACGTTTGTCAGCTCTGATGCTCCTCTTCACTTGCCTGTTTGCTTCTGTGTGTTCAGCTTATGTCTTAACTTTCTCTGCTCTTGTTCGGCTGATGTTGATTGCTGCCTTCTTGTTCCTCCTTTCTTGAATCTAATCTAGTGTATTAACAGTGATTCATTCCTTGTGGTGGTGTTTCTTGTGACCCAGAACCTCCTGACATGTTGAAGTGATTGCCCCTTTGATCTCTTCCCAGTTGTTCTCCATGTAGCAGTCTGACTTACCATTTAAAACAAATTAGTGTGGCTATGTTACCTACACTAATTCACGAAATGTTGGACTCTTTTCAAATTTACTACTATTCGGTATATTGCAAGTAATCGGTTTTTAATACTGAAATCTCTAGTTGTGTTTTTCAATGTTTTCATAAAGCTATGTTGAGTGTTATCAATGGTCCTAACTAGTATGCGTTCGCTGACACATTTGACTGTCATCAAAAATTTTCAGCTATATCAAACCATTATTTCTAATCAATGAGTAACTCTCTTAACATCTTTGAAGACTGAATGAAATTTTCTTACGTAACTGATTCTATGTCAATGGAAGTCCAAACCGCAGTAGTTTACTTGAGTAAAAGGCCAACGAATTTACAAGACTAAAGCTCCGAATCATTTCACAATTTAAGTAAACCTGATTATCGTGAAAAATCGTAATAGTGTAGGGTATATATCATTTTATTTACCGATTAAAAAAATAATATTTAACTATCCAGGTCTCCTTATTCACTGATTACGTATTTTAGCGCGTTGATATGATAGCTGCCGGTTTGACCTTCAGTCCAAGACGATCAAATTATGTGGAATTTATTGGTCCGATTGTTGAAGATACAGTTGGAATACTCGTTAAACCATCAATAACAAGCGATTTTTTCTTTCAAATGTTTCATTTATTTCAATTTAATGTTTGGATAGCAATTATTAGTTCAGTAGTTATCCTTGGAGCAACTGTTTGGTTATTCAACAGATACAGTCCACTTAGTGGATGGAATTTGCAACTTCCAGAGGCTAATTCAAATGAAGTATCTCTTTTCTACAATTTATGGATTTCACTGCGATGTATGCTTCTCCAAGGCAAGTTTTAAAACTCTTATTGAATTCTAGAATGTTATACATTAGGTTTTCTAGACATTAGCTACATACTGACTTTATGTTTAATTTTCGTCTAGAACCAGAACCTTTTTGGTAAAATTAGAAATATTTTTCATGCTCGATATTGATTAATAACTATTCAAATCTAACAAAGAAGGCTCATCTAATGAACAACTTTGTTGAAAAAAAAACTGGTTTGTCCAACCGGTCCTGAGAAGGTATCAGGCTAAAAAATTTAAAGCATTTTGAATATTCATTGAGATACCTGTGTTTATTGAAAGTAAATAGGCTGACATGTTCTGAATATGTAAGTTTTCAACTAATCACTTATCTCCTGCAATTTTACGACTAACGCAGTGGTAGTGTAACTTTGAGTGTCCAAATAACTTTATTATTCCTTTTTCTACTCATGTATCTTCTGGTCACCATTTAAAATTCGTATCTATTCTTAACTATCACGGACAAAGAAGATGGAATGAACACCTAAAACCAGTATCATTATTATTATTTACAACTGTATTTTTGCAGTTGTCTTTAAATGACCTACGGTATTATCTTGTCTGGTTTTATGCTTTATAAGTCATTTCTCACAAAATAGGAAATCATTACTTAAATTTGGCCAATTCTATTTATGGTGTAATGTATTATAAAACCTGTTGACGTGAGAAAGATAAACAGATTTCAATTGGTAATATGAATATATGACGACAATTCGGATGGCCGTAGTAATGATAAACGAAAGTTTATATTAAATATATATATATATATATATCAATTTCTCATAAATCCATTTGTTTTCTTTCTCTTAGGACAAGAAGGTCAATTATTCTGCTATTCGTCACGTACTATATGCCTAATGTATTGGTTTATGATTTTGGTTGTACACGCTATATGGCAGGCTGACTTAACAGCATTTCTAACAAAAAACAATCTAGAACTTCCAATTAAATCGTTAAAAGAATTAGCATACAATGATAAGCTGATAGTATTAACATTGAAGGGAACTAGTACATACAATATGTTTCAAGTAAGAAATAACATTTCCAAATTAGTTATTATGATTGAGTATTTTCTTTGGAAATCAGCCTTGAAAATTGAAGAATTTGCTTTTGTAAGACAAATCATTTGTTAAAGATTTTTAACATTGTAAAATCTTGTATACACTCCATTTACAATAAAGCTAATAAATTTAGTTATATAATAACTTATTACTATTTATTATATAAACGTGAAGTCTCATTCTTATTGACAATAATTACATCCCTGTTAACTGAGCACAAAACTCAGATATATGAAGAATAATGATTAAACTAATCATTTTTTATCGAATCAGGTGCTGAATTATTCCATAAACTTGAAAATAACATCTCAGTTAATTTCGCGGAACTCAAATCTTCAATGTCATATGACCTTTGTGATGTTGATTGAACGGTGGGAATTACTTTTTATAGTAATTTATCAAAATGCACTCACACCCCACGTAACCATGACTTAGCTTGGAGATCAACACGTCAAAAATTCTAAGGAATTTGAAATTATCTCTTTCAAAACGTAGGTTTCCACGTTAGGCTGGACTCGAAATTTCGTTGATAAATGAGATTGATTCTTGAATGAAGGTTAATTATTCACATTGTCTTTGCTACAATTTATTTTGTGAAGACTTTCGAAGCTTTTGATAGTATCTAAATAAATAAATATATTTTGATTGAAATCACGAACTAATCAATGTTAGATCACCATGGGAAAGCTGGAAGCACTGGACAGCCATTTTTCTCTAATCTGAGACTGTTCAACAATGCGCATCCATGACTATACAAGCGGGAATAGGAATATAAACCGGCGAGACGTCTCATAAAATATAAGTTCGTGAATAAACTATACATTTGTAAACAGAGATTCATGGATAGTAAAAAGGTTCACAACAGTCTCTCAATATATAACCTTTGGAAATAAAACTACTTCATGAATTCCAGAAATCTATCTGCCAACCGGAAGACGAGTCTACGGCACGGCACTTTTCTCTGTCCCACTTGACGGGTGTGAAACATAGCTACTAACGGTGAAGGATATCCGTAGGTCAACAGCACTCGAACACAAGTGTTTTCGAAGAATTGCGCATATGTCCTGGGACCATGGAGTAAGCAATACTGGTGTTAGGAAACGAGTAGTAGGTAAGGATGGCAGATTAACTGATGGAGTAGTGAGTGTACTTCAGTTGAAGTAGTTCGGACATGTGTTACGTATGCCCAACCACCGACCACCTTGACGAGCGATGTTGTCTGATGTAGAAGTAGGCTGGAAGAGAACTAACTAGTGGTGGCCAAACCAAAAGACGGCACAAATACATGAAGTGACTGACAAGTGGACTGAGTCATGTTGGTTGATGTAGACTATCTGGTTAGGGTCTGTGAGACAGCAGTAACCGATGGTTAGAGACTTTGAATGACATGGCCCAAAATCGTTCTTCATCTTTATCTTCTTCAACAGTTTGGTCCTCCGAATTTCTTACGTCGTTTCTTTTCTCCTTTCAAATTTTCTCACTTCGATATACTTTTTGAATCACACCTTCGATCTGTAGTCTTTTCGATTACCACTAATGCTGCTACTTACCGAGTCCAACGTTGTAGCAGTCTGACTTGCCTTCTCAAATAAATAAATGTGGCCATGTTGCTGTTCATTTGGGTTAAAAATATCTTGCTGAAAGTCTCAACACTTCTAAACAAACTAGCCTAATGGGGAAAATTTTATTCATTTATTCACCATTGCTTTATACTTTATTCAGTGATTCTATTAATCAACAGTCCATAAATTATTTTAAATAGGTATCAGTCAATAATACATTTTATAAATCCATATACAAGAAGTTGGTGGAAAATCCCGTTAGTGTATATTGTACAAGTGAAGCAGTGAATTTGGTGATAAAGTTTGACAATTATGTCTATATAACTGAAAGATTATTCCTCATGAGTGTATTACAATCAAAGGAATATTCGAATCTGCAAGTTATAGAAGAGCCTGGGATTGTAGCTGCTCTCGGATTCGCCGTGCAACTGGGTAAAGAGTATGCAAAGCCTATGTCATCCTAGTACGTTTATCAAATGTTTATCAGTTTTTAATAGGTGAATAGTACGCTTTGTTTTATTTGTTAAGATACGACAGAGATTTTTCAATTTATAAAGTTTTGTGGTGAAAAATCTGCATTTTGAACCTTTAGTTAGTAAAGTTGGTAATTTCTAATGTTTCTTTATTGATAAATGATTTTCAACAAAAGTAGAATTTGCAAAGTTTTCAATCAGCAAACGTCTTCGGGGCAGACAGGGATCTGATTATATGCTCTTACCAGATCGATCTTAGAAAAGACAATCACACCCTTGATTGATGTCGTGGATTTGGGGGATCGGGTAGCTGCTGAAATGAATAGCTACGTTCCATGCTCTGTAGTCACTACATGGTCTCCTACTAACGCCATCTTTCTTATGAACCATGGGGCTCAAGGAATATGAGAAGGACAAATAATATCTGTAGCAAGTAAAGTGTCAAACTCACGCTTAGCGAGAGCTAATTTGTTCGGTGCTAGTTGGCGAGGTTTTGCCGTGACTGGGAGTTCGTGGGTGTCGATGTGGCGTGCCACACGATCAGTCACCGATGGAACCTCCTCTAAAGGTTTAGTTAGCCTGGAGAATTTGACAAATAAAACACGAAATACATTATCATGACAAGAAAATACACCGGTTATTCGATACGCATCTGGTCGGGCTTTGACACCCGTAACTTTAATATTCGACGAAGTATCGATTGACTGCAGCCTTCATGAATCTACTAGCAATTCATAGTGCTGCAGGAAATCGATACCGAGTATGACTGTGGGCACATCCGCAAGGATGAACGTCCACAGATACCTTTGTCGATTGATCAAGTTTTTCTCTATGTTATTGATATCTATCAGATCAGATCTATTCTTCCTTTTCGTGATAAAATAATGTAAATGAGTATAGTTCGAACATAAAAGTCTTATCCCTTTGTGCCAATGGGGTATAGCAACTTGAACTTATGTACGTATGTGCCTTGTCCTACGTGGCAAGTAACTTACTGATTAAATAAAACTGACTGGATAAACAGTAATTCCAAATTTATATTTCCAAGTTGCCAATTATATCTGTTTATAACATCACTAATTTATCATTATCATTAGTTCATTATACTTTAGTTATTGTTGAAAAATAAAATCTTAACAATGTTTATTTTATCAAGTATACTAGCTTTGAGAGAGCGAGGTATAATCAACAAATTCATGGTAAATTGGAATATGACACATGATGTCGATTCGATAGATGTACAATACCAAGCCTTGACAATATGGAATGTGGCTGGAGCATTTATTGTCACCTCAGTGTTTACTGGAACAAGTCTGTTTATTCTACTCATTGAATGTGTATGGTACAGATGGAGAAGTAAGAAAAATAATGACACTCACAACAAGGAAGAGAATAATAGTGGCATATATGATGAAGTCCACTGATCCATTTGACGAGATTATTAATCCTTAGTATATTGCTTCGCTTTACTTTCTTTCATTGATCATTCCATGTAACTTACATTAAGAAAACTAGTGAATTTTACAAATCTCTCCTATTACACGGCCTTATTTTACTGACAGATAACATTTGATCAAACAATTTTTTTCCATTTTTGTTTCTAGAAAACAGTAACGAATTAAATAAATTATAACTTTAACCTTGGAGTTTGTACTTTTCAGCAGCAGTAGACGATTGTCTTGAATGCCGTTTCTCTGTTTATTGTTAATTTTATGTGAAATAAGTACTACATAACAAAGCGTCAATGAGACACGAAAATGTCTTGTTTTTTATCCATTCACTGGATAAAACAAATTTCAACAAGATAATATAAAATAGTGAAAGCGAATGGAACCGGAAAAGTTAGAAATAAGAATCACAGCTTTCAGCCGAAAGTCAATAATAATTCATTTGTAGTAAAGTAGAGAGCTATGAACTAGTGAAAGAAAATCAAACATTTTAATAGTTGTAATTATTTCTACTTGGACTGGATGATATCATACAATGGAATAGATCAAAACTAAAACTTTCATTGAAATGATTAATTGATCATTGTTAGACCACCATCAGAAATCTAGAAGCACTGAAAGGCCGTCTCATCCTAGTATGGGACTTATCAGCAGTGCGCATCTAACATTGGTTGACTCATCTCAATAAAATTCAACAATCTCCACAACTGGATAGTGAAAATCGTTACCACTAAGATTAACTTGGTGATGAAAAAACAAGGTTAGAGAATGATGTAATTGATACATTATCATAATCCAGTCGTAAAGAGGGTTAAGAAGATTCCAACCACATAAGGGTTTGGTTATAAATTGATCTATGACAAAGGCTTCTGCGAAACGAACTGTTACTTATATTACTCAGGCGTTTATCCAGTTAATGTTGTGTCTGAAAATTACTTGACTAATGCACTGTTAACAGTTTTGCTTCCTCTTAAATATATAGTTACAGAAATGTGAGCAGAAAACAAGGTTGGAACACTCATTTAGTACTTTCCAGTGTATTTGTTTCATTTGGCTTATCTTCACAAGCTTACTTTACTTACTTACGCCTGTTACCCCCAATGGTGCATAGGCCGCCCACCAGTTTTCTCCAACCAACTCTGTCCTGGGCTTCCCTCTCCAGTTCTGTCCAATGTTTGTTCATTCCTCTCATATCTTTCTCTATTTCTCGGCGTACTGTGTTCCTTGGCCTTCCTCTTTTCCTTTTGCCCTGAGGGTTCCATGTGAGGGCTTGTCTCGTGACGCAGTTAGGTGCTTTCCGCAATGTGTGTCCTATCCACTTCCACCGCTTCTTCCTGATTTCCTCCTCCACTGGAATCTGGTTTGTTCTCTCCCACAGTTCGTTGTTGCTGATGGTGTCTGGCCAACTCCGCCAGTAGAACCTTAGGGGCTACTGCCGGTCCCAAGACCGGATAAAGGAGGAGGGTTGGACATGGGGTTGGCGACCCCATTCCGTCGAAATCTTCACAAGCTACTGTAGGTTAATGCTGTTCAGTGACCTACAAATCTTGTCGTCGTTGTCCTATTCAGTGTTAAAGAAAATTAAATATAATTAGTTCTCACGTTATCCATCTTCCTTCAGATCAATTAATTGATGTACATGTGGTCTATTCGGTTCTGTGTGGTGTGATTCTGTGAAATCCATGTGGCTTTGTGTATGCGTTTGTGTGGGAATACTGTGCCACCGATGACCGATTTGATGGAGGCACATAGGTTTGCTAATCTCTGAACATCTTCAATTTTTTTATCACAGTCCATGTCGTCCCATGATGTCTTCATATCCGGTGTTGTCCATTTCAACCTTGGCACTTAGGCCTCTCATCAGAATGGTCAAATCGTTTCCTGGATATTTCTCAACGATTAACTGCAGCCTAATAGAATTGATTTTTATCGTCCTTATTGTTTTCGTTGGTAAACTGCTTGCACTGAATGATATTCATTTATTCTCATGTTTCTTCGTTTTGAATAATGCTTTGATGATCCTAGGTGCACGGGATTCCCATCCTATCAGTGCTTTTTGTGCTTGTTTGGATAGTTCCTCTTCAGGGCCTGAATACAAACATATTGCTCCTGACCCTAATCCTTCTTGTCCGTGGGTTTCACTTATTCCAAGCCGAATCAATTATTATTTTTTGCCCTAATTTTAATGTCCGAATGCTGGAGATAATCTTAAAAAAACACGAAGCTTATGATCTGTAAAATATGGCATCTTCCAAAGCGGTTCAAACTACCAACGACCAAGATTCGCAATATGAGAGATTACCAGTGACCACGAATGAAAACTATGGAATTGAGAAATTGTGATTGAATACGTAAAAAGTGCCGCAAGTAATTCTGATTGTCTAGAAAGTCCGCAAGCTACCACGTTGGGCTTAGTACCTACAAACATTAGTCCACGTTGCCAGGCTACATTAGCACACAGAGATGGAATTGTCAGTTCAAACTCCATAGTAGTGATGCGTTGGATTCGACTTCCGGCTTATCACTTTGTTGCGGTATTCGATTCGATGCAGGGTTCAGTACTTCGATGGCCCGCGTCCCAATATTTATGAACATTTAAAATGCTGTAAAATAAATCTCCCACATCAGCTTCTGTATATTATACTTAGGCGAACCCCGTTTGTGCAAACCGAAATGAATTGAAGTGAAGAAGGTGACAGAGCCAACTCCATTCAATGGAAAATGACTAAGAATTTATAGTCAGACAAAAATAAGCCAGACATGTAATAAGCTAGACAGGTGTGCACATAGATGAATAAAAGCAACGCAGAAACGAGCGAATGATTCCTCTGTGATTGTCACATGAGGACTTTTGTACTTTCTCATAGACTGGGATAAGCAGTGATCGAGACCAGTCAGATGGGATTACATACAGTTCCCAGATTCTACCTAAGATCTCGGTCAATCTAACTGCTAAGACAGCATCACCATTCTTAAACATCTCAGAGGTCAGCCCACTAGGCCCTGCTGCTCTCCCTCGCTTCAAATATCCCATAGCTTTTTCAACTTCATAAAGAGTAGGAGGACTTACCTCGATTTGCCATTCAAGTTGGTCAGAGATTGTGGGCAATCGAAATGTCGCTGAAGGGCTGCTGAATCGCTCCCCAAAATATCCTGCAGGTCGATCCAATCTCCTGAATTTCGACAGGACAATAGTCCCGTCTTTCTCCGACAGTCGAATCTCTAATACCGATTCTCTTGATAAGTTTGAACAGTTGTCTGCTGTTACCCATCACCGACATCTTTTCCATCTCTTTTGATTTCGTCGCCTACCACTGCTCGCAATACTTGTGTAGGCTTTTTTTCAGTCTGTACAATCGCCGCCTCCGCTCCTCATCGTGTTCCCAGTCGGACGAGGTGAGTTTCCGGAATGTTATCAGTTCAGTAGACGCGGCTGAAATCCACTGCTCCTACCTAACCTTTCGGTTTAACTTGCTGGCAGATATGATTTCTGTTTCCACAGTTTTCTGGATATCATTCCACCCTGCGTCTGGGTAGACATCATTTACATGGCTGTCTAACTGCTTTCCTAATTTCTCTCGAAATGTACTCTTGGCTTTTTATCGTTAAGTAGAAATCTAAGGGGTCTTTTTGCTGTGTCTTTCTTACATCCAGTAAGACGAAGACAAATATTTCCGCGTACTAGAGCACGATATGGGCCGGGACAACATAAGATCCACTCAGGTGTCTTTCCGTTTCGCTTAATCTACCTACTTGAGCATCAGAATCACCAGCCGCAATTCCTACACCAGAGAACTTAACTTTTTGGAGAAGGTTGGAAAGCACTCCGAAAAATATATCTGCTATCTCATCTGAGCCTCAGTCAGTGGAAGAGTAGGCAGAGATATCGAAGTGGCGACGGCGAGTTTACATATCTTCTCGATTTCTTACTGTCCTGTCCTATCGAACAGCTCACAAGCAACGGTCTACTAGAATCCATTCCACAAGAGCTAGTTCAATTAGATACCTACACCATCAGACCCAAGAGAAGCAGCAAAAAGGCTTCCAGGTACACCGACCGTGGATCGCAAAGTTCCCTATATTTACAACCTCACTGGTCGTCGGAGAACTTACACCAACTTGCCATTCAGGTTGAACGGATATGGTCGATAACCGAAGTGTCTCTGCAGGCCAGTTGAACTGCTCTGACATGTAGTTCACGGCAGGGTTATCGTTGAGCTTAGCGAAATGGAAGTGTGATCGCAGAGACCAAAGAACAACTGCTTGATGTCGGTCACGCACCACTCGACAAAGGTGTTCGAGTAGAGAGCCTGTACAAGATTAATGCATTTCTCTGGTCCACCTCTCAGTGACAGACACTGCCAAAGTACCCCACAATCAACAGAGTCAAACACTACCTTAAGGTCAAGAAATATTGTCGGACGCAGGAATGTGTGTCAATGTTCTAGAACCTGACGTGTGTATATTTGGTCAAGACACCCACATCCAGGTCAGAAACCAGCCTGGTTTTCTCGAGTGTGCCCTTCAATAGCTCTAGCAAGGCGTTCAGGTATTAGTGAATCTAATATTTTAGACACCATTTACTTAAACTGATTCCTCCGTGTTTGTCACAAGAGGACTTTATCCTTTCTTATAAATTGGGACAGTCAGTGATTGAGACCAGTCAGTTGGGATTACATCCATTTTCCAGTTTCTAGTTAAGGTATCAGTCAATGTGACAGCTTGAACTGGACTGCCACATTTAAAAATCTCAGGGCTAATCCATCAAGATCTGCTGCTGCCCCTCACCTTAGATTATCCATAGCCTTTTCGATCGCATTAATAGTTGGTCTTTTCACTGATATTACATTTTATGTTCAGACGTAATTCCATCACACACTAAACAAAATCTGCGTCGACTCCTAATATCAGTCATCTTTCGTTCTGAATTTGTTGTGTTTGGTTTGTTTTCCTCAACGCAACTAAATTTGCTATTAATTGAGTACTAGTAATTACACAAACGGAACAGGCCATTACAAAGTATTTATTACGCTATTAAAATATTAAAATAACCAAACTCGCACACTGTAGCCAACTTCAGTAGGATATAAAATCATCTGAGAAATCATAGTACTAAAAATGTGTAGTGTAAATAAAAAATTTTAGCGAGGCACGGTATATTGATCACATAGAAAATTAAAAGTAAGCGTCATTCCTGAAGAACAACCTAGGAACCACGATACTTACTTGTCATTCAGGTTTCTAGTGGCGCGGTGTCTGACTCTGACTGAAATTCTAAAAGCACCTTTCAGACTAAGTTCGCAAGATATTCTTACTAATCTGGATAACTGAATGATCTGTTTCAGAGTGTGAAGTATGATGGCCTACGTATTTTTCAAACAAATCAATGTTAATATCGATTTTGTTAGGACCATATCAAACAGATCGCAGTGTATGTTATCTATTGGTAATGTATCTTCAGTTTCTGCATACAGTTAATCTAAACATTAGCTTGCAAAACCACATTAATTAGGTTTCTAAAAAATTTCATTATACACTTTATTGAACGAACATATTCGTACACAAGCTCAAATTACTTGTTTTGATCAAAATTGTTTTTTTTAAACAAATAACAGGAAAAATAAAACACAAGCGAACAAATGACTTTGTACAGGATGTATCGTACATTTATTTGTTATAATAGTGACATGATTGTACACGAATCATTATCGTATTCAGTTTATATGCATGTATACAAAATCAAATCACTAATGTTTAACTTAAAAATATGAACTCTATACAGATGATTTATTTGCTTTCTCTTCTTCATCCACACACTCAATCACATGATCTGATTCATTAGCATTCAGCACCTCAGCAGGGACAATATCACCGGCATATGCTTGTTTCATGTAGTAATATAAACCTCTATGAAATGAAAAAGTAATAAAGAATTTATTTAAACACACATAGTTATTCAGACTAGGAAATTATGTTGCGATAAATAAATTTATTCGTTATTTGTCAATAAAGCTTAAACGCAGCACCAATTCATAAGTCTCGTTTTCCGGTTTACATTGTTCTCAAACTATTCTTCGACTTATGGAATGATCGTTTACCATCGTTCACACTGTTATTTCTATATTTTCACTTGATCTCTATTTATTAACTTGTGAGATGTGCCAACTTGAACCGATACACGTTTGTCCCGACCGTAGCTGCTACCTTGACGTGGTGGTCGGGCTTGACTATCGTGATGACCCAGCCGAGCTATACTGGCTGGAACATATGCTCCTGCAGGTCCTACTGTTGGGATAGCCAATCGAGAAGAAAGCCATGCACATTGTGGATTGATGAACTTATCGATTAAATGCTTAAATATTTCAAGGGCAGTCAATCGATGAACTATTGGATTTAAAATTCAAATATTTAAACGACAATATCGATTATATTTATAATTGTATAAATACGCATGTTTGGTTGTATATTTTTGATTCTGTTAATAAGTGTTCTCCAACGCCTTCCGTCTTTTCATTTTTGACGGTGGGAGTCTAACGTTTCGAGGGTCATTAATACAGTGGTTTGGCGTTACATCAAGTACAAAACATAAAAGTGGCGACGGAGTGTTCAACCCACAATGCCAATTACCCTTGAACAGATAGAATCTTTACTGGAACGTCAAGGAAAACGATATGAACAGTTCCAGGAACGTATGTTGGAGTTGTTTATGAAACAAATGAATTTGAATCACAGAGGTCTTACCGACGACTCATATAATCCACATGCAGACTCGATAGTTAATTCCATTCATGAATTTCATTTTGATGGCCTTGCTGGTGTGACTTTCGAGTCTTGGTTTAAGAAGTATGAGGATTTGTTCAAGGTCGACCTCAACAATCTTGATGACGCCACCAAAGTTAGAATCCTCTTGAGAAAGCTCGGCACAATCGAACACGAACGTTATAGTAACTTCATCCTCCCAAAGAACCCACGAGATTTCTCTTTTGATGCTACAATTGAAACGCTGTCGCAAATTTTCTCTGAACAGTCATCTCTCTTTAATATTCGTTATCGATGCCTCAAAATAACCAAGTCAAATGAAGATGATTGGGTAAAGCACGCCGGCTTAGTAAATCGTGAATGCGAACGATTTAAATTATCATCAATGACGGAAGATCAGTTTAAGTGCCTTGTGTTTGTGTGCAGCTTACAATCTCCCGAAGATGCTGATATAAGAACCAGAATCCTAAGTAAAATTGAGCAGTGCCCAAACATCTCGCTTCAAGAAATAACTGCAGAGTGCCAGAGATTAGTAAATTTGAAGCATGATACCTCCATGGTCGAAAACAATGGCCGTGCATCATACGTGCTTGCCGTTAGTGAAAAGAAACATTCCGGCTCACAAAAGCAGCACAAAAGCACAGACAACCAGCCTTCATCTCCATGCTGGTCATGTGGAGGTTGGCACTATAAGAAGTTTTGTCCATACAAAGATTATGTTTGCACTAAATGTCACAAAAAGGGTCACAAAGAATCTCGATGTAGAAAAAAAACTCGCAGACATTACTCCGCGAAAATTGATTCCAAGAAATACAGTTCTGGTAAGACAATAAACCGAGTATTGGTGTCTCATAACCAGACAAGAATTCAGCAAAGAAGAAAGTATGTGACTTTGGATATGAATTCACACCGTATCCGTCTTCAACTTGACACAGCATCCGATATCACCCTTATTAGTCCAAAAACTTGGGAGAAAATTGGAAAACCTACAGTTCACCAAACGAAGTAACTAGCACACAGCGCATCTGGTGGTAAGTTAAATATTGTTGGAAAAATATTGTGCACTGTTTCAAAAAATGAGGCCACAACGAGTGCAACTGTATACTTAACTAAAAACCCAGACCTCGATTTATTGGGGTTGGATCTCATAGATGCATTAAAATTAACAGACCACTCTATCAACAACATCTGCAGCCGAGTTAGAATCAATAACCCTTTAGAGTCAAATCTGAGAAATGCCATTATAAAAAGGCATCATGAAGTATTTTCGGAAGCGTTAGGCGAATGTACCAAAGCCAAAGCACTACTGACTCTCAAGTCAACAGCTATTCCTGTTTTTCGACCAAAAAGACCTGTACCTTATGCTTCTCTCCCAGTAGTTGAACAGGAACTGGAACGACTTCAAAAAGTGGGTGTTATTGAACCTGTAAGTTTCTCCAAATGGGCTGCACCGATTGTGGTGGTCAAGAAATCAAACGGAAGTGTCCGTCTATGTGCTGATTACTCTACGGGACTGAATGATGCTCTAGAACCCCACCAGTATCCCTTGCCAATACCTGAAGATCTTTTCGCTAAGCTAAATGGAGGCAAGGTGTTTGCAAAACTGGATTTATCGGAAGCTTATTTACAGATTCCTGTCGCTGATGAAAGTAAAGATCTGCTTACTATTAATACACATAAGGGCCTATTCAGATATAATCGGTTACCTTTTGGAGTCAAAACCGCGCCCTCCATATTTCAACAGGTGATGGATACTATGCTACATGATCTCCCTGGCGTTGCAGCTTACCTGGATGACATAATAATTATGGGCGTTGATATAATAGACTTAGAAAAGAAGCTCGACCAGGTGCTATCAAGAATAGCTGAATATGGATTCCGGCTTCGTGTGGAAAAATGCGACTTTTTCATGCAGAGTGTACGCTACCTCGGTTTTATTATCGATAAAGACGGGAGAAAACCAGACCCAGAAAACACTCAAGCTTTGAAAGAAATGCCGAGACCGACAGATGTTTCCACACTTCGATCCTTTCTGGGGCTCGTTAGTCATTATGGAGCTTTTATCCCTGACCTTCATCGTCTACGCGCCCCATTAAACAATCTTTTAGCAAAGAACGTAAAGTGGTGTTGGTCCAATAGTTGTCAAATTGCTTTCGAGAAGATTAAAAAACTGCTACTCTCGGATCTGTCGCTGACACACTATGACCCATCCCTCCCCATTGTAGTAGCGTCAGATGCTTCAAGCTACGGCATTGGAGCAAGCATTTCGCATATCATGCCTGATGGGTCAGAGAAGGCAATCTCGCATGCAGCAAGGTCTTTAACTACAACAGAACGTAAGTATAGTCAGATTGAGAAAGAAGCTTTGTCAATTATTTTTGCCGTAAAAAAATTTCACAAGATGATATTTGGACGCAGCTTCACACTCTTAACTGACCACAAACCGCTGCTAGCCATATTTGGGTCAAAGAAAGGGATCCCAGTCTATACGGCGAACAGATTGCAACGATGGGGAACCACATTATTGGGCTACGACTTCAAAATTAAGTACCAACCTACTACTTCTTTCGGACAAGCTGACGCTTTGTCTAGACTCATTGGTTCTCAAGCGAATCAGGAAGAAGATATCTTGGTGGCTGCGATTGAGTCAGAATTACATCGAGTGTTGAAAGACGCAGTAGATGGTCTACCAGTTACATTCAAAGCTATTAAAGAGGCTACAATAAATGACAAAATACTACAAGAAGTCAAAGGTTATATCCTCTCAAAGTGGCCGAATCGTCGTCTACAAGGAGAACTGCAACAATATTTCCGCCGGCGCGATTCACTCACTATTATCGACTCATGCATTATGTTTGGTGACCGAATTATCATTCCAAAATTATTGCGACATAAAACCCTCAAGCAATTTCACAGTGGTCACCCTGGAATAAACAAGATGAAATCGTTGGCGCGCAGCTACGCCTACTGGCCCTCGATGGATAACGATATAGAAACCAAATGCCGAAACTGCCTTTCATGCATACAAGCCGCAAAAAACCCTTCGAAATGCGAGCCTCAACAATGGCAGAAACCTACTGGACCTTGGGAGAGAATTCATGCAGATTTCGCTGGCCCAATCCAAGGTAAAATGTTTCTAATTATTGTAGATGCGTATACAAAATGGCCAGAAATATACAGCATGCCGAATTGTACAGCCTCAGAAACTATTCAGAAGCTTTCTACCTTATTTAGTTGTTTCGGAGTGCCAGAAACATTGGTAACTGATAATGGATCACAATTTGTTGCCGACTCATTCACGCGATTCTGCAGTTCAAACGGCATAACGCATCTACGGTCCCCACCTTACCACCCCCAATCCAATGGACAAGCTGAACGCTTCGTGGACACCTTCAAAAGAGCCTTACTGAAAGGGGGAGACGAGGGGCCAACTAGCCAAGTAATCACGAGATTTTTAACGGCTTACAGAAGCACTCCGAACCCTATGGTCCCAGAGGGGAAGTCTCCAGCCGAAGCGATGTTTGGAAGACGTATTCGGACTATTTTTAACGCGATGTTGCCCCCTAAAAGAGCGAATAGATACAGGCCAAATCAAAATATTCGCAGCTTCAACGTGGGCGATAAAGTGTTCCTAAAAACATATCGTGGTAAAAATCAATGGGAACCAGGAACAGTCGTCCAAAGACTAGGAAGAGTTTTGTATCGAATCATAGGAGCTTTCGGAAGCTGTGTTAGACACACAAACCAACTGCGAAGGGACGAAAGAATGGCACGCTCGGGTGATAATCGCGTGAATCCACCCCTGGAGTTGATCACAGAACCGACAACTACACATTTTTCCCGGAATGCCGAAGAAAAGGGAAGGTTGGAGACATTAACTCGAGAAACTATAACCAGAATGGAACGCCGCCGCAACCCAGTCGTAAGACTACAAGTGGACCCGAGAAAAAAATCTTATTCTGGGGAGGTGTTGGGATAGCCAATCGAGAAGAAAGCCATGCACATTGTGGATTGATGAACTTATCGATTAAATGCTTAAATATTTCAAGGGCAGTCAATCGATGAACTATTGGATTTAAAATTCAAATATTTAAACGACAATATCGATTATATTTATAATTGTATAAATACGCATGTTTGGTTGTATATTTTTGATTCTGTTAATAAGTGTTCTCCAACGTCTTCCGTCTTTTTATTTTTGACGGTGGGAGTCTAACGTTTTGAGGGTCATTAATACAGTGGTTTGGCGTTACATCAAGCAGAGAACATAAAACCTACCATGCCAGGCTGGTCGACTGGAGAACGATGAGACTAAAAGCAGCTACCCAAGGTCTGAAAGAAAAGTCGTACTGCTGACTGCAGAGGGGTGTGACAGCAGTAAGGTGTTTCCCTCGGACAACCAGCATCTGCAACGATGCTGCCTTCTCACAAGGAAGGAACGGTTAGAAAAGGTCGACCCTAAAGATGTCACACCTCACCATACATCACGGAATTCCGTCTTCGGCAGTAAGGCCTTTTAAACAAGAGCGGAGCTAACATTTTAAATACTTCTCACAAATCCCCTAACTCACGGATTTCCGTCTCCCTGGGTAAGGGTGCCCACTAAGGGCCTTTAAGAACGGAGCTAATCCTCTAAATACCTCTCATAAAAAGGCCGTGCGTGACCGGCCTCAAGCAGTTGTCCCTTGGACTCTGCAGTCACGCTCCCAGGTCTGTAAGACCAACACTAATCTATCTTCCTTTTCAGGTCCCTCAAGAAACAAACTTCCACGGTGTGGGCATCCGGGAAGTGACATCCGCCCTCATACCCATAACAGCAAGAGACACCAAATTGGTCGAAATCAAATCCTTCCTACACCCACACATACCTCTCGTCTCTCCACAACTAACTGTACTCACATTCCATTATCTGACTGCACCGCTAATGCAAACGATGCGAGTTCACGAAACGTCACTCCTGGTCTCTTGGAACCTCGTTCTAGACTACATGTTGGAGCATTTAATGTACGGACATTGTGTCAAATAGAGCAACAAGCATCATTAGCTAGGACTTCAGAATCTCGCTCCATCGATGTATGCTGCGTCTCGGAAACGCGCATACAGGATCCTAGTAAAATTATTAATCTGGTTTCACCTTGTCAAAATAAAGAAGCAACTCGATCTACGTTTCGTGTACCTGAAAGTCCTGATGCTGGTTCCCGTGGTCTTTCTGGCGTAGGTATACCATTGAGTCGTAGAGCTGAACAATCTCTCCTTGACTGGATCCCAGTAGACAGTCGCTTGTTTGCTGTCCGGCTGAACGGGACAGTAATGACTCGGAAAGATAGGGACATCCGTCGTTACCTCTTCATCATATCTGCCTATGCCCCCACTGACTGCAGTTCAGACGAGGTAAAAGATGAGTTTTACAGAAAGCTTTCGGACCTCCTCGAAAGGGTTAGGCACTCTGATATAGTAACAATGGCTGGTTACTCCGATGCTCAAATAAGTAGATTAAATGAAAGGGAAAGACACCTGAGTGGATGTTATGGTGTCGCGGCTCAGAGAACAGACAATGGTGACCGTCTGTTGCAAGTATGCTCAGACAACCGCCTATTCTTAGCAAACACTAACTTTAGGCATAAGGAAAAGCATCTCTTGACCTGGCGACCTCCAAAGTCGTCTCAACGTTGGACGCAACTAGATCACATTGCCATCAGCCACCGATGGAGCGGTTCGATAGAAGACTGTCGCTCGTTCCGGGGCACATGTTTGGATTCAGATCATGCCCTAGTGCGAGCTCGTATTTGTTTGAAGCTTACTGGGCGTAGGAAAGACGTCTTAAAAAGGCCTCTTATGGTTTTACTTAATGATAATAAGGCGAAGAATATATTTCAGGAACAACTAGAAAGACAGTTAGGCGACCATTTAAGCGATCCCCATCCGGAGGCAGGATGGAATGATATCAAGAAGGCTGTACAAACAGCAGTGATATCTGCTAGTAAGGTTGACCATATGGCTAGAATGAAGCCATGGATCTCAGTAGCATCCACTGATCTGATGGATGCCAGAAAACTTATCCCACCTGGCTCTGAACATGATGAAGAACGAAGTCAACTTAAGCACAGGCTGACAAAAAGCCTACGTAACGACCGCGAACAGTGGTGGGTGGCGAAAGCGATGGAAAAGGCAGCGGCGATCGGCAACACCAGACAAGTTTTCCGACTTATCAAGGAAACTGGCATTAGGAATCCTAGTGTAAGTGAGACTATCTCAGAAAATGACAGGACTATTATTTATTCTCAATCCAGGAGACTGGATCGATGGGCAGAACACTTTAGGGATCAGTTTAATTGGCCTCGAGCCACTCTTCGGTTACCCACGACCTCCAGTCATCCTGAATGGCAAGTCGACGTAAGTCCGCCTAGTCTTACTGACGTTGAGAAAGCGTTAGGAAATCTAAAGCGAGGACGAGCTGCAGGTCCTGATAGATTGACCCCTGAGATGCTTAAGGATGGTGGTCCAGTTTTAGCAGCTAGGTTGACTGAGATCTTAGGTAGAATCTGGGAACTGCACGTAATCCCATCCGACTGGTCTCAATCACTGATTGTCCCAATCTATAAGAAAGGACAAAAGTCTTCTTGTGACAATCACAGGGGAATAAGTCTAACTAATATAGTATCTAAAATACTGGCCTCAATAATACTTCGGCCCCTAACGAAAGCTCGTGAAGAGCAAACTTGAGAGAACCAGGCTGGTTTTCGAGCTGAACGTGGCTGCACAGACCACGTCTTCACACTCAGAAAGGTCCTGGAAAATAGACACACATTGAGGCGTCCTATAATAGTTGTTTTCCTTGACCTAAAAGCCGCATTTGACTCAGTGGATCGTGAGGTTCTGTGGCAGTGCCTGTCACTGAAAGGTGTACCAGAGAAGTACATTAACCTTATACAAGCACTCTCTCTACTCGAACACCACTGGTCGAGTGAGAGCTTATGGCGAACTGTCAACGGGATTCCTTACTTCAAGTGGTGTCCGTCAGGGATGTCTACTCTCTCCATTCTCGTTTAACACTGTCGTAAACATCCTTTTAGAGTCAACATTATCCTCGTCTGAATTTTCAGGTGTGGAACTTCTGCTAGGGAGATCGCTTATTGACCGATGACATAGTTCTTTTCGGTGAAGACGCTGACAAAATGCAGAGTCTTCTGACTACCCTAAGCAACAATGCAAGCATGTTCGGGACGCAGTCCTCACCCTTGAAATGGAAAATGTTGCTTCAAGATTGGCTTGAGGCGGCACTTGAAATAGTGATAGGGAGTGAAGTAGTCGAGTGTGTCGATCGCTTCACTTATCTTGGGAGTCTCATCAGTGCTGATGGCCTGGTGACTGACGAAATCTCCGCACGGATACAGAACGCTCGATTGGCTTTTGCCAACCTGCGTCACTTATGGCGAAGGCGAGATATCCGTTTGCTGGCTAAAGGACGAGTGTACTGTGCAGTGGTTCGCTCCGTCCTACTTTATGTCTGTGAAACATGGCCAATGAGAGTAGAAGATATTCGTAGGTTACTGGTTTTCGATCATAGGTGTCTTCGAAGCATTGCTCGTATATCCTGGGACACCCGAGTGAGCAACGCTGTTATTAGGACACGGGTGCTAGGTAAGAATGGCAGATCAATAGATGAAGTAGTGAAACTTCATCAGTTGAGGTGGTTGGGACATGTGCTGCGTATGCCCAACCGTCAACTGCCTCGTCGAGCTTTGTTTTGTAGTGTAGGAATAGGTTGGAAGAAAGTTAGGGGCGGCCAAATCAAAACATGGCACAAATCCATGAAATCACTGACAAGTGGACTGAGTCGTGTAGGTAGATAGATGTAGGCTACCTGGTTGGGGTTCGCGAGATGATAATAATCGATGGTTAGAGACCTTGAATGACATGGCTCAAAATCGTTCGCAATGGCGCCGGTGCATTTATGCTTTGTGTTCTCTCAAATCGTAATCTTCTGTATTCGTCAACACCTCTACCTTTGTCTTTCTTAGCTTATCTCACTGAATTATACTTCTTGAATAATATCTTCTAATCCTAACCTCTCCGATTACTTCTTATACCTTTACTACCTCTTCTACTATTGAATTTGAATTGACAATTACATCTCTGTGCTAATTGTGGTATGGCGACATGAACTGATGTACCTACGTACGAAGTTCTACGTTGCATCTGACTGACTGACTGACTGATACACGTTTGTGCCTAATTCTTCGTTGTTTGCTTCTGCATGAAACAATTGCATTTTTTTATTTGCTATTTAAATGATGTTGAGTGTTGAAATCGGGTGTGAATGTCAATATTTAAACTAATACTCAAAGAAACAACTCAAAAACACTGTTTGTGTTGTGGTGAAAAAAGAATAAAGAGACAAAGCTACAAAGAAAGACAAGTAGCTTAAACTTTTCATATAATGCTAAATCCTACTGCCCTCAATAGGAAAGAATGCCTTACTATCCATCCGACTTGGACCATTTATCCAAGCCACCATATGTGATTCTTTTCATATCTCATACTATTAGCATACTTACGAATTCAACTTTATCCTTCCATATCTTTAACACACACAAATAGACAAACAAATTTCATTTGAATCATCTTGACTGTAGTGGCATGACATTGATTTGGTCCGACTTGTTTCTTGATTGGTTGTAATAAATGTTTGGTTGCATCCCTATGTACTATTTAGACTTGAGTTAACTTAATTCCTTTATTTATTCTCTGAAGAAGCGGCTTACACTGAGTCATGAAACGTCAGAAAATGGTTAACTTTTCTACTCATTGAGATATTACACATATATTTTTTTATAGTTAACGATCTACCCGATGCTCAATTTATTTTGAAATTATTAAGTCGAATCTTGATGATGATATCTAGACAAAAAATTGTCGCACATATAATCAAAATTAATAAATTTTAGTAAACACTTACGCATCAGTCTTTTGTTTGGGAAATACAACGCGTTCAACAACACCAGAAGGCATACATATATCATGAGTAGGGTGATCGTGTTTGGATGGTTTATAAGAAACGATTCGAGGCAAGTGGTCAGGTTCAGGTTTAACAACTGGGGTTTGATGTCTTCGCCAATCCCCTCTTGATACTACCAAATAAGAAATGAGCTCGCTGGACGGTTCATTTTTAAACTGAAAATCAACCACAGTAGGAAACACTTGTTCAAATCAAAAGAAAATAAGCGAAATAGTTCTATGTAACTTAGTATAAAATGACGCAGAAAGATATAAAACGAAAAACCAAGTGCACAGCAAGAAACAAAGTCGATGAGACACGTTTTGTTGAGCCGACAGCCATCATACGATTTAAAAATGACCTATCCAGATAAAAAAAAGTTGGGCATTAGTTCGAAATTCCATAATTACTTTACTCAGTGTGTCTGAAAAGACATACTTTTGACCAACAACTTTCATCATAAACAATTTCAGTAATCTCAGTATAAATCAATAATTTCCGAAGACCAAACTTAACATAAAACCTATTTATTCCTCTCAAATGTCAGTCAGTCACAACATAGAAATTCGTACGTAGGTACATCAGTTCATGTCGCCATACCACAGGTTGCCATACCGCATTGTCAATTCAAATCTGATAGTGATAAAGATAGTAGAGGTATGAATAGTAATAAAGAAGACTAGGATTCAAGAAGTATAATTCAGTGAGATAAGCTAAGAAAGACAAAGGTAGAGGTGTTGACGAATACAGAAGATTACGATTTGAGAGAACACAAAGCATAAATGCACCGGCGCCATTGCGAACGATTTTGAGCCATGTCATTCAAGGTCTCTAACCATCGATTATTATCATCTCGCGAACCCCAACCAGGTAGCCTACATCTATCTACCTACACGACTCAGTCCACTTGTCAGTGATTTCATGGATTTGTGCCATGTTTTGATTTGGCCGCCCCTAACTTTCTTCCAACCTATTCCTACACTACAAAACAAAGCTCGACGAGGCAGTTGATGGTTGGGCATACGCAGCACATGTCCCAACCACCTCAACTGATGAAGTTTCACTACTTCATCTATTGATCTGCCATTCTTACCTAGCACCCGTGTCCTAATAACAGCGTTGCTCACTCGGGTGTCCCAGGATATACGAGCAATGCTTCGAAGACACCTATGATCGAAAACCAGTAACCTACGAATATCTTCTACTCTCATTGGCCATGTTTCACAGACATAAAGTAGGACGGAGCGAACCACTGCACAGTACACTCGTCCTTTAGCCAGCAAACGGATATCTCGCCTTCGCCATAAGTGACGCAGGTTGGCAAAAGCCAATCGAGCGTTCTGTATCCGTGCGGAGATTTCGTCAGTCACCAGGCCATCAGCACTGATGAGACTCCCAAGATAAGTGAAGCGATCGACACACTCGACTACTTCACTCCCTATCACTATTTCAAGTGCCGCCTCAAGCCAATCTTGAAGCAACATTTTCCATTTCAAGGGTGAGGACTGCGTCCCGAACATGCTTGCATTGTTGCTTAGGGTAGTCAGAAGACTCTGCATTTTGTCAGCGTCTTCACCGAAAAGAACTATGTCATCGGTCAATAAGCGATCTCCCTAGCAGAAGTTCCACACCTGAAAATTCAGACGAGGATAATGTTGACTCTAAAAGGATGTTTACGACAGTGTTAAACGAGAATGGAGAGAGTAGACATCCCTGACGGACACCACTTGAAGTAAGGAATCCCGTTGACAGTTCGCCATAAGCTCTCACTCGACCAGTGGTGTTCGAGTAGAGAGTGCTTGTATAAGGTTAATGTACTTCTCTGGTACACCTTTCAGTGACAGGCACTGCCACAGAACCTCACGATCCACTGAGTCAAATGCGGCTTTTAGGTCAAGGAAAACAACTATTATAGGACGCCTCAATGTGTGTCTATTTTCCAGGACCTTTCTGAGTGTGAAGACGTGGTCTGTGCAGCCACGTTCAGCTCGAAAACCAGCCTGGTTCTCTCAAGTTTGCTCTTCACGAGCTTTCGTTAGGGGCCGAAGTATTATTGAGGCCAGTATTTTAGATACTATATTAGTTAGACTTATTCCCCTGTGATTGTCACAAGAAGACTTTTGTCCTTTCTTATAGATTGGGACAATCAGTGATTGAGACCAGTCGGATGGGATTACGTGCAGTTCCCAGATTCTACCTAAGATCTCAGTCAACCTAGCTGCTAAAACTGGACCACCATCCTTAAGCATCTCAGGGGTCAATCTATCAGGACCTGCAGCTCGTCCTCGCTTTAGATTTCCTAACGCTTTCTCAACGTCAGTAAGACTAGGCGGACTTACGTCGACTTGCCATTCAGGATGACTGGAGGTCGTGGGTAACCGAAGAGTGGCTCGAGGCCAATTAAACTGATCCCTAAAGTGTTCTGCCCATCGATCCAGTCTCCTGGATTGAGAATAAATAATAGTCCTGTCATTTTCTGAGATAGTCTCACTTACACTAGGATTCCTAATGCCAGTTTCCTTGATAAGTCGGAAAACTTGTCTGGTGTTGCCGATCGCCGCTGCCTTTTCCATCGCTTTCGCTTTCGCCACCCACCACTGTTCGCGGTCGTTACGTAGGCTTTTTGTCAGCCTGTGCTTAAGTTGACTTCGTTCTTCATCATGTTCAGAGCCAGGTGGGATAAGTTTTCTGGCATCCATCAGATCAGTGGATGCTACTGAGATCCATGGCTTCATTCTAGCCATATGGTCAACCTTACTAGCAGATATCACTGCTGTTTGTACAGCCTTCTTGATATCATTCCATCCTGCCTCCGGATGGGGATCGCTTAAATGGTCGCCTAACTGTCTTTCTAGTTGTTCCTGAAATATATTCTTCGCCTTATTATCATTAAGTAAAACCATAAGAGGCCTTTTTAAGACGTCTTTCCTACGCCCAGTAAGCTTCAAACAAATACGAGCTCGCACTAGGGCATGATCTGAATCCAAACATGTGCCCCGGAACGAGCGACAGTCTTCTATCGAACCGCTCCATCGGTGGCTGATGGCAATGTGATCTAGTTGCGTCCAACGTTGAGACGACTTTGGAGGTCGCCAGGTCAAGAGATGCTTTTCCTTATGCCTAAAGTTAGTGTTTGCTAAGAATAGGCGGTTGTCTGAGCATACTTGCAACAGACGGTCACCATTGTCTGTTCTCTGAGCCGCGACACCATAACATCCACTCAGGTGTCTTTCCCTTTCATTTAATCTACTTATTTGAGCATCGGAGTAACCAGCCATTGTTACTATATCAGAGTGCCTAACCCTTTCGAGGAGGCCCGAAAGCTTTCTGTGGAACGCATCTTTCACATTGTCTAAGCTGCAGTCAGTGGGGGCGTAGGCAGCAGTACGACTTCGCCCACAGACCTTGAGTAGCTGCTTTCAGTCTAATCGTTCTCCAATCGACCTGCCTTGCATGGTAGAACCTTCAGGAACATACGTTCGAGCCAATATAGCTCGGTTGGGTCATCACGATAGGCAAGCCCGACCACCACGTCAAGGTAGCAGCTACGGTCGGTCAACATGGTGAATAATTAAACAAAATATTCAAAATATTTATAGAATCCCACCAATATTTTCGTTATTTTTTCTTTGTTAAATACAAAATAAACGAATACTTACGCGCGTTACTCCAAAGTTGTAATATCGTACAACAATGTTACAGTTGGAATCCTTTTTTCCACAAGTTTGCAAATGAGGACACTAAAAATAGTTACAAAACATTAACAATTCATTCTACCTTACAGGATTTCGTTTACGATACTGTTGCAGAAACATAATATTTAAAGTGGGGGAAGTTAAAAATGGGCCTAATGAGAAATATGATGACGTTGTAATACATCGTGGACTAACGTGAAGCAGTTGGAAATCGTCAGTGAAGTTTAGTAACAGCAGAAAAAAATACATTAGTTTATAATAGCACAAATGATATTACATAAGGATATTCAAAAGTAATCATCAGAATAGTCTTTCATATAAATAGTTGAAAACGTTTACACTTCTATAAAAGTAAATGGGAGGCTTACCAGCAACAGTAAGTCTTAACGAGGTTGTTTAGAAAGTTGCTATATTTGAAGGCAACAGGTAACGTTATTCAAAACAATATGGCTTAATAAGTAAACAAATTCTAACACTTTAGAAAGTTCAAAATTAATATTACCGAATACTTACCGGACTGAAAATATAAACATCAGATCCCCCATTTGTAATCTAAAAAATTTTAAAAAAACGTTTGAACGTGCCTGATGATCGTATTTGGTTGGTAAAATAGCCAACACTAAATATTCTCTAAGTTTTCATAAAAAAAGACTATAAAACAATTAAAAAGTGCTTAAAGAACACGGTAAAATGTATCGATTATAAATTTGTCATCTATGGAGAAAATACTAACCTACTAACCGCTCAACAACTGTTACTCACAATTCAAAAAATGGAGAGTAAATTGAAGTTAATTCTTGCTATTCTGAAGCTTTTCCTATCAAGAGAAGTGATGGGTACGTACACAGATCCATTTACAGAAACATAACATGGAACAGCTAGTCAATCAAATTCCTTTTTCGGGTGCATCTTGGCAGAAAATGAAGTTCTATTGGTCTTTCATTCCTAATATTTTGAATATCGACTGCAAAATATTACATAGTTTTAAAAGGAACTAATTTAAACCATCTATTATTAAGAAGATGGAATTCGGCTACCAGTGGAATCCAGGACGCATATTTGATCCGATTTGGGACTCCTTAGCTAGAACTGCCTACATTGTAGGAGATAATAAACGAGTGGAGAGGAGCATTAGAGCTGATGAGCTAAAATATATGGAAGACCTATCAATGACAGAGGAAATAGTTGCAACAGAAGAAACTGAGATAAGAATTTAATACAATGAAGCTATCGGAGAAACATATTAAGCAAAAGCGACCGACCAATAACAAAGGGGAACCAATCACTGAAGATCAAGAAAAGTGAGACAAGTGGGTAGAACACTTTCAGGAGCTCCTGAAAACATCACCACCACTGAGAACATCGTACACAGAACTAGCACACAAATGACTGCCCATAGATGTTACTCCACCAAAAACGAGAAAAATCACGAAGACCACTAAACAAATCAAGAGTGGCAATGCAGTAGAGTCAGGAAGCGCATTAACTAAAGCACTGGAGTTAGATATGGAGGTAACTGGAACGATATCCCAGAAAGACTTGGGAGGAAGAACAAGCAAGAACAAACTCAAAACAAGGATAACTCATCAAGATACAAGAGAAGGATCTTCGTAGGTTTACGAACTACAGAGGTATCACACTAATGTGAAGACCTGGTACTCTAGATCTATTCGTTAGAGTTCATCAGCTTCCAGCTGAAGTGGATATTAGGAAAGGATACCGGAAGTGGATCGGTTACAGTTCATAGAAATCATCAAACTGCATCACGAGGCTGGCCGTATGTCAGAATCCTCATGGAAAAAGGATAAGTAACAGACAAAAGAATATAGTGCATTGGTACTTGGAGCCAAAGATCTAGAGCATGAATAGCCCTTGGTGAAAATTGGAAAGGAGAGCCAAGTAAAGAGTTGGTTGGAGATTCTTGGTTGGCAGCCTATGTCACAATAAAGATAACAGGCTTAAAAGGCAAAGTAAATAAACTATTTACCAGACCTTACGTAATCCTAACTTATAACTTGTTGTTACCGTCATTACAATTTTCGATTGTTGATATTCGTTTTTCAACATTAGACAGACACTGTGTATGAATGGACTACTTGGAACTAAATTCATCAATGAAGAATTTGTCTCGCTCATTTTTGTATATTGATCAAAAATAGCATGAATGTAACTCATAAAAATACAATACTAACACAGTGACCATTTGAAACAAAACAACTTCTATTTCTAACTTTCGTTTCAGACACAGAAACGAACAAACTGTACGAAAATTATCATCTCAAAGCAATGAAAAACTAGTTGCCATCAAGGAATCCATTCAGCTGAACTAAGAGTTCTAACATAATTCACTAGTTTAACGAAAAAACGTGGACTGAAAGTACGTGGACAAATATATTGATCGTTAAATCTAGATAATAACTTTCATAATCAACAAGTAACTTGAAAAATTAAATTCACTAACCAAAAAGTCTCTTGCTTCAAGTATTGCCTGAAATCCAGACTTTGTTCCTTGTTCAATAAAGACCAGGAAATCTGTTGTTTTCTCCCACAAAGACGAAATAACACGTGAACGAGAAGATTCGCTTGGGATTTCAAGTAAAGTGTTAGCACAGACTACCAAATCATAATGGTTCTGTTTTAAAGCAGGAAAAATGAAGTCAACAAAACAGTAAATTAAATCTTTGGTATGGAGTAGTGGAGATGGCTGAATTTTACTGCAATCATGAACCAATTTAAAGCTCGAAAGCACTGTACTCCTAACATTTTAATGGTGGTCTCCAGATCATCATTTCAACGAAATTAAATTCTATTTCAGTTTCTTCTTTAGAAAACCACGGAAGTTTGACGTATAAATTATGGTAATAAATTTAGTTCTAGTTGAAATAAACCGAAAAACTAATAAAAAACAGAATTATTACTGAGAAACTGAGAATTAACAAGAAAATTGAGCGAAGCAAAACTATTTAGCAAACAGGCTTTTCTTCAAAATAACGTTTGGAAAGTCAGTCAGTCGGTTGCAACGTAAGAACTTCGTACGTATGTACATAAGTTCATGTTGCCATACCACATTAGCACAGAGACGCAAATGTCAAATCAAATCCCATAGTGACAAAGATAACAGGGGTATTAATGGTAATGAAGAAGATTAAGGTTCGAAGATAATATTCAAGAAGTATAATTCAGTGAGATAAGCTAACAAGGACAAAGGTAGAGGTACTGACAAATCCAGAAGATTAGGATTCGAGAGAGCTCAAAGAATGGATGCACTTGCGCCATTGCAAACGATTTTGAACCATGTCGTTCAAGGTCTCTAACCATCGCTGACTTTCGTCTCGCGGACCCCAACCAGGTAGTCTACATCTACCTACACGACTTAGTCCACTTGTCAGTGACTTCATCGATTTCTGCCATGTTTTGGTCTGGCCGCCCCTAGCTTTCTTCCAACCTACTCCTACACTACAAAACATAGCTCGTCGAGGCAGTCGGTGGTTGGGCATTCGTAACACATGTCCCCACCATCTCAACTGATGAAGTTTCAATACTTCATCTATTGAGCTGCCATCCTTACCTAGCACTCGTTTCCTAATGGCAGCATTGCTTACTCGGTTGTCCCACGATATACGATCAATGCTTCTTAATAGACGATCGAGCCTTCTGTATCCGTGCAGAGATTTCGTCAGTCACCAGGCCATCAGCACTGATGAGACTCCCAAGATAAGTGAAGCGGTCTACACGTTCGACTACTTCACTCCCTATCACTAGTTCAGGTGCCAATGCAACCCAGTCTTGAAGCAACATTTTGCATTTCGAGGGTGAGAACCACATACCGAACATGCTTGCATTGTTGCTTAGGGTAGTCAGAAGACTCTGCATTTTGTAAGCGTCTTCACCGAATAGAACTATGTCATCGGCATATTCTAGATCAGTAAGCGACTTTCCTGGTAGAAGGTCAACCCCTGAAAAATCTGACGAGCTTAATGTTAAATCTAAGAGGATATCTACGACAAAGTTAAACAAGAATGAGGAGAGTGGAAAATAATTACCCAAACACTTTTTCCGAAGTCGACAACAAAGAGACGCAAAAAATATTGAATTTAATGGTCCCAACTATAATTAAAATAAACTAAACACTTAATAAATTCCAGTAGCGTAAATAGTGCTTCACATAATGTTAATGATCTTGCTTATAAGACCGAGTCATCTTGTTACTCAGTAGTTTTCGACATTGTACAACGCGCAAATGCTCTCCAAAATGAGAACACGGCTTGAACAGGTGATCAGTGGTGTTTTAACATACCAAGTTGAATGCGAAGTAATTACAGTGATAAAAACGTTGGCATATTTATAATTTTTGCACCTCCACCAGCCATTTACTAGCGCTGAATGGCTAAAAATACGCCACTCAGCGTGCTCCAAGATAATCCTGAATCAAACAAGTTTCAATCTAATTTACGTTCTGCTAACACCTCCCCTTCGAACAGATTGGTAGGATCTGGTATTAGGGCTCATTCGGATCTGCGTGACTGGTCTGCACCTTCGATTTGTCCCTCTTCTAGGCAATAAGAACTTGGTGTCATTGATTGTCTGTTCAAACTGGCGTTACAATTTTTGAAGGTTTGATTTTGAAGGTATCTAGGAGAACATCAAGAAATTTTCTGGTTCGACTCTCGTTGCTTATGATCACAGTTGCTTTCAGTTGATTAGAACGACACACCCGAACTTCTGAGCTGAATAAGACGTCGTAAATCACATTTCCTTTTCTAAGCACATTTCGACCAGATATCTATGTAGGACGTTTGTCATAGTAAGTACTTTTTGACCCACGGTGAATAAACGTCCTCATGCCCCATGATGTCGATTGAACTGCTTCTCAATCTATCTGTTACGCTGAGGCCTAAGAACTGGCACTGGACGCATAGCATCAAAATATATTCGTATTTTTCTGCCAAGCAGACCTTTTGATGAACCGACCTCATTAATCGTTTGAGAATCTAATTGGTTGTCTAGGGTGGACAGTATACATAAATCTGGGTCTCTTAATTCATCCGCAGATACCGCAGTGTTTCAAATGGCCTCTGCTACCAAACACCTGGTTTATGGATCTATACCTATAGAGGCAATGACTTTGTACTCAACGAAGAGAGAGCATCGGCTTGACCGACGGAATTCGAGGACTGATCAGTCAGCCAGTCAGTTACAACGTAGAACTTCGTAAGTACGTACATCACTTCAAGTTGCAATACTACATTAGCACAGAGACGCAATTGTCAGTTCAAATCCAGTAGCGGTTGAGATAGTAGAAGTATCAGCGGTTATGGAGATTAGGGTTCGAATAAATTATTCAAGAAGTAAAATTCAGTGAGATGACTTTAGGAATAGAAGGATAGAGGTAATGAGGAATTCAGAATATTAGAATTTGAGATAACACAAAGATTCGATGCGACTGCGCCAGTGTAAAAGATTTTGAGACACGTCGTTCAAGGTCTCTATCCACCGCTGACTATCGTCTCGCGGACCCCAACCAGGTAATCTACATCTACCAACATGACTAAGTCCACTTGTCAATGACTTCATGGATTTCTGCCATGTTTTGGTCTGGCCGCCCCTAGCTTTCGTCCAACCTACTCTTGCACCAAAAAACATAGCTCGTCGAGGCAGTCAGTGGTTGGGCATTCGTAACACATGTCTCAACCACTTCAACTGATGGAGTTTCGCTACTTCATAAATTGATCTGTCATCATCACCTAGTACTCGCTTCCTAACTACAGCATTGCATACCCAGCTGTCCCACAATAAGAGCAATGATTCAAAGGTACCTATGTTCAAGTACGGTTAACCTACGAATATCCTTCATTCTTAGTAGCCGTAACTCCGCCTGTAGAACCTACTGCCGGTCCCAAGCCCGGATAATGGAGGAGGGTTGGACATGGGGTTGGCGACCCCATCCCACAATAAAAAATAACTTGCCAAAAAAACGCTAACCATAACAAATAATTCAAACCATTTAAACTCTGCCCTGGCAGTGTGAAGAAGAATTATGACGTCTCGTGATGAAAGCTGAGTTCCCTCGGAAGTCACAAGGCCGATGCCTCTTCTGACAACCAGAGTAACCATTCTTTTAGGTACGTGGAACGTTCGAACATTGTGGGAGACTGGAAGACTATTTCAAATTGCGGCAGAAATGAAAAGATACAACTTCGAGGTGCTCCAAATCAGCGAAACGCATCGGACACAGGCAGGACAACTGATACTAGCTTCAGCGGAAATGCTGTTATACTCTGGTCATGAAGAGGAAAATGCCTCACATACACAGGGAGTTGCACTGGTGCTGTTCAAACAAACACAGAAGGCCCTGATAGAGTGAGAATCTCATGGACCCAGGATCATCAAAGCATCCTTCAAAACAAAGAAACAGGACATTACAATGAACGTCATCCAATGGTATGCACCGACCAACGACTACAATGACGACGACGATAAAAACAGCCCTACGAAAGGCTACAGTCAATCGTCGATGGATGCTCATCAAAGGATTTGACAATTCTGACGGGAGACCTTAATGCCAAGGTTGGCATGGACAACACTGGATATGAAGAAATCATGGGACGACTTGGACTGGGAGAAAGGAACGAAAACGGTGAGAGATTAGCAAACCTATGTGCCCTCAACAAACTGGTCATCGGTGGCACAATATTACCACACAAAGCCACATGGATTTCACCGGACCACACTACTCAAAACCAAATCGACCATATCTGTATCAATAAAAAGTTCAGAAGGACCACGAAAGATGTGAGAACCAGGAGAGGAGCTGATATAGCTTCAGATCACCACTTGCTGATCGCCAAAATAAAACTGAAACTAAAGAAACACTGGACAACGGGGCAGACAACATCACAGAAGTTCAATACAGCCTTTCTTCGGGATACCGTAAAACTCAACGAATTCAAGATAGCCCTCAGCAATGAGTTCCAGGACTTGCAGGATCTACCTTGGAGAACAATTCGAAAGGGATCAAAGGGGCAATCACTTCAACATGTCACGAAGTTCTGGGTCACGGGAAGTACCACCACAAGGAATGGATGTCTGTTGATACTCTCGCAAAAATTCAAGAAAAGAGGAACAAGAAAGCAGCAATCAACATCAGCCAAACAAGAGCAGAGAAAGTTAAGACATAAGCTGAATACACCGAAGCACACAGGCAAGTGAAGAAGAGCATCAGAGCTGACAAACGTAAACATGTGGAAGATCTAGCGATGTCGGCGGAAAAGGCTGCAAGAGACGGAAACTTGAGACAGTTGTACGAAACCACAAAGAGGCTCGCTGGAAACTATCGTAAACCAAAACGACCAGTAAAAAGTAAGGAAGGCAAAGTAATCAGCGACACTAAAGAACAGCGAAATAGGTGGGTAGAGCACTTTCAGGAACTCCTGAATCGACCAGCTCCACTGAACCAACCCAACATCGAAGCAGCATCTACGGACCTCTCAATTAATATTGGTGCACCTACAGTTTAAGAGATCAGCATGGCCATCAGACAAATCGAGAGCGGAAAACCGGCAGGACCAGACAACATTCCAGAAGAGGCAGTCAAAGCAAATGTGGAAGCAACTGCGAAAATATTTCACATTCTCTTCAAGAAGATTTGGAATGAAGAACAAGTACCATAGGATTCGAAAGAAGGATACCTCATCAAAATACCAAAGAAAGGCGATCTCAGAAAGTGTGAGAACTAAAGAGGCATCACTCTTCTCTCAATACCAGGAAACGTCTTCAACACGGTATTGTTAAAAGGAATGATGGACTTCGCAGACGTCCGACTTCGAGATCAACAGGCCGGACTTCGTAAGGATCGATCATGTACTGACCAAATCGCTACATTACGGATCATTGTGGAACAATCAATTGAATGGAACTCACCACTCTACATCAACTTCATCGACTACGAGAAAGCATTCGATAACGTGGATAGGAAAACACTGTGGAGGCTTCTTCGACACTACAGTGTGCGCGAGAAAATAGTTAACATCATACGGAATTCTTATGATGGATTCAACTGCAAAATCGTGCACGAAGGACAGCTAACAGACTCATTCGAGGTGAAGACCGGTGTCAGGCAAGGTTGCTTACTCTCAACCTTTCTCTTTCTCCTGGTGATTAACTGGATTATGAAGACGTCCACATCTGGAGGGAGGCACGGTATCAACTGGACATTTAGGACGCCGCTGGACGATCTGGACTTCGCAGATGACCTGGCTCTTCTATCGCGCACGCAACAACAAATGCAAGAGAAGATTCCTTGGCCAGACACTATCAGCAACAACTTACTGTGGGAGAGAATAAACAAGATTCCAAAGGAGGAGAAAATCAGGAAGAAGCGGTGGAAGTGGATAGGACACATACTGCGAAAAACACCGAACTGCGTCATAAGGCAAGCCCTCACATGGAACCCTCAAGGTAAAAGGAAAATAGAAAGGCCAAGGAACACATTACACCGAGAAATAGAGAAAGACATAAGAATTAATAAAAACTGAAAAGAGAAGCCCAGGACAGAGTTGGTTGGAGAAAACTGGTCGACGGCCTATGCTCCATTGGGAGTAACAGGCGTAAGTAAGTTAGTAGCCGTGTTTCACACCCGTAAAGTGGTACAGAGAAAACTGCCGTGCTGTATACTCGTCCTCCAGTTAGCTGACAGATATAACGCCTGCGCCATATGTGACGCAAGTTGGTAAAAGCCAATCGAGCCTTGTGTATCCGTGCTGAGATTTCGTTACATACCAAGCCGTCAGCACTGATGAGACTCTCGAGATAATCGAAGCGGTCAACAGCCTAGAGTATTTTACTCCCTATCGCTAATTCAGGTGCCAACGCAAGCCGATCTTGAAGTAACATTTTGCATTTCGACGGGGAGAATCGCATCCCGAACATGCTTGCATTGTAGCTTAAAATGTTCAGAAGACTCTACATAATGTTATCTCTGAAAGCATGTAAATGACAAAGTCAAACAATAATGAAGACGTAATTGATCTTCTCACTTTTCTATCAAAATTTATAAAAGGGACTAATTGTTTTAAAAAGAATGAAGAAAGTGGAGAGCCCTGACGGACACCAATGACAGTTCGCCTTAAGCTCTATCACGACCAGTAATCTTTGAGTAGAGTTTGCATAAGGTTAATGTAATTCCTTGGTACACCGTTCAATGACAGACACTGTAAAAGAACTACACGATCGACAGTGTCAAATGTCTCTTTAAGGTCAAGGAATACAACTATAGTTGGACTTCAAAATGTGTGTCTATGTTCCAGGACCTGACGAAGAGTGAATATGAAGTCTTTACAGCTACGTCCAAGTCGGAAACCAACCTAGTTTTTTCTAGTTAACTCTTCAAGATCTCTAGTTAGGCGTTGAAGTATTATCTAGGCAACCGAAGTGTGGCTAAAGACCAGTTGGATTGATCCCTAAAGTGTTCTGCCCATCGATCCAATCTCCTAGGTTGAGAATGAATCATAATTCCATTCTTTTCTGAGATAGTTTCCCTAACAAATGGATTCCTAGTACTAGTTTTATTGATAAGGCGGAACAGTTGTCCACCGATACCTATTGCCGCTGCCTTTTAAATCTCATTTGATTTCGCTACCAACCACTGTTCGTGATCATTGCGTAGGCTTCTTATCAGCCTGCGCTAAAGCTGACTTTGCTCTTTGTTATGTTCAGAGGAGTTTCCAAGCATCTATCAGTTCGGCAGATGCTACTGAGATCCACTGTTTCTACCTAACTTCATGGTTTACCTTACTAGCAGGTATCACTGCTGTTTCCGCAGCCTTTTTGATATCATTCCAACCTACCTCCGGATGGGAATCGCTTACATGGTTGCCTAACTCTCTTTCTAGTTGTTCCTGAAATATATTCTTAGCTTTATTATCATTGGGTGGAACCCTAAGAGGTTTCCTTGAGGTGTCTTCCCTACGTCCAGTAAGCCTCAAACAAACACGCGCTCGCACTAGAGCATGGTCTGAATCTAAAAAAGTGCTCCAAAATGAACGGCAGTCTTCAATAGAGACACTCCACCGATGGCTGATAACAATGTGGTCTATTTTGGCCGACCGTCGGGTCGTCGTTGTGGGTCACTAGGTCAAGAGATGTTTTTCTTTATGCTTAAAGTTAGTGTTCGCTAGATATAGGCCGTTATCTGAGCACAGCTTCAGAAGACGGTCACCATCATCTGTTCTTTGAGTCGCGACACCATGAGATCCACCAAGGTATCTTTCATTTTCACTTAGTCTACTTATTTGAGCATTGAAGTCACCAGCCATTACTACTACATCAGGGCGCCTAATTCTTTGGAGGAGGTCCGAAAGCTTTCTCTATTACTCATCTTTTACATCGTCTGGACTGCAGTCGGTGGGAGCGTAGGCAAATATGACGAAGAGGCAACGGCGAGTATCCCTATCTTGCCGAGTCCTTGCTGTTTTGTTTAGTCGAACAGCGCACAAGCGACTATCTACTGGGATCCAGTCTAAGAGACCGATAAGGACTTTTTAAAAAAACAGTGGAGCTAACAATTTAATAACTTCTCATAAAAAGGCCATGATTGACCGGCCTCAAGCAGTTGTCCCTTGGACTATGAGGTCATGCGCGCAGGTCTCTAATACCAACGCTAATCTGCCTTCCCTTTCAGGTTCCTCAAGAAACACCCTTCCACGGTGTGGGAAGCTGAGAAGTGACATCCGCCCTCATACCCATAACAGCACACACGACCAAACTGGTCACAATCAAATACTTCATACTCCTCTATCATATCTCTTATCTCCACGACTAACCGTTCTCATCCTCCTTTGTCACCCTGCACCGCTAATGCAAACGATTCCAGTACACGAAACGTTATTTCTGGTCTCCTGAAACCCTGTTCTGAACTACGTAACAGCATCGCTGCAGATACTGGTTGTTCGCAGGAAACACCTAACTACAGTCTGCAGTGCGGGTGCGTCATCAGACCTTGAGTTGCTGCTTTTAGTCTCATCGTTCTCCAATCGACCTGCCTGGCATGTTAGAACCTGCGGGAACATATTTTCCAGCCAGGCATTTTATAGAACCTTTTGAGAGCGAATATGGTTGCAAAGGCTTCCTTTCGATTCGACTGTAATTCCACTCAACATCTTCCCTGGTTCTGGTAGTTCCAATGAGCTGAGGTAAGTGATCTGGCAGTGTGAGAAATTATCTTCTTCGGTTTATCCGGAAACACGTGAGATACCACTGTTCCGACTGCATAACTAAGATCATCAAACGCAACAGTAATCTCCAAACTGAGATCCAAGTGCTGAGAATTGATTCGAATTTTTCAAACGATGCTTGACATTCCGTGACCATTGTCAAGGTTTGTAATTTGTTAATAATTCATTTAGGGGACCTCTAACTTGGTGCATTTTGGGGGAAATGCGCTGCAGTGACTAATAAATCTCAAGACAGACTTTAATGAAGGAACATCCGTTGATGCTGACACATTCTGAATCGTTCTTATATCGGCTGGGTCTGCTCGACGGCCATTTTTATCTGAAATGAAGCCAAGGTATTTAGTCGAATGTATAAAACTACACTTTTATTCCCGTAGTTGGAAGCTACACTCCATCACTTGATTATAACTTGACGTGGCCAACCAAATTTCATGTTCAGTTTGACCTATAACAATGACATCATCTAGATAAGCTGCTACAACGTGTATTCCTAATAAAATCGTATCGATACTTTGCTATAAGATAGCAGGTACAACCTTGATACCAAACGGAAGGCGGGTACACTGGTGCTGATAGTTAGAAGTTCTCTGGAATTATCATCTACTTCCACTCGGAAAAGTCTGTTTTCGCGAAAGATGTTCCACCATTCGGCTTGAAAAATGGATCCTAAGGAACTAGTAAAGGGTGCTAATATACATCCATTCCAGAGATTAAACTGGTTGAGAAGTTGTCACGTATACGTGTATTTCCATTGGCCTTCTTAATTACTGGTCGGATTACACCAGCTTATTGCGAATAAACAAGTTCCTCGTCGACTAGTTCTGATGAAACTAACGGTACAGAATGTTTAGGATGAAAAATAGGTTTTAAATCTAGTCTCAGTGATAAAGGAGTTCTCATTATGGTGCAGCGATCAAGGTACATCCATTATTTGGAGCTTTTTTTAACAGATCTAGACCAAGATCATAGTTTGGTTGGTCTCTCAGATAGCATATTCCTCTGGATTTGATTTTACTGTATGTAAATTCTCACTGTGACTCGCCAACAAGTTGAAGTACATCTCTAGATACATTTATGCTGCCTTTTTAGATAGCTTCATTGGCAGTCACTCATATTACAGTGTATATACAGTGAAATAATGGGTAAAATACTTCTAGTGACTTAAAATATGCTTTAAAAATACTACTATTAATTAGGACAGCATTGATAACCTTTTTGCTAACATTACTATTTAGTCTGAGATTCATTTTAAATACACAATCCGGAACTAGGAGTCATAAATATCCCCAAAAAATGTCTCCATCATTTTCCAATCAACTTAGCATACTCACGTTAAGTTACAGATAAACAATATGGATTATTTACTAAAGATAAACGTTATTCACCTGCTTCTGTCTGAACGAAAAAGCCTAGCGAATATTAAAACAGAGTCGATATTTTGTAAAACTTGTATATAAAAGCCACATTATTAAAAGTTTCCTAATAAATTTTTCCCCACTCAAACTTTACATCCAGTTAACCTTCTTACAACGAGATGTTTCAATAAAGATTAGTGAACTTCTTGGGACTAATTATTTCTGTTTTGAGAAATATACCAAGTTGAGGGGTCATATTTTATCGTATCCTATAATATCAGCTAAAGAAAAAGCCGTCTCAGTTGTTAGCTTTCATATACAACGCTTTGAGCGAATTACTGAGACTACATGATAGTTGATATACCACATAGATGAACCCGTTCTCATAGTGAATTTTAGAGCTCTAACAGGCGGAATCAAATTGATAGGATATTTCAACTATATATCCCACAGAAGACATTGAAAGATTCTATCGCTTTGCGATAGCGCAACACAAACTCACTCTATACCCAACTATACTTTACTTTCAGACCCCAGTGAGTGTAAATACTAGAAACTGAATTTGATTATCAATAGGCATGGGGTTATTTAGAATTTCCATGAAGACCAGCCATTAAGACTGAACTTCAGGAAACCAAGTGCACTTGTTTTCTACCAGTCTATTTTCACGTTATCACTGACTCTTTTGTATTTGTTCCTATTTGATCGATAAGTTGGTTTCATTTATACACCTGAAAAACCATGAAGCGAACTATAAAGACATTTCGTGACCATCAATTCACTGTAACTAACTAGTAAATATCTGCTAAAAAAAACCTTACCTTGTTGTGCTAAATACTTTTAAGAAATGTGTCTAATTCCGACTAAACTATTCAGGCCAGTATTTATGCAACCAAGTACACAAATACAAGCAGCTTATCATTTTGAGCAGAATAAAATCTAAGCAGAAAGTTGCTTAGTTAATAACTTTACAACAAATATAATTTTGGGTAACATTATGAGAAATACTTAAGATTAATGAACATTTGTCCCGTTGAAATTTGCATAAATTGAGAAAAACGATAAGTGTAAAATGGATTACTTTGGTACTGGGCATAAATCGGCGATGGTAAATACCCGGAAACACAGATTCAGAAGGTTGAGCACTCCCTTGCTTTTGAAACATAAACTCCGACAGTCGTGTCATATGTAAAGACGGTTCCACCAGATAATGCTGGCGTACGCAACCAACTGGCCAGACTGTATTTGTCGCCCTAAATGTTTAGTGTATGACAAAGAGAAATGTATTAATTGCTGATATGCTAATTTATTTAATTGTTGGTATCTAAAAATAGCTGTTTTACGACATCAGTCAGTCAGTAAACACCAACGTAAGCAACCTGCTGCAAATACACACTAACTCAAGTACAATAACTGCATTTTAAATTCCACGTATAATTACTCAACTTATATCTCACTTCTTTCATTCAGTGAACCAAGGAAAATTATAGTTTCACTGATATTTTGTGTTCTCAATGTGTATAGATTATAAAAAGATGATTAGATATAGATGAAACGCAATAGCGTTACAGTGTGGTGCAGTGGTGCGAGCTGCTTATAAGTAGTATATGACGTGAGCGTCAACGTAATGTCTGGCAGCCGAAGATGGGGGAAGATCAAGAAAGGAAGAGTTAGAAAACAATGGAATTTGTATGAAACGCATGAATAATGACAATGGATTGATGTTTTGCAACAGGAACAGTCCAGTTCGATATGATGAACTGTTATTTTGCAAAATAACTCCGCCAGTAGAACCTTAGGGGCTACTGCCGGTCCCAAGCCCGGATAAAGGAGGAGGGTTGGACATGGGGTTGGCGACCCCATTCCGTTGAAATCTCACTTGCCAAAAAAACGCTAACCAGAAAACGAACAGCGAAATAGGTGGGTGGAGCACTTTCAGGAACTCCTGAGTCGACCAGCTCCACTGAACCAACCCAACATCGAAGCAGCATCTACGGACCTCTCAATTAATATTGGTGCACCTACAGTTTAAGAGATCAGCATGGCCATCAGACAAATCGAGAGCGGAAAACCGGCAGGACCAGACAACATTCCAGAAGAGGCAGTCAAAGCAAATGTGGAAGCAACTGCGAAAATATTTCACATTCTCTTCAAGAAGATTTGGAATGAAGAACAAGTACCATAGGATTCGAAAGAAGGATACCTCATCAAAATACCAAAGAAAGGCGATCTCAGAAAGTGTGAGAACTAAAGAGGCATCACTCTTCTCTCAATACCAGGAAACGTCTTCAACACGGTATTGTTAAAAGGAATGATGGACTTCGCAGACGTCCGACTTCGAGATCAACAGGCCGGACTTCGTAAGGATCGATCATGTACTGACCAAATCGCTACATTACGGATCATTGTGGAACAATCAATAGAATTCAACTCACCACTCTACATCAACTTCATCAACTACGAGAAAGCATTCGATAGCGTGGACAGGAAAACACTGTGGAGGCTTCTTCGACACTACGGTGTGCCTGAGAAAATAGTCAACATCATACGGAATTCTTATGATGGATTCAACTGCAAAATCGTGCACGGAGGTCAGCTGACAGACTATTTTGAGGTGATGACCGGTGTGAGGCAAGGTTGCTTACTCTCACCCTTACTCTTTCTCCTGGTGATCGACTGGATTATGAAAACGTCAACATCTGGAGGGAAGCACGGTATCAACTGGACAGTTAGCACGCAGCTGGACGATCTGGACTTCGCAGATGACTTGGCTCTTCTATCGCACACTCAACAACAAATGCAAGAGAAGATGACCAGTGTAGCAGCAGCCTCTGAAACAGTAGGTCTCAACATACATAAAGGAAAAAGCGAAATTCTCCGATGCAACACAACATGCACCAACCGAATCACGCTTGATGGAGATACCTTGGAGGACGTTAACACCTTCACATATCTTGGCAGCATCATCGGCGAGAAAGGTGGATCGGACGCAGATGTGAGGGCGCGGATTGGCAAAGCAAGGGCTGCATTTCTACAGTTGAAAAATATCTGGAACTCCAAACAACTTTCAACCAAAACCAAAATCAGGATTTTCAATACAAATGTGAAGACAGTTCTACTGTATGGAGCGGAAACATGGAGAACTACCAAAGCCATCATTCAGAAGATACAAGTGTTTATTAACAGTTGTCTACGCAAAATACTTCGTATTCGTTGGCCAGACACCATCAGCAACAACGAACTGTGGGAGAGAACAAGTCAGATTCCAGTGGAGGAGGAAATCAGGAAGAAGCGGTGGAAGTGGATAGGACATACACTACGAAAAGCACCCAACTGCGTCACGAGACAAGCCCTCACATGGAACCCTCAAGGCAAAAGGAAAAGAGGAAGGCCAAGGAACACATTACGCCGAGAAATAGAGAAAGATATGAGAGGAATGAACAAACATTGGACAGAACTGGCGAGGGAAGCCCAGGACAGAGTTGGTTGGAGAAAACTGGTGAGCGGCCTATGCTCCATTGGGGGTAACAGGCGTAAGTAAGTAAGTAAGTAAGTTATTTTGCAAATGAACGATTTACGATATGGTTTTCCAATTTTACTGAGTAACTCTGTAATCTTCGTTAAATACAATTCGGTTGCCCCACCTGTGTTCTCACTCACTACATTTGGTGTCGCTGCCTACGCAAAGGATGAAGATTCCGTGGCCGAAGGAGTTTGAGGACGGAGATGTGCGGAGCTTCCTGAAGGAGTTTGAGGCTGTCGCGGAGCTGGTGGGGGTGAAGGAACCGAAGGCGAAGTTGGTGGTGCTGGGGACGCTGCTGAGAGGAAGGGCGAAGGCCGTATATGACATCTTGGACGGTGCTGGCGGGAAGACGACGTGGGAGACGGTCACTGAGCGGCTGATGGCCGAGTTCGACAGCCCGGTGGACAGGGAGGAGGCGTTGCGGAAGTTCCGGTTGGCGAGGCTGTCGAATGATGGTGACCCGCTGGTGCTTGCTGTGGAGCTCACAAGGTTGCTGCGCCGTGCGTTGCCGAATATCGATGAGGAGTCGGAGGCACAATTGTTGGCGTCGCAATTTATTGAGAGTGTGCCTGCCGCTGTGTCCCAGCAGCTGAGATTAGTAAATGCAGCACAACCTATGGACATCGGTGAACTGGCGAAGGTGACTCGTCAGCTGATGACACGAACAGTAGCTCCGGTCGGGTGCGAAAAGCAGGAGACAAATACTTTCGACAAGAGGATTGAGGAGTTAGAGCGTGAGATAGCAGCATTACGAGTAAATCATAAAAGGAACGATAAATGTTACGCTTGTGGAGAGGCAGGACATTGGAAGACAAACTGTCCAAGAAGACGACGACGACGATATTTTAAACGTTAAAACGTGTTTTCTTTCCACCCTAGGAATTTGGAGGTTCTTGCACTAGTAGATAGAGGGGCAATTTATGCCACAGTGTACATAAATGAACAGGAGTTAGTGTGTTTGATCGATACAGGGGCAGCTATATCGTTAATAAGCAAAGAGCAATCTAAGACAATTAAACCATGTACATTAGCTGTCCACACCATAGGAGGGCATATGCTAGAGGTGTTGGGAGTATCTAACAGTATTGTAAAAATGAGTGGAGCTGAGATAAATTTTCCGTTCGTGGTAACCACAAGCTTATCGAGACCGATATTAGGAGCAGCTTTCCTAAGAGAGGTAAAAGCGATAATTGACTTGAGAAGCGGTAAAATGGTCACAAAGTACGGTTCATTGCCAATACACGAAAGTAGCGAAGTGGCTGAAATAAGGATGACAACGGACGTCTCGACCAAGAAACCAAGCATTAACGAGTTATGCGCAAAGTATGCGAAACTGTTCATTGGAGATGGGGAGCCGTATGGATTTTGTGACAAAATAAAGCATGAAATTCCTATAAAGAACGACCGAGTAAATATATTTACAACACGTCGCGTCCCGGTGCATTTAGAGGCCGAGGTAAATCGACAGGTCCAGGAAATGTTGAAGGAAGGTATAATTGAGGAAGCAGACAGCCCGTATAGCTCACCGGTACTCTTGGTAAAGAAACACAATGGAAAGTATAGATTTTGCGTCGACTTTAGAGAACTGAATAATATAACAGACCTGAAACCGTGCGCAATGCCAACAGTAGTAGAAACATTAAATCGACTACAGAATGCCACGGTGTTTACAGTGCTGGATTTACGGTCAGGTTATTGGCAACTACCTATAAAAGATAGTGATCGCAACAAGACAGCATTTACCATACGGGATAAACAGTATCAATTTAAACGAATGCCGTTCAGGTTGGCTGGTGCACCGTTCACGTTCAAAAGATTGATGACGCTGCTGCTTAAGAATCTAGATAATGTTGAGGTATATGGCGACGATGTGGTTGTATACAGCCTGACGGAAACAGATCACGTCAAGCATGTGGAAGCGGCCTTAAAGCAAATTGACGAATTTGGGCTTCGAATTAATAAGGAAAAGTCGCAGATAGCGAAAAACAGCGTCAAATTGTTGGGTCGTAAAGTGGGTAATGGAGAAATAAAGCCATTACCAGAGAAAATTCTTACCATAAAAAATATTGGAGTACCTAATTCGAAAAGGAAGTTGAGACAGTTCCTAAGAAGAGCGGCGTTCTATAGTCGGTTTGTCAAGAATTTCAACGAAATAGCAGAGCCCTTATATAAGTTGCTGAGCAACACCAAATTTACATGAACTGAGACTGCCGAACAAACGTTCAACCGAATCAAAAACATGCTAGACGATCTTCAGATGACGCTGCGACTGCCTGAACCCGGAAAACTGTTTACAGTGGCCACAGATGCAAGTGATCATGGTATAGGTACGGTATTGAGTCAGGCTGATAGAGTGGTGGAATACGCAAGTCGCGTTCTCACACCCGCCGAGCAGAAGTATTCAACGATCGAAAAGGAGTGCCTAGCAATCGTGTGGGCAGTAGAAAAATGGAGACCGTGCCTTTTAGGTAGACGATTTCACATTGAGACTGACCATAAACCCCTGCAGTGGTTGAGAACAGCAAGAGACCCCCGAGGGAAGTTGGCGCGATGGATGATACGTCTGCAAGAATACGACTTCAGTATCGGCCATGTTCCAGGAAAAGAAAACGTAATGGCGGATTACTTGTCAAGATCAGACATGGAAGATGACCTTCCAGTGACAGCATACGCGGTGAATAGTTTAGATGGAGACCCATTAGAACTCATCCGGCAACAGAAAGCTGCTCCGAACCTTCGAGAGGTAATCTGAGTGATAAAAGAAGGAGAAGATATAGACAAACGAACGAGGGACAAGGAGGTAATAATGTTACTTAGGCAAAAGGAACGACAAAAAATGAACGCATATGGAGTCCTGACCTGGCAGGACGATGACAAAAATTAGTTGACTGTAATCCTGAAAGACTGGCGGCGTAAGATGATACACGAGTGTCACCAGGTAGCACATACAGGCATCACAAGAACGACGGATTTATTACGACAAAGTGCATACTGGCCAGGCATGAGAGACGATGTGGCTCAATACATGTTAACTTGCCAGCAGTGTCAACTAATGAAAAGCGATAGATACACACAACCGCCATTACAGTCGATCCCAGTAACCGCAGTCGGTGATCTATGGTCGGTGGATATAATGCGACCGTTTCCACAGACGGCGACCGGTAACCGGTACCTGCTAGTGATGACGGAGCATGCTACACGCTGGATAGATGCCGTACCCATTGCAGACCAGCGGGCAAGAACAGTGACCGAAGTGGTGATCCGGCACATTGTAGCGTGCCACGGAATACCGAGAATGATATTAACGGACCAGGGTCCCTGTTTTGAAAGTGACGAGTTTGAAGACCGTCTAAAACAGTTTGGCATCAAGAGGATACGAACTACACCGTATCATCCTCAGACAAACGGGCTTACAGAGAGAAACAACCGGACGTTAAATGAAATGGTAAGCATATAAAGGAGGAGATTGGGAGAAAGAGTTACTATTGATTTTGTTGGTGCATCGTTCCTCCATACAAGGAACAACCAAGAAATCACCCTTCTCGCTCATGTATGGCGGACAACCGCGACTTACACTGCACAATAAGACCTGGTCACAACAACAAGGTTAAGAAAAGAGAGGAAGGAGGCAATCAGGAACGTGGGAAAGAAACAAATATCAGACATAAAGAAGGCGGAACAACAGAGTAGAACGTGGAAACCTTTTGCAGTGGGGGACCAAGTAAAGTGTAGGGAACAAAAAAGTAACACAGCAAGGGGATCAGGGTGGGGAAAGCTGATCCCAAAGTGGGACGGACCGTACGTTATCACGGAGAGGCGTGGCGCGGTGTACACGATCCGGAGAAAAGACAAGCAGAAGCGTGTAAATGCTAGTCAACTGCAGAGATGGTTTCAAGATTTTCCAGTGTATGAGTCACGAAAAGCACCAAAGAAGACAGCGTTACGGAGATCAGAAATACTATGACGACAGCTTATTAAAAGGGGGGACGAGTGTGGTGCTGTGATGCGAACTACTTATAAGTAGTATATGACGTGTGTCAACGTAAAGTCTGGTAGCATAATATGGGGGAAGATCAAGAAAGGAAGAGTTAGAAAACAATGGAATTTGTATGAAACGCATGAATAGTGACAATGGATTGATGTTTTGCAACAGGAACAGTCCAGTTCGATATGATGAACTGTTATTTTACAAATGAACGATTTACGATATGGTTTTCCAATTTTACTGAGTAACTCTGTAATTTTCGTTAAATACAATTCGGTTGCCCCACCTGTGTTCTCACTCACTACAACAGTGCTTCATAGTTGAACTGGTTGCTTATAGTCCTAACATTATGATATAATACAAACTCAGAAAACATGACTTTGCATTCATGGGGATTGACATGGTAGTCATAATAAATAGGTGGTATCAGTAGTTCAGCGGTAGTAGGCGGTCTAATTTTTCATATCTTATTGTAAGTTACAGATATGTATACTCTCGTCGTATATGATAATTATTATGTACCGAGTCAATTTCTCTTTAAACTGTCTAAAACAGTAATAAATAACAAAGTGGAATTTTAGCATGAAAGATATATATAAGAAACCTCCATCAAGAATACTCACCAAGTGACTGTTCCGAGACCAGAGCCAAAATCAAATAAGGACCTTGGAATAAAACTTGGACATCGTTTACGAATTTCGTACAGGACGCGGCAAACAGTAGCAAAGTTAGGTGCCAAACGTGAGACAAGATAAAGTTCACAAGTGTGTCCAGAGTAACTAGAAAAGGAATAAATAGCTCGGCTTTTTGAGAAACCCACTGTTACAGGACCGAGTTGGAAACAGTAAACAAAAAATACCACGCTTCAAAATCGACTACTTCGGACAGATCTTTCAACAATAAAGAAACTACAAATTAGAAACAACGAGAACATACCACCATAATGATATAGTAAAGTCTTAAATGAAAGTAGTCAAAAAATTAATTGGAATTTATTGTTATTTTAGTCTCAATGAGTACTTTTCTCAATAAATGTGTGGAAACTGTCAGTAGTAATTCTAATGAGAAAGATTCTTCATGCACGAATAAAATATTTGTTAGCAACACATTTAGTAACGAACAAAAACAGAGTTTTCGGTACTATTACTAAGTAGCTGGATGTCATTGATGGTTACATTCATATACACACATCGCAAAAATGAATTTGTTTTACTGACAAAACAGCTCGATGGCTTATCGAGACATGTGACTTGATTAATTAGGTAAAGTTCAGGTTAACAGAAAAGGTGGCAGGGAATAATTATAAAGCTTGTAGAAAATTATTTGCAAAGTGGATGTAGTCATCCACACTATTGAAAAGACTGAATCCAAATAAAATCAAAAGTTATTCATTTTCTGAATGAAATCTTATAGGCGAAATCGAATCATCACCTAAGTGAATAGATGATTATGAGACGAATCATACAATATCTCTATACAACAGTCACTGGGGCGTTTAATCCCTGAAGGTTAAAACATAACTTAAGAGGGCAACAAAAAGTGGTACACAAAATCAAATATTTCAAAGATGAAATCAACAAACTAAAATTATTGGACAAGAATGTCATGTGGATAAGGTGAAAGCTTACTTTAGTGATCTCCATGACTTCAAATCAAATTCTTCACTAATTCGAACTTCACGTTGAGTAGTAAAGTTCTGTAGAGCAAATGTGAGACCTTCGTCTTGATCATGTGAATCCCAGTCCTCTGAGTCCTGAATTTTCGACAATTTATGGATAACCTTTTCCTATGATAGAATTTAAACAGCCGTCACTATAGTCTAGCCTTAAAACTTAGATTTACATGTCAACGTCCAAAAATCAAGCGCTGTAAAAACATGTTCACGAGAGAAACGAACAAATATCAGTAGCTATTTACCTCAGACATAAGAGGGCGCGACCAAAGATAATTTGTTAGAATTTTGGAACGATCCTCAATCAACTTCGGAGGAGAAAGAGAATGCTCTCGGAGATAATCGATAGCCACTGCATCTAATCGAGCAGGTAGAGATATAGGAGGCAGCTGTAGATAACATGGAAGTTGGTTTAATCTTGAAGCCCAGGATTTTGAACAACCATCAAGATCTTTGTCACGTTTTCGAGAGTTCTGTGGGGGTGGTGTTGAGAAAGTTGATTGCAGTTCATCAGACGCTCGAAAACGTAAACTACCATTAATCAAACGGCCAGTGAAATCAACCACAGTCCTTCCCCGAGAAGTCTAAACAATTTTTAATTGATACATAACGTAGTACATAGTCAGATATATGATTCAGAATTTACGTATTTACGACAAATAAAGTTTGTTGAGAGAACTGATAAAGCGTTGATTTCAATGATCAAAAACATTACGCGTTTTGTGCACAATTAAGTTAAATTCAATAACAATCTATGACTCAGTTCAGTCTCATGGTGATATGCTTAAATGACCTAGTGCCAAACAATCTAAATTACTTAGAAACAAAGTAAACGTATAAACGGAACCAGAGGGTAACCGGAACGTAAAGAATGTCAACTAATAATAAAATAAGTAGAAAACTTAAGATATTCTCCAGTCATTCTGGCGAAAATTTTAGGCTCAGTGAGCTTAATGATGATGGTATAATTACTACGATTAAGTAAACAGCAAAGAAAAAAATAAGGCTGTTTGGGTAGTCAAATTAAAGCATTGGATCAAACGTGTCACACGACTTTAAAACACTGAACAAAAGTTTACGTATTCAAACCACGAAAGTCCCTCAAGAAACCTAGGAAGACAAACAACTCATCCAGAAATGACCACAAACTGCAATATGCGTGTAAGTTTATTGATATTTTACAAAGTAGGTACAGGAATGACTGAGGTCCTAATCAGCTTTATGAAGCATATGTCGAATTGCTAATAAAGCCTATACATTATGATAGCAAAAGAGATCCTTCGTGCATGTCTGGCACTTCGAGATTTTGTTCAGTAAACTAAGAACTCATGATATCGGTTAAGCGGACCACACAATATCACAGAGTAAATCAGCAGAAATTTAGTAATGTATAGGCAGAAATGACACGAGCTGAAGTAAACAGAGATATTTTCGTAACTTATAAGATATAGTGAATGCTTTTTAGGGTCATACTACCAAATACAGATTTTTATCACCCCTAAATCAAGTTAGCTTACTGGTGTCATGAATTATCTGGCAAACGTTGGTTTGTCTCAAGTGAATTCTGCTTCGGCCAGTATTGTACATAGGCGCACATGGTAAGCTGGGGAATCATGTGTGATGAACAACCTACATAAAGTAGGTTTGTAAGCTTAATAACTAACGTTTGCTCCTATTTCATAATTTTATGACTACACCCACGACTGTCCACTCCGTATTTCAACCACATGAGATAAGCTATTCAAAGACATTTATTATAAAGCGCAAAGTCTTGTCATAACTCCTGCCATTACTGGTCATATCTGAGTCTTAAAGAAACTCAACACCAACGGTTGAAAATTGATTTTGCCCCTCGGTAAACATCTGAACATTCATTTAGCAATGTATATTGAAGAAAGCTGAATGATTTGCCTGCATCTGTACAGATACTTGGTCGAACATTGTTGGCTTGTGCAAATTTTAAATCGATACAATGGTTTCCATTCTCATTCACTGAATTCCTACTGTTCATACCAATCTCTGATCTTAGAGATAACGACAGGTGGATGCGCTGTCACTCACAATATAATGATTGAACATAGCAGTAAAGCACAAGTCAATGCATTCGGCTTTGAGAAAGTAGGTAGATGATAGTCATTAGGTGGTTGCTTCAAGTTAAGGCGATAAGGAGCTGGAGATTGTTGACTGATAAATGAACGTCACGTATTGAATCCATTAAACCATCTGTCTGCTGAAAGATGCACAAAGTTACCATATAACATTGAGTGGTATCTTTCCGAAACGTTAACTGATACAAAACATGTCGATTATGATTATGCTGATGTACGTGGTACTTTCCAGCTACAATGTACCAGGGAATGGTTTTTCACTTAAATTCTATGTAAGACTGAAGAACTAGCATGTAAAATATATTAGTTATATAAAAGAATATTGGTCCAGGTAAAATGCCCTAACCAAGTAAATGAACGTTAATATGATGCTTCTTGAAGCAATTATTTCTACTAATCAGTAGTTATTAGCCGAAATAAACATTGACCTATGAATAAAAATGCACACATATTTTTGAGGTCTCATGGAAAGTAGTTAACGATGAAAAATACAGCCCAATAGCAGTTAGTTTATGAACTCAATAATTACGGCTCTTTACTACTCATAGATTTTAACACACCAACATAATCATGGAAATAGAACAGACTATATAATATTATTATTATATTATTACTAGTAGCAGTAGTGTGATGAAGCTGATGCTCAACCAACAACCACGTTTTTAGGTTGGAAACGCAGGACGATGGTTCGTAGAAATCCTGAACTCCCACCAGCACCAATCTAACTATGAGCTCGTTTCGAACCTGATTTCCCATCATTAATTGATGGAACCGCTTATCACATTGTTAATCAGGGACGAGATGTCTTCAAGTGGAAAAAGTAACTAATCATACAACTTTTTGAAGTATGGAATCTCAGCAAAAGGCTTTGCCTATGAAGTTGACAGACGATAAACTATCGACTACAATATGGCCAAAAAAAGTAAAACATGATTTAAACCTTTTTGACGGGACTATGGTCTAAGGACGAACCAATTACATATGAGGGGACTAGTCTTAAACGTTGTCGAAAAATTTACACATCCATACAGTTTAATAGAACTTAGGTCTTTATAGCAAACGTCAAATTAGAACATCTGATCCCTAACACGAATACTATGCTTAAAACCCTCTTAAAAATTCCCCTTTCTCGTTTATAACCCTCATTCAGTCGTAGTAATTTGGGGAGTATCCTCAAGGTCGTTTAGGCCATCGCTCAAAGATCGTCCGTGAAATATCGTCTCACAACATAAGGTAATGTACGATGGTCTACTGATGGCAGTGATTGCACAAGAACCATCCAAGATGACTATTCTACCACACCCCAACAGGGATTAAGAATAATTAGAATTAGAGCCAGTATATCCGGTATGAAGGTAGTACACTGAAGTCCTTGAGTGGACAAATCAGAATCATAATAACGCAAAATATGAAGTTCAATAATAGATTAGATTCATGTCATTAGTGAAAGTATATAGATTGTCAAAAATTGGCCTTTAAAATACTTCAGCTCAATATAAATCTTAATCGGAAGCAGAAAAGTGAATCCTAAATGGGTGTATAACTACGAAAGTAGAACCTACTGCCGGCCCCAAGCCCGGATAATGGAGGAGGGTTGGACATGGGGTTGGCGACCCCATCCCACAATAAAAAATAACCTGCCAAAAAAAAGCTAACCATAACAAATAATTCAAACCATTTAAACTCTGCCCTGGCAGTGTGAAGAAGAATTATGACGTCTCGTGATGAAAGCTGAGTTCCCTCGGAAGTCACAAGGCCGATGCCTCTTCTGACAACCAGAGTAACCATTCTTTTAGGTACGTGGAACGTTCGAACATTGTGGGAGACTGGAAGACTATTTCAAATTGCGGCAGAAATGAAAAGATACAACTTCGAGGTGCTCCAAATCAGCGAAACGCATCGGACACAGGCAGGACAACTGATACTAGCTTCAGCGGAAATGCTGTTATACTCTGGTCATGAAGAGGAAAATGCCTCACATACACAGGGAGTTGCACTGGTGCTGTTCAAACAAACACAGAAGGCCCTGATAGAGTGAGAATCTCATGGACCCAGGATCATCAAAGCATCCTTCAAAACAAAGAAACAGGACATTACAATGAACGTCATCCAATGGTATGCACCTACCAACGACTACAATGACGACGACGATAAAAATCAGTCCTACGAAATGCTACAGTCAATCGTCGACAGATGCTCACCAAAAAATTTTACGATTCTAGTGGGAGACCTAAATGCCAAGGTTGACATGGACAACACTGGATTTGAAGAAATCATGGGACGACATGGACTGGGAGAAAGGAACGAAAACGGTGAGAGATTAGCAAACCTATGTGCCTTCAACAAACTGGTCATCGGTGGCACAATATTACCACACAAAGCCACATGGATTTCACCGGACCACACTACTCAAAACCAAATCGACCATATCTGTATCAATAAAAAGTTCAGAAGGACCACGAAAGATGTGAGAACCAAGAGAGGAGCTGATATAGCTTCAGATCACAACTTGCTGATCGCCAAAATAAAACTGAAACTAAAGAAACACTGGACAACGGGGCAGACAACATCACAGAAGTTCAATACAGCCTTTCTTCGGGATACCGTAAAACTCAACGAATTCAAGATAGCCCTCAGCAATGAGTTCCAGGACTTGCAGGATCTACCTTGGAGAACAATTGGAAAGGGATCAAAGGGGCAATCACTTCAACATGTCACGAAGTTCTGGGTCACGGGAAGTACCACCACAAGGAATGGATGTCTGTTGATACTCTCGCAAAAATTCAAGAAAAGAGGAACAAGAAAGCAGCAATCAACATCAGCCAAACAAGAGCAGAGAAAGTTAAGACATAAGCTGAATACACCGAAGCACACAGGCAAGTGAAGAAGAGCATCAGAGCTGACAAACGTAAACATGTGGAAGATCTAGCGATGTCGGCGGAAAAGGCTGCAAGAGACGGAAACTTGAGACAGTTGTACGAAACCACAAAGAGGCTCGCTGGAAACTATCGTAAACCAAAACGATCAGTAAAAAGTAAGGAAGGCAAAGTAATCAGCGACACTAAAGAACAGCGAAATAGGTGGGTAGAGCACTTTCAGGAACTCCTGAATCGACCAGCTCCACTGAACCAACCCAACATCGAAGCAGCATCTACGGACCTCTCAATTAATATTGGCGCACCTACAGTTTAAGAGATCAGCATGGCCATCAGACAAATCGAGAGCGGAAAACCGGCAGGACCAGACAACATTCCAGAAGAGGCAGTCAAAGCAAATGTGGAAGCAACTGCGAAAATATTTCACATTCTCTTCAAGAAGATTTGGAATGAAGAACAAGTACCATAGGATTCGAAAGAAGGATACCTCATCAAAATACCAAAGAAAGGCGATCTCAGAAAGTGTGAGAACTAAAGAGGCATCACTCTTCTCTCAATACCAGGAAACGTCTTCAACACGGTATTGTTAAAAGGAATGATGGACTTCGCAGACGTCCGACTTCGAGATCAACAGGCCGGACTTCGTAAGGATCGATCATGTACTGACCAAATTGCTACATTACGGATCATTGTGGAACAATCAATAGAATTCAACTCACCACTCTACATCAACTTCATCAACTACGAGAAAGCATTCGATAGCGTGGACAGGAAAACACTGTGGAGGCTTCTTCGACACTACGGTGTGCGCGAGAAAATCGTTAACATCATACGGAATTCTTATGATGGATTCAACTGCAAAATCGTGCACGCAAACATGAGATATAGATAAGCTGAATATTGAAACTAAAAGTGGATAGAGTGGTGTTTCAATTGGGTTACATAGCTCCCTATTATGGAAAAGCACTAATTTTTAATACTGTTGAGGCAGATGAGTTACATTAAATTCACCAACACAGATCTCAATTAAAGCTTGATGGATATACATTTTTCTAACATACTGGTGTCATAAAAGTTTGTATAACTTCACTTTTGGCATTGTTAATAATTATTTTTGATCAACCATAGAAATGTATATTAAATATGAAAACATATGATGGAGAGACGACCAGTGTAGCAGCAGCTTCTTCATCAGTAGGTCTCAACATCCATAAAGGAAAAAGCAAAATTCTTCGATGCAACACAACATGCACCAACCAAATCACTCTTGACAGAAATGCCTTGGAGGACGTTAACAACCAAGGTGGATCCGATGCAGATGTGAGGTCGCAGATCGGCAAAGCGAGGGCTGCATTTCTACAGTTGAAAAATATCTGGGACTCCAATCAAATATCAATCAACACCAAAATCAGGATTTTCAATACAAATGTGAAGACAGTTCTACTGTATGGAGCGGAAACATGGAGAACTACCAAAGCCATCATTCAGAAGATACAAGTGTTTATTAACAGTTGTCTACGCAAAATACTTCGTATTCGTTGGCCAGACACCATCAGCAACAACGAACTGTGGGAGAGAACAAGTCAGATTCCAGTGGAGGAGGAAATCAGGAAGAAGCGGTGGAAGTGGATAGGACACATACTACGAACAGCACCTAGCTGCGTCACGAGACAAGCCCTTACATAGAACCATTCAAGGCAAAAGGAAAAGAGGAAGGCCGAGGAACACATTACGCCGAGAAATAGAGAAAGATATGAGAGGAATGAACAAACATTGGAACAGAACTGGAGAGGGAAGCCCAGGACAGAGTTGGTTGGAGAAAACTGGTGAGCGGCCTATGCTCCATTGGGGGTAACAGGCGTAAGTAAGTAATTAGGTAAATGGTTTTATACGAGTAACCAAACTTAACTCTTCTCACTAAGAATCCTATGGTAAAGTATTTATTAACATTTAGCTCGTTTCCAGGTGTGTTAGAATATCCTTCCCCCTAACTCTCACGCGTTATAAACACCATTTGCCAGCTAAGTTTTCAAATGATGGAAAGACACAGCAATAAATTATGGGTCGATGTCATTAAGTGAAGAATTAAACTTAGTGACAGAAGTTAATTTTAGTATTTATTCGTATCCATTCGTCATCATTTAGTATTTCAGCTGGTGACGAAATCTTTGTAGGACGATAACCCTAATTCATTGATCATCTCTACTGTTATAGGTGAACTCACCGATTTCCTTCCACTAAAGTGAGCGATTCAACACATAATAGCCGAAGCTATCATTGATTAGAGTAATGAGGCAAAATGGTTTTTAAAGCACGAATATTGAATAATTAAAAGATCTGCAAAATCACAAATTTGTTCCACGTGTTGAGATCGGCAAACTGACGTTCAAAACGTCTACTGTATATCAGAAGTAAGATAAGTTTTGGACATATGGTTTACAGACTAATACAGCGTAGAAAATAAATTCAAGGATGTGAGATAAATCCAAGTCCTGTAGCCTGTCGAGTCTCACTTGCATTAAGTGGAGATATTCGTTCCAGTTGCCTTGTAGCTACTACATGTTATTACGGATCTTAAACTTATGGGGTAAACCTCTTGAGGAACTTATGAGTCTCGTCTGCGTTACCTTAGTATGTACAAAGTGGAGATTTGAAGTAGATAGGCACCTGATGTGATAGCAATCGTAGAAAAACGTAGGTAGTAACAAAGTGTGGTTGAATTTCAGTGGCGATGTAAGCTGATCAATCATAATTCTGAAAGCGATTCCAACTAAATACATAGCACTGACTGCACAAACAATCTGGATGAAATATAAGATGCATGAAAATTCTTAATCTGAATTCCTTGTCACCGCCCGGCATTCGTTTTCCAGTCTGCCCATGGGATTCAGCAAATTAAATTTGAGCAGAAAATTCTCAAGTTGGAAAAGATTTTGAATATATGGTTAGGAGACTAATATGGCGTAGAATATAGATCCAAGGATGGGAGATAAATCCAAGTTCTATAGCCGGTCGAGTCTCACTTGCACTAAGAGGAGATATTCGTTCCAGTTGCCTTGTAGCCGTACTTACGAGTCATGGCCCTACTTCACTAGAGCATTCATATGCCGCTAGTGCTGACTGCAAAACCATGAAAGTTGATGACAGTCCTAGCTAACCAGTAATTCACACCGACTCAACTAGTTGATCAAGTCTAAATACCGGTCGACATTGAGACTCAGGAGCGAATCATCACATTGAACGACAAACTTATGAAATGAGGATAAAATAGAACTAGAAGATGATCATTATAGGTTGCGTTATTTAAAGGCTTGCATTTCCGCATATATCACCGATATAAATTGTCTGTGTAGATCTTCAAGTTGGAGTCGACTCCACAGTTGCAATGCGATCCTTTGGCTTACGTCGAAGTTACATTACTCTGCGGTTTCCATGTTCTATCACTAAACGGGGAAAATATGTTCTTACTGAAGAAATGAATTAGTAAGACTGAAGAATTGCAGAGTGCAGCCACTACCAAATAAACTATTCTATGAAACATGATTGACCAATCTGCTTTACTCATTGTCGACCTATACGATTGTCAACGGAATTTCAACCAACCAATGATCTAACGTTTAAATATGTTAGGTGGTTGGTAATCTGATTCATACTCCATGACTTTGTTCTGAATATACGGGGGAAGATCATTTACTTAATGCGGTTTCATGCAATATGCTTAACGTCTAGATGTACTACTTTTTCAACCTTTGGACATAAGAAAATTATTCGTCACATCTCCATACATCGTGCCCCCATGGTATCGCCAGAAGCACTTGGTTAATTTGAGTCTGCCTCCTGAGAACAGTGAAGCATAGTGATATAGGCAACATGAAGCAGTCCAGACAGTTTAGGGACATTTTAAAGTATTCAAATATTAATCTGAGCGTCCCTTTTTACTACATAGAAGTCTTTGAGTACCGAGACACTATATAACCTTAGGTTTTTTTGTCGTTAACTGTTCGAAAACTATTCGTATCCCATGGTGCCTTATGAATAAAGATATAAATGTTTTATTGTGTTGAAATTCACTACGTCTTTAGTTCCTCATTTTTGAGGTGACTTGAGTTTTGCGCCATCCAATATCCAATATCTTTTTCACGAGCTAGTGTAAACCAATTTGATTTCTTCGCGCTCGATTCTTGTTCTTTCGGTACGGTTCCAGGTGTTCGGTAATGTCCAATGGATGGAGGTCTAGCCATAATCTTGACCGTGGCATATTATGTATTCATACTAATCTAAAGAATTTTAACTTAAAGTCTTAAATCACAATCATTACTTATCGTCTTTTTATCTTTACTGAATTCGTTACACGCTATTGCTTTCGGTAATTTTTCTTAAAATCAACTAGCGGCAGTACACTTTCGTCCCTGAGCAGACTTTGAAACAATTCGGAACGAGTAGTAAAATTATAATTTACCAATAGCACATGCGTTTTTAGAGTTTCAGAAATCATTGGTTCAAATGCAAGACCATCCTCGCAAGCATCGACGGTTTGTAACCACAGAAAGCCTCGACATCAGCTCGAGCTCTATAGCGGACATAACCAAGGCTATCGCAACTCTTCACTTTATGCAAAGAAAACTTGATGCTATCACAGCTGAATTATTATTAACGTTGTTTAAGACATATGCGCCCTCACACCTTGAGGTTCACAACGTCGTCTCCTTAAAGAGACATGAATCTGCTTAATCAAGTGCAGAGACGAGCAACGAAATGGGTGGTAGGGTTGAAGAATAAAGCCTAAGAAGATAGACTCCAGCACTTGGGGTTATTAGCTTTGTTATAGAGTAATCAGAGGCGATATTGGTTTACAGCACGCCAAACCACCTCCAGGCCACTCAAGGTAATCCTCGAAAAATTGCGCATCTAAGTGCGAACACCCGGGTTCTTGCACACTTCACCAATACGACTTGTTGCAACTTAGAATGCTGTCCCAGCTGAGGTGACCACAGTACCCTCAATGGACAACTTTAAGGAGAGACTATTAATACACACATACAGAATTATCATCTCCCTCGTGGAGAAGCTGTGCATGATGCATGTCTTGAGACCTTCTGGCTGTTATTATTGCCATCTCCTTTACTTCATATATGTTGTTTATTATCTTTGTCGTTTCCCTTGCTTACATTTCGGTCCTCTTGCACAATTTTCACCGACAATTAAACTGAAGTGTCCGTTTAGTTCTGAAGTACTATTAGCATTAGAATTTTCTCCTTATTGTTCTCCACATTGCAACTAACTGATCCCCAGTCTGGTAATGTGATAACTGCTGGTATCGAGAAACCCTAATGTCCTTAAACGAATGTATCCATTCTAATCACGGGACATACAGACGACTGCAAACTGACTAGAATTAGTGCACGCGAATGGCTAGACTACCATCCACTGTTCTTTGGTATCATAAACGTCAAGTACCGTAGTAAACACTTGTTAGTTTCATTGAAAACCTTCTACTAGCAATTTCTTAACTATATTAACGATGTTACTATAGTCTGACTAAATGTTTTGAAAATAATATTATGAAATAGGTTAATTTCTCCCAAATGCAATGGTTTCTTTTTTTCGGCTTTTCATTTAGGATCATAAGAATGATGTCCACATCTTTTGGAGATCTATGTATAAATTATTGAGATTGAATAACCAGTGTAGATTAGGATTATTATAGACCGCGCAAGTCAGACAGTGATTACTAAAGTATTACAGAAGCTGCTTGATATCGCCATATCTCACTAGTGTGTCGCAGTTATGTCAGGTACGATATTTATTTGGTGACGACTCGTACTCTGTCAGATTCAGATTCAACGTTACCAGCTACAGACGACTTTGGCTCAAGGTTCTTAGAATTTGATGAATACTCCTTCGAACAGCCTGATAATACAGAGGTAACAAGTTCATTTTTGTGCAAACAAATACTTAATAATGAAGTTAAAGGTGGGTTGTGACTGGTTTTTTTTTCAGCTCCATGAAAGAAAGAAAATATCCCAAAATTTCTATTACTAATTTTGGAAATTACTGAAAAAAGGGCTGCCATCGAGTTGTTTATTTTACACAAGATTTTTTACTAGGACTGGCTTAGGGTGGGGGAACGGAACAGATTACGGTAGTTTAATGGAAGTGTTATTCTACAACTCACGTTAGTTTTCTTGTCTCTTTACATACAAGCGACTTCACCAATACGAAAATCATAATTTCTTTAGAACAGTTAGAATTCCATTGTTGATTAGATAGTATTCGAAGCTGCAACTAATTGTATGTTTCAGCAAACATCAATTAATATCCTGTATACTTTAAATGACGTAACTCGAAATCGTTTACACTGACGTAGCTGCTTCCATTGTTTGTCTTTTCTCAAGTTCTAGTATTCTGGATTCCTCATGACCTCTTTTAAATTTATTGCACTGGCTCATACTTCTCAAATCATATCTCTCATCTTTAATCTTTTCCACAGCTATGAGATTTCAAATAACAATCCCGTCTCTGTTAATTTGGTATGGGAACTCTAATTGATGTACGTACGTACCAAATCCCACGTTGCAGCTGACTGTACTTATACTTATAGATCTTTCCGCAGTTAGGCCGTCATCGAGTTGAAGGTCGAAACTTTGACACCACATTTGGCTTTACATAGGCTGCATCAGTTATCAGAAAAACGATAGGGATGATTATTCCAGATATTTGTTCGCGTGAACCTTCTGGCTCATCTAGTCATCCCTGAAGCAAGTGTGTCAATTTTCAAAAGTATGACCTATGTTCACTAAAATATATCTGAATGTGTTTGATTTTGATTCGCGAACTAGCTAATGTTCGTGGTTGCATTAATGACACACTTACCAAGGTAATTCCCTGAATGGTAGGTGTGCAGATTTCAGAAGACGAAGCTACTTATTGGTTGATTGAGTATAAGAATACACGTGAAATAATAGCAACTAACATAAGTGTACAAAATACTAAACCATAATAAAAGTAACTTGATGACTGTAGACCAAAATATAGGTAGCTGAATAACCAATATTTGTTCTAGCATTTCTATGCGGTCCATTTTATCAGGTTTCTTCTTGACTAACATTTATTTTTCAGAGTGATGCTTTTTCTGCGTTCCTACCCGAATTTTGCGCCGTTGCGGAACAAAAGGTTCCATTTCTTGGTGAGCAATTACTTGAGACAGTCAATGGACGCAATAAATACACGAGCCATGTTCCTGAGGATGACCAGGGTTCCAATGTCATTGACAATTTAAAGTCTGACGCTAGTTCTGATGATTCTGATTACGATGAAATGGTTTACAAACGTCCAAAACTGTTAACTGCACGGCAGATAAGTTTGCAATCTCAGAAAATCGCTGTGCCAATTAATATTAAGAACCCGAAACAGTCTGCAGCTCATTCAAAACTAATTAGTCTGGAATGCTTAGATCCAACTAAACCACCTACAACACTAACACCGGAACAAATCGCCATCCGACAAAAGAGAATAGCCAACCGCAGAGAGTCGGCTAAGCACAAAGCAGAAATGGAAAAGCGCCAAACCGTCGAGCGCTTGCTTAAGGTAAGCTACCGTATGTACTTAGTTCAGAACGTCAGTCACTGGAATTAACAGAATAGATGCAAGTCCTATTTTGCATGATAAATTGCCTCACTTTAAGTACGTAGATAAGGTCTACACTTAAAATGTTTGTTTAGTCCACTGGCTGTTGCATCGTTTATGATATTCGCTCTTCAGAGATGTTATGGTTACTATAATCCACAAAAGAAAATACACAAATAAACTAATTAGGATGAGCTACCAGGGTATGCTGCTTATCACACACCCCAAACTGTATGTATCGTAGTAGTTAGTCCCCGCAAGTGTTATATGTTCATGTTTTCACAGCTAATGTGTAATACTTGGTTACAAGACAATTCGGAAGAATTAAACGAAGCATGCATTTTCTTTTGTAGATCAACGCAAATGTTATTGGGCGACGTGGTCGAGGCAGAAGCAAAAGTCTTCGGAATAATGTTTTGGCACACTGCGACCAGATTTCAGTTCAAACGCGTCCAAAATTTGTTGTCTCAATGTGTGAGGGGGATACAACTGAAAGGGAGTATCTCGATGATCAGCATGTTTCATTACAACTCAGTGAGGATAATTGTATGGATACCGAGTTAGTGAACAATGCCTATAAAAATACGAAACTGTCTGATGATGTCATACCTTTAAGCTCATCAAACTGTAAACCAAATGTTCAGTCATGTAACCCCAAACCAGGATACATCCGCTTTGTATCATCATCTCGTTTGCCAACAAAAACACTCGTCTGTTTACCTTTGACAGATAACGACAATCACAGGTGCATTTATTCGCATACTGATGTTTATTTAAAGAAGATTGCAGCCCCTGAGATACCAAAATCACGTCTTTGTGACATGGGTTGCGGCTGTGTTAGGCGCTATGAATGTGCCAAAACAGGCCGTTCCTTATGTAGTTTATCCTGTTATAAGACTAATTTATCAGGACTTCCATTACCCATTTCAACTTAAATCCAAACGTTCGGGCATTCCGAATACATTTAAACACAATTTGTAATTTCTAACAGAAAAAGCATTTGTATTATAGTATGTGGCATATTATTTTCTATGACGCCGTAGTACATAGGAATGATTAGAAAGTACCTATTGAGAAACGATACCAAATGGTGTTTGAATGACTATTTTTAGATAAACACATGTTATGCACTTCCCTACTTTTGGAAAGTAGAAGCTATATTGAATGAATTTTATGTTTTCGAATGTTGGCGAAAAAATAGTTACCTGATTAACGAATTATTACGTCAACAAAACCACCAGGTCAAATTTACTTTACAGTCACTGCTACGTATGTATGCATGCATGACTAGTCATTTGCTCGCTCTTTAGAGCTGCTTCATAATGCCTCCGCTTTGTACTTGCACCTCGCTTCGTTTTCCGCTCCCCTCGGCCTCTAATCCCCTCCCCTTTGCGCCCTTCCCTATATGAATCTTGTCGCGCCCATGTCATCGCGTCCTCGTCATTACTTTGTGCTGTTCTGTCCTGCCCTCATTTTCTATTACCCTCCTTATTCGCGACATCTGACATTCTTAGTACCTGCCCCGATCCCGTCGCTACCCACCACCCCGTCTCGCGAGATGTGCCTGCCCTGCCGCCTCGCCCGAAACGTTCGGCTACCTCCCGGGGCCGCAGTCACCTCTCCCGCAGTGTGTGTCCCTTGGTCGCCCGGCCTCCCGAATCGTGTCGTTGCCTTCCGCCCCGTGATCCTCCCTGTCCCCTTTTCCCCGGTCCCCCCAGGCGTCCGTTACACCGTGGCACCTTCGTCACCTCTAGTTCCGGTGCCTCTCCGTCGTCCGCCCCAGAGCCGCACTGTCAGTTCAACTCCCTCCGGCCGGCAGCTCTCGTGGCCCACAGTCCTGGTCCTGGCGACTATTACGGGCTTGCGGTCTTCTTCCACGCCGTTCCTCCGGTCAACACGCTCCCTTTCGCCGGCGCCACGCTGCGTCGATCGCTGCGAGCCTCTGCCTCTTCGCATTGCGCAGCATCCCGCGGCCCGCCTGCGTCCATGTGCCCTCTCGGCGTGTCCGCGATCCTATCTCCCCCGGGCCCTCGTCTGCGGCCTCCCGCCCCGCGCCAACCTTTCCGTGCCTCCCCCTCCCGTCCCTCCCCCCCTCCTGTCTTCCCCGCCTGTTTCTCCCGCCTACCGTGACGCCGCCGTTGAAACTGCTCGCAGTCTCCCCCTCGCGTTTATCGTACGTGCCGGCCTCTCGGCGCGCATAACGTGGGCGCCGTCGTAGGCGCAGAAGGCCCCCTCGAGCTTTCTCTCGCTAGCTGCATATTGTCTGTCGACAGGCCCCTCAGCCGTGGCTGCGCCCTCTCGACACCCTTATGCCGCGGTCCCCGTCACCCTAGTTCACTCCATGAATCACTATACGTTCTGGGCCGCCCGCAAACTCTTCTTAGCCTCCCTTTGCCTTGACCGGGAAACGAACCAACAACTACCCCATCGACATGAAGTACAGCCTGGAGAATTATTTACTCCCTCGGACTCCATTTAATCAGCGTCAGATTTAAAGTTTTTATTATTTATCACCTAATAGAACTATGTCACGTTTTCTTGTGATATTTATCCTATGCCCAGTGATACGCAAAAAAACGCAATACCAGCATGGTATGAATCTAAACATGTGCGCCAAAACGAGCGGCAGTCCTCTATCGAACCACTCCATCGGTGGCTGATGGCGACATCATGTTTTTCCTTATGCCTAAGGTTAGTGTTTGCTAGAAATAGGCAGTCATCTGAGCACAGTTGCAACAGACGATCGCCATTGTCTTTTCTCTGAGCCGCGACACCATAAGATCCACCAAGATGTCTTTCCCTTTCATTTAATCTACATAGTTGAGCATTGGAGTCACCAGCCATTGTTACTATATCAGAGCGCCTAGCTGTTTGGAGGAGGTCCGAAAGCTTTCTGTACAACTCATCTTTAACCTCGCCTGAACTGCAGTCAGTGGGGGTGTAGGCTGATATGACGAAGAGGCGACGGCGAGTGTCCCGAAGAAGTACATTAACCTTATACAAGCACTCTACTGTAACACTACTGGTCGAGTGAGAGCCTATGGCGAACTGTCACCGGAACTCTCTGCATCAAGTTGTGCGCGTCAGGGATGTCCACTCTCTCCATTCTTGTTTTATTTTATCATAGACATGCTCTTAGAAATAATCTTATCCTCGTCTGAATTTTCAGGAGTAGACCTTTTACCAGGAGGCTCGTTAATCGACTTAGAATATTCCGATGACATAGTCCTACTTGGTGAAGACGTTGACAAAATGCAGAGTCTTCTGGCCGCCCTAAGCAACAATGCAAGCATGTTCGGGATGCGGTTTCCACCCTCGAAATGCAAAATATTGCTTCAAGATTGGCTTGTTTCGGCACCTGAACTAGTGATAAGGAGTGAAGTAGTCGAACGTGTAGACCGGTTCACTTATCTTGGGAGTCTCGTCAGTGCCGACATGTGTTACGTATGGCTAACCACCGACTGCCTCGACGAGCTATGTTTTGTAGTGTAGGAGTAGGTTGGAATAAAGCTAGGAGCGGCGAAACCTAAACATGGCACAAATGCATGAAGTCACTGACAAATGGACTGAGTCATGTTGGTAGATGTAGGCTACCTCGTTGGGGTCCGCGAGACGATAGTCACCGATGGTTAGAGACCTTGAACGTGTCTCAAAATCGCTTGCAATGGCGCAAGTGCATCCATTCTTTGAGCTCTCTCGAATCCTATTCTTCAGCACCTATACTTTTGTCTTCCTAATCTTATCTCACTGAATTATACTTCTTGATTAATATATTTTTCAACCCTAGTCCCCTTCATTACCATTAATACCCCTACTATCTTTATCACTATGGGATTTGTATAGACATTTGCGTCTGTGCGGTAATGTGGTACGGCAGCATGAACTTATGTACATACATACGAAGTTCTACGTTGCAACTGACTGTAGGGAGAATTTGTTTGTCACAGACTTCCTCTCGTGTTTTCACGGGTATGAAGGCGGATGTCACTTTCCGGCTGTCCACATCGTGAAAGCGTCTAACATGTGCTAAAAGAAATCTTCTTGACCATTGTTGTTTGGGTTCATTATCTACCCTAAAAACGCTTTTGAGAAATAACTCTAGAATTCAGCAAGCGGGCGCAAGATTACGCAAAGTCCTACGTTTGTAATGGCTAGTTCGCTTTGAAAGAATCACAATCAAGTGCAATAATGTTTTACACAGCACGGACGGCAAAGGTAGGTTTCCGAAATTACCAGTAAAACTACTCATATATGCGTTATTTTACGTGTTGTTTTCGAGTATCTCATAGCTTGATGAAGATTTCCCAAATAAATGGTGTATCTTAACTTGCTATATCCGTGTGACTCTTGAGATTAGAGTAATTTATACAGACACGAAGTAAAATTGATCTGGTTATCTGTCTTGTGACGTACATGAATTGCTCGGTAAATCCAAATCAATTTTCTTACGAAAGTTTATTGCATTTATTTTGAACCGACAGGTACTTACTAATATTTCGAAAGCTACAACACAGAAAACCAAGACTTAAGGAACTTACGAGCCAAATATTACTTAAGTAATTATCATGGCATTCTGCACGGACCAAGAGTGAAAACGGATTTAAGTTTCAAAATACAATGAACACAAAAGATAAAATATGTGATGAAAAAGCGAGCATTTACATCATGTACAACTGTTGTTTTAAAGAAGCTGGTTACGAAATTATAAGTCAGTTTTCGGGAATTCATAAGGCTCCAACATATTTTTGAACTTCTGAGCTTTAGTTAGCATATCGGTGAAATAAGTATCAATGTCATCAGTTTCACTCTTGGAGCGCAGCTTGTACTCATCTATAATTGAATCCAATAGGGTCCGAATACGATGTTTGTTCGAGGAATCAAGTGATTCCCAACCACACAGGTTGAAAAACTTCAGACACGCTGTTAAGATATTTTCACGTATGTCGTGATTTGTTGGCGCACTCAAATCATTCTCTCCTTTGCCTTTTTGAACATCATGAACTAAAGAAATGCGCAGCGTTTCGCAAAAGCCATGTATCAAAAAGCTTTCTTCAAAAGGGATACTGAAGATAGAAAAAACATCGTACGTTAACATTATATATATATATATATAGTTTGCTCGAGGGCTAGAAACTGTTCAGAGTTTAAAAACCATGTTAATAACAAAGTTGGGTAAGATGGGAGAAAGTGGATAACCCAGATGGACACCAAAGTAATCCCCGATCGTAGCTGCTACTTTGAAGTGGTGGTCAGGCTTGCCTATCGTGATGACCCAACCTAGCTATATTGGCTAGAACATATGTTCCTGAAGGTTCTACCATGCCAGGCAGGTCGATTGGAGAACGATGAGACTAAAAGCAGCTACTCACGGTCTGAGAGTGAAGTCGAACTGCTGACTACAGAGAGGTGTAACAGAAGTAAGGTGTTCCCCTCGGACAACCAGCATCAGCAGCGATGCTGCCTTCTCACAAGGAAGGAAGGGTTAGAAAAGGTCGACCCTAAAATTGTCACACCTCACCGTACCTCCCGGATTTCCGTCTCCGTCGGTAAGGGTGCCCACTAAGGGCCTTTAAGAGCGGAGCGGTGCAGGTATAGAATTGAGTCTTAGGACAGAACTAGCTCTCCTAGACTGGGTCCCAGTAGATAGTCGCTTGTTTGCTGTCCGACTGAACGGGGCAGTAAGGATTCGGAAGGATAGGGACACTCGCCGTCGCCTCTTCGTCATATCAGCCTACACCCCCACTGACTGCAGTTCAGGCGAGGTTAAAGATGAGTTGTACAGAAAGCTTTCGGACCTCCTCCAAACAGCTAGGCGCTCTGATATAGTAACAATGGCTGGTGACTCCAATGCTCAACTATGTAGATTAAATGAAAGGGAAAGACATCTTGGTGGATCTTATGGTGTCGCGGCTCAGAGAAAAGACAATGGCGATCGTCTGTTGCAACTGTGCTCAGATGACTGCCTATTTCTGGCAAACACTAACCTTAGGCATAAGGAAAATCATCTTTTGACCTGGCGACCCCGAAAGTCGTCTGTCAGTCAGTTGCAGAGTGGAACTTCGTACGTATGTAAATAAGATGGTATTGTGTCCAGTTTCCAGATTATACCTAAGATCTCGGTCAGTCTATCTGTTAAAACTGGACCACTATCCTTAAACATCTCAGGGGTAAGCCTGTCAGGACCTGCTGCTCTCCCTCACTTCAGATTTCCTATAGTTTTCTCAACTTCATGTAGACTAGGACTTAGATCGATTTTCTATTCAGGATGACTGGGGATCGTGAGTAACCGAAGTGTGGCTGAAGACCAGTTGAACTAATCCCTAGTATTCTGCCCTGGATTGAAAATGGATAATCAGGCCATCTTTTTCCGAGATAGTCTTACTCACATTTGGGTTCCTAATACCACTTTGCTTTATGAGTCTGAATAGCTGCCTACTAATGCTTACCGCCGCTGTCTTTTCGATTTCTCTCGCTTTTGCCACTCACCACTGTTCGCGGTCGTCTCGTAGGCTCTTTATCAGCCTGTGCCTAAGCTGAATTCGCTCTTCGTCATGTTTAGAGCAGGGTGTGATGTTTTCGAGCACCCGTCAGTTCTGTAGATGCTACTGAGATCCTCGGCTTGTTCCTACTCTTATGGTTTACGTTGCTAGCAGATATCATTGCCGTTTCCACAGCCTTTTTGATATGATTCCAACCTGCTTCCGGCTTGGAATCGTTTACATGATCGCCTAACTGTTTTTCTAGTTCCTCCTGAAATATATTCCTAGCTTTATTATCATTAAGTAGAGCCTCAAGATGTTTTCTTGCAATATTTTTCTGGCGTCCAGTAGGGCGCAAACAAATACGCACTAAAAGTATGGTCTGAATCTAAACATATGTCCCAGAACGAGCGACAGTCCTCTAACGAACCCCTCCATCGGTGCTGATGGCGAGATTCTAAAGTCTTAGCTAATGAACCCTGTTGCCCTATTCGACACAATTTCCGTACATTAAAAGCTCAAACATGCGGTTTAGGACGGGTTTTCAAGAGACCAGCAATAACGTTACGAGGACTCGAATCGTTTGCATCAGAGGTGCGGGGAGATAAACGAATGTGAGTAGAGTTATTCGTATAGATAAGAGAGTTATTCGGTGGTGTCTGAGTCCTAAAACTGGACAAAGAGTGAATATATGATCTCTACAGCCATGTTCAAGTTGGAAACCAGCCCGGTTTACTTGAGTACGGCCTTTACGAGCTCTAGTTAGGCGTTGAGATATTATTGAAGCTTATATAGTGTCTCAAATATAAGCATAAATAATACTTCAACGCCTAATTAGAGTTTGTGGAAGGGCAGACTCGAGAAAACCAGGCTGGTTTTAGACCTGCACTTAGATGTGGGAAGTGGTGGATCATTAAGCAAATACACACCGCTGTCATTTAACCCCAATGACATGTAGACTTGAGCAACATAAAAGTACTGAGTTTAATTACCGAATCGAATCGTTAATGTGTACCTATCTTCGAAATACACTCAGACTGTCGTGATTAGTGATACTAGCAGAATGGGCTGATGTGTATTGACCCGAACCTGGTTTTCCCAACAAACAGTTCGACCGGAATTAAAAATTGTTGTTTCCAATAGAATTGAATTAAAGACGTTGACAAGACATTTGTTTGTCAAAGTTTCAAGTGCTGCTTTTACAATCTCAAAAAGTTCCATGGGCAAGACTTTTGAACGCATGCAAGAAAAGTGGCGGAAATAAACAATCAGAAAGAAAATGAAGTGCATATGAATACATCGAGACTCACCTAGCATACATATTCCATACATCCATCTTTCCTATGGGATCCTTCTCAAAACCTTTTTGAGCATCAAGCTACAAAAATAATAATGTTATAAACATTGTGAAGAGACTAGAACTGTGAAGTGAGACAAAAATTTGTTCGTATTCTGTAAGCAGACAGTGTATTTAACCATGATCAGATAATATTCGACAGTGGACTTCAATTTGCTAACTATGTATTGAGAACATAAAAATTTAGAACCGACTAAAACGACATGGATACATATAATCATCAGTTGCTATCATAAAATTTACAATCAATCGCCATTAATTAATTCTTTAGAAACAATAAAGACTTCATTGATCTTAACAGTGTCCTTGGGTAGCATATGAAGTCTATCGTATCAGACTTGTTGCCATGGGAAGATCGAAAACGATATTTAGATAAAGACTAAAGTGTCATGACATGTCTGCTTATTTAACCCGAAAGTCTCAGCACAGTTCAAATTTAAATAACATATCTTTTGCTGATCAGTTTTTTGAGCTAGATGGTTTAATTGCGGAGCTTACGTTGTCATAATGAATATCGTCAGTCTAAGAAGGGTAGAAGTGAGCTTTTTATTCACTCTATAAGTTATATTAGTTCATCCCAATGACTTAATGATAACTGGCTGTCTCAAGGTCTTTCATCTTTATTTGCCCGTGTATTTAGGCTGAATGCATTAATTGGTCTAATTCTGATCTCGTGATTGTTTGGCTTCTTACGCATAGGTTGGGTCTGTGTCGTGTCTGTTGATACGTAACTGATCTGAACAATATGCTTTGATATATTCTACGACACACAATTTCCTCGATCTAAAATCCTCTAGTAATAGCACATCATGTCTCCTCACTGACAATATGTCTTCATTTAAGCACACGTGAAGGGTCAACCACTTTTTCAAATGTAATATTTTTTATAGCTGCTATAGTTTAATGTTTATCGATTCAAAGGGAACGTGACTGCTGAGATACTCCTCACGTATGTTAGAACGATATGGTTTCTAGTTTTCCATGTTGCTTTTTTGATGATGTGCTGATCGGCTAGACACTTTTATTAAGTTGTTGGAATAGCTTTTTTACGAAAGGTGGATAGTAGATGGGTTTCTTAGATTTTAGATTTAGCGTTTGGACATAAACTATTCTTGTCCTATTGGGTTGTTACTGTCAGGAATCGATACTTTATCCGAGATACTTGGCATCCTGTGTTGGTTCTGTTCATTATCGAGTTCAAGAGCGTGACTGTCTTCTAAATTCTCTAGTAAATTTGATATCAGTTCATGAGTCTTCTTGATTTTCTAACCCTTTGGTTTGATTATTGGTAAGGCTGAAACCGAGTCATTGTCAAGCTAGAACTTCATATGTACGTAAATAAGTTCAAGTTGCCATACCACATTAGCACAGAGATGTAATTGTCAATTCAAATCCCATAGTGGTAGAGGTAGAAGTATTATCAGTGGATTTCATCAGTTTTTAATGAACTGATAACCACTCAGAGGGTCATTGGAAGTACCGATGCAAACCGAATCTTTGCAGAACAGCTTCTGAAACTAATCCCGGTATAAGGTATATCATTGAAGTTTCTTTGATCTGTCGAAAGATCTGACTGTTCAAATGGAGATACGTTGCAAGAAACGGATCCTTTAGTTAGATCGGATGTGTGTACTGTATTTTTGCATATTCTGTAAGTTATAACTTGTTGCTGAGATTTTTTGATATGATGCATATGGTGAGTAAAAATATTTATTAGCTGTGATAGTTGGATATTCTTCTTAAAGTTTAGTAAGCAATCACTGTACTAAAACTATTCAACTACAATGTACCTGTGTTGAATTTGTACGACAATTTTACTCTATTGTCATTTTACTTAAACTACTTTAATCATTGCAATGCTATATCAGTGTAAAAAACAGGACGTTGGACGTTTGATGCAATTCCACTTACAATATGTAAGAGACTACAGTATAGTAGTACTAATTTAATAGTTTTTTTGTCTGTTTGAATTTGTGATAAACTAAGTGGATTTCAGACTCACTGTAAAAGTTATCAATATGGAATTAGCTATTTTGAAAATGACTGCCAAAACAATCGAATATGGATAAATGAAAATACTGGAAATATAACACTGGTGTGTCTACGCGACAGATTTCCGTGAACTAATATAGGGATGCAAAAGATTGAGCCCATATCTTTTAGCGATCTACTTCACAGTCTTATTGATTTTTTCGTTTATCTGAACACACAATCATTGGTATGAATAGCGCACCAAAATATTTATGCGCCACACAAACTAATGAATTTTTGTAGGCAAAGATACTGCCAGGGCGCCCGAACCGAAGCAGGTTTTCTTGGGGGACTCATTCTGAGCCTTTGATCCGAAAATCTAATCATAAAGGCAGTGAAGCGATGGAGTAAGCTTTTAACTGCCTACGCACAAAAAGAATGCAGGGAAGTTTTGGATTATGGACAGTCACAGAATCTATTTTAGAATCTGGCAAGTATAAAAGCTGATTTCAGCTCCAATAATTGAAAAACGAAAAATGCATGAATAAAAAGAGCAATCTCGTGTTTATGCAGCGAAACTGCTATACAGTACACTCAAATCGACATTAAATCAGAATCTTTCTAATGGAACCACAGTATAAAACCCATGATCACATGAATAGAAACAAATTAACACAGTTGATCCAAGAGGGGGTAGTATGGTGAAAACAGACAGACAGATACAACGCAGAACTTCGTACGTAAGTACATCAGTCCAGGTTGCCATGCCCCATCAGCACAGAGACGCAACTCTCAGTTCAAATCCAACAGTGATAGCAATAATAGAAGTATTAGCAGTAATGGAGAAGATTAGGGAGCGAAGATATGATTCGAGAAGCATAACTCAGTAAGACAAATTTAGAAGGAGAAACGTAGAGATTATGAGGTATGAAGAAACTTAGAATTTCATAGAACACAAAGAGTGGATGCACCTGCGCCATTGCAAACGATTTTGAGCCATGTCGTTTAAGGTCTTTAACCATCGATTATTATCATCTCGCGGACCCCAACCAGGTAGTCAACAATTACCGACATGGCTAAGTCCACTCGTCAATGACTTCATGGATTTCTGCCATGTTTTGATTTGGCCGCCCCTAACTTTCTTCCAACCTATTCCTACACTACAAAACAAAGCTCGACGAGGCAGTCGATGGTTGGGCATACGCAGCATATGTCCCAACTACCTCAACTGATGAAGTTTCACTACTTCATCTATTGATTTGCCATCCCAACCTAGAACGACAGCATTGCTTATACGGTTGTCCCATGATACACGAGCAATGTTTCGGAGATATCAATAATCGAAGACTAGTAACATACGAAAGTCCTCTACTCTTAACAGCCAAGTCTCGCATCCGTACAGTAGGACGGAGTGAACTGCTGCATAGTACACTCGTCCTTTGGTTAGCAAACGGATATCTCGCCTGCGCCATAGGCGACGCAGGTTGGCAAAAGCCAATCTAGCCTTCTGTATCCGTGCAGAGATTTCGTCAGTCACCAGGCCATCAGCACTAATAAGACTCCCAAGATAAGTGAAGCGGTCTACACGTTCGACTACTTCACTCCTTATCACTAGTTCAGGTGCCGAAACAAGCCAATCTTGAAGCAACATTTTGCATTTCGAGGGTGGAAACTGCATCCCGAACATGCTTGCATTGTTGCTTAGGGCGGCCAGAAGACTCTGCATTTTGTCAACGTCTTCACCAAGTAGGACTATGTCATCGGCATATTCTAAGTCGATTAGCGAGCCTCCTGGTATGGTGAAAACCTAGATGAACATCAATAAAATCCGCATAGCGAATCGTGCCAGATTGTGAGATGACAACTACTACCGTGAAGGTTTAAAAGTGAGGCTGAGCACTCAGAAAGTGAAGATTAGCTACAATATCACAGTTTATTTCTAAGCATACCTGGTTCATGATATTATATGTTGTAGCTTTTTCAGGAAATCATGTTACCACTCCAATCGGTGTATGAATTTTGTGACTCCAAGTTTGAAGTCACTATAAAATTATTTCTAGCTCAGGACACGATTCGATTCAAGCATTCAAAGTTAATCTTATTATTATGATATAGAAAGTAATATTGTGTTACTCAAGACAGACTGCGCAGTTTAGTATTCTATCACGTTTCAGAGATAAAAAAGTGCAAAAACTTGATCAAGTAATAACGTAATCTAAAGACATGGGCTGACAACAAAACAGAATCGAAAGTCATATTGATGTTCAAGATGCTGATTGAAATAACCACACAGGAATCTTAAATATTAGACAATATATCACTTGTAATGTGTACGTGGCTTAAGAATAAAAAATAACACACCCGCTCACTGTAAAGATCTGTCAAAAGCGTTAGGATTCGAACTCGCAAGTTTCGAACGCTATTCGGAACATTTATTCGGCTGAGTTGTGCAAATAACTCGAAACCAGATGGTGATATTCCTGAAGTTGAAAAGAATAGTTTTTGAGCATAAGGGAAGTCACGCAGTAATGAACCCAACGTTGAAACTCCTCCTAATAATGTAGTGAGTTCCGATGAGTCCTGCTCGTTTATGCTTGCAATCAAAAAAGAATGCAATTGATCAAGCACACCCTTTTGAATTGCGATCACTTTGACCTCAGAATTCCTATCAATATGGAAAATGAAAAGATGTTCAGTAAAATTTGAAAACTTGGTATGATTCAGGTTTTTAAGCGATATCGTCAATTAGCGACCTTATTAAGGTAAAAAGCTAGTACGTTTCGATTCCTAAATCGCTGCTATAACGCAAAACAGTATGCACGGAGAAGCGATCGATGGACACTGGTACAGATAAAACATTTAGCATTATGCATCAGAATTCATAACACCACACGAACACAGTTAATATTCTGAAAGCTTGATCTAATGAACTGATCTAACCTGGCCTTCACCAAACCTGTGTGACTGAATATTTTTGGGAAATATATCTAAAGTGTAATGGAGATGATTACAGCAGACAACTGCTCTAACTTAAATTTGTTGGACAATGATCATATTCTACTGAAAGTAAGCAATATCATACATTGTACAATGCATGCAGAAGAGTCGCGACAGAAAGACTCTTCAGAGTCTGCTTAGAAGATAAAGCCAAGGGCGCATTTGAGCAAACAACCAAGCACCTGATAGATCGTGATGAGAAAATTCAATCCGCGGAACCTGCTAATGATATTAAAACATTTCAATACACCACTGATGCCTGTTTAATACTTTGACAAACCATTAAGAATCATAAGCATATTTCGTCAACCTTTACTTAGGGTCGTTGAAGACTTAGAGAACGGTGAATAGAAGAACACCAGAGGAAAACTAAAAAAATGTTGATACAAATGTTGCGTGTACCGATAAGTAACAGTAATGAAAATGAAATTTCGTAGAATCTTTCTGATTACTGTTAGTTTGGAGCCAATTGTCAGTCACTCAACAACAACCTACAACTTCGAACAAACGTACATAAGTTCAGGTTGCCATACGTAGTAAGCACAGAGACGCCACTGTCAGTTCAAATCCCATAACGGCGGAGATAGTGGAAAAATTACTGGTAATGGAGAATATTAGGGATTGAAGGTATTATTCAAGAAGTATACTTCAGTAAGATAACTTTAGAAAGAGAACGATAGAGATGATGAGGAATTCTGAATATTAGAATTTGAGAGAATACAAAGAGTGAACGCACCTGCGTCAATGCAAACGATTTTGAGCCATGTCGGTTAAGGTCTCTAACCATCGGTGACATTCGTCTCGCGGACCCCAACAAAGCAGCCTACATTTACCAACGTGACTTAGTCCACTTGTCAGTGACTTCATGGATTTGTGCCATGTTTTGGTTTGGCCGCCCCTAACTTTCTCGCAACTTACTCCTACACCACAAAACATCGCTCGTCGAGGCAGTCGAGCATTCGTAACACATGTCCCAGCCACCTCAGCTGCGTTTCGGAGACGCAGCATACATCGATGCCACTAGATTCTTTAGTCCTAGGTAAGGAAGCCTGTTACCCTATTTGACACAAGTTTCGGAAATTGAAAACTCCAATATGTAGTTTAGAACGGATTTTCAGGAGACCAGGAATAAAGTTTCGTGAACTCGGATCTTCTGCATTAGCGGTGCGGGGCGATGAAGGAATATGAGTAGCGTTAGTCGTGGAGATAAGAGAGATATTCAGGGGTGTAGCGAGGATTTGATTTTGACCAATTTTGTCTCATGTGCTGTTACGGGTATAAGGGCGGTTGTCACTTCCCGAGCTGGAGAAAATGCTGACTAAAAATACATGTGACAAAAATCATTAAACTGAAAACTTGCGAGACAGATCAGCTTTACGATGTATGAGCTCATAACAACTGTTCAGAAGAGAAATACAAACATTTTAGTTGTCTTGTATCCACTTGAAAATTCTAATAGTTTAGACAAAATATTGTTATAGTAGACACACGCTTCTTTCCCCTCGATAAAGGAACCGAGAGTGATAACTGCAACAAGTGGTAACACAAGGTCTGAGTCGTAGTTATGCCAAACGCAGATGTTTTGCAGGCCACTACTATATTGGCTATGAAATGCATGCTGCTCCACAAAATAATGTGAAATAAAACTAGACACTTACACAAAACAACAAGAGGTCTAACACATGCCATTGGTCTTTTAACTTCAATAAATAAATTCTAACTATATACCTAGAAGTAATGAAATGCCAGTAAGGACTAAGTGCACAACCGCTAAATGACGAACTTTGGTAGCTACCCAGTTGTCACTAAGAATAAATGTACAAAATTAGGAATTAAACACTTAATTTCCAGTCGAAGGAAAGTGAAAACGTCAAGTAGTTTTACATCTGCTAAAAGCACAAAAATAATGAGTTACCGAATTTAAAAAACGGACACATAATGGACACACCCCTGAGTAGCAGCACCAATAACTCTTAAGGCGAGCCTTTGAACATGATAACTGGGGTGATTTAAAAGCTGTAAGAGTGTTTCGAAACCACTTTTAGAAAAAATTCTTGCATTGTCGATCTGTGAGTGAAAATGAGATCACAGTTGTACCTGGTGCAAGTAATAGGACAGATCTTCCAAAAGGATCAATAATCGTTCGGTTGTAGGGTTTCCCTGCTTTATTTCCACCATTATTTCATTTATAAGTTCGGGATCCGTCTTAGTGTCCACCTTCATTTTCTGGAAGTCCTTCTTCAGCTCTTCGTACGAACGAAAGCGTTTGGTTGACTGCGTTTTGGGTTTTTCCAAGCTATTGACTACCGCATATTTCGACATAATCGTGGCAGATTTTGCAGGGTCACCTACTGACTCAAAGGAATAAACAACTAACCTGAAATTCTATCGGAAACATTTGGCGTCATATCTTTAAGTTTAGCTTCTGTGTACTCAGGATTTAAATTTTCTATCATGTTCGTACTAGGAGGGACTACCTGACCTGGCAAAACTTCCTTCCACTCATGATTAGGGACAGAATTTCTGGAATTATTTACTGATAGACATCGGAAATCTTGAAAGACTGGATAAAATACTTACCATGTGTCGTTACTACGACAGGTAGCACCACATTTAAAATCCATATGGCCAGCATCAATAAGTTTACAACACTGATTAACTTGAATGAAATGCAAGCAGTGAAGTCGTACTGCAGTCAACTGAGATAATCAGGCCAGCACCATTCAACCCAGGAAACAACCTACCGCGTTTTACAGTTGAAAATCGCGCCAATATGTAGCGTTTTCTGAACATTCGTGGGACAATCGAATTCCATTAGTCTCATATTTCCACGTGATCATATGATTGTCGACAGAGCCTCTGAGTGAACTTTAGCGGCAAATAACTCCCTAAAAAGTAGTTTCGTAAGACTTAAACACGGAAGCTGGCATTATGGGTCTTTGAGATTCCTGTGGAATCCTAAAGACTCCTGTGTGTAGGACAAATTAAAAGCTCATCACTTGCTTTGTGTGCCTTATTAGTCTTTGTGGGCATTTTAAATTTTCGTTGTGCTAAAAACGAAAAATAAATTATATATGATAACATATTTTATCGGATTAAAAACGGTTGAGGTACCATTAATATGTTCATAAACATGCGTTTAAAGCTTTACATAACAATTCGAAAACCCTTTTTGCGCCATCTACATCTCTTATACACGGCATATACACTCATATGTACCATTTTTAATTGTCGATTATGCGTTTTTTGACGTGCAACTATTCATCATTTTTTAATTTTCCAGGACGACTGATAAAGATGAGAAGCAAGGTACAAACACGAAAACCGTATATTGTTATTGGACTTCCTCTTCATTATTAGGTGGATGGGCGGAGATTGACTATGATCACCACTAAATACTAATTACAAACCCGTCACTGAAAAGACAAATAAATCCATGGTAAAGAATATATTTGCTGGTGATTTCGTGGTATCGAAAGAACAGAAAATACACCAACAAAGTGTATGATATTAAGAGCAGCCACATCTAAGATGGCAGCAACACTGAACCATCAAGCATTTGCAACATATGTTGAAAGGCACGGTACATACAGTTTGCATTGATCACAAAACATCAACCTACACATTGAAAATTAAAGCCGATGAACGTTCACCTAGAAAGATAGGAAACTTTGACTCCTACGACATGTAAAATGTCATGAAAATCAGGCAGTCAATGCATTATCTCGTCTGTCAAATAATACAGTTCAACATCAAATAACAAATTATGGGTCTTGGCAGACAGTTTTGACACGCAGTGGTTTCGTTCGGGGGACTGATCGGCAAACATATGAAAGTTGGACGTAAGGGTTGACAAACAGGAAGCGATCCACGATGCTCAAGTTGTCACCGAAGGTCTTTTATGAAGGGTGCCAGTGGTATCGTACCATGTTCGTTGCTCGAGTTAGCGTGCCACACCAGCGAGTTGACACCGGAGGCAGTGTTCGCATGTATGCAGATAATTGAAGTTATCTGATATGCATAAAATCGCTGCTACTTGGTCTGAAATATTTCCCAGGCAGATGCAATGTCCTGCCGTATACAAGTTCGGGGCGACAGGTTGAATATCTACCGTTGTTGCTCTGTAATCGTCGTATGGTCTCCTACTAATGTTAGCTTTTCGCGAACCGAGATGTGATTTAACACGGGTTACCTTTTTATAGGATTGATGCTAAATGCAGCACATGTTCCCACCTATAAGTTAGAGCTGGAGCTTCGGTCTTTCACATAAAATGAGCAACCAACTTTGCAGCCTACCTCAGTAGTTGCGACCTGATGCGGAGATATTCGCTTCCTAGATTCTCGGGAGTCACTTTAGGCCGAACACATGGTTTGTTGTACCAATAGAACTGTACAGATTGTGTAGGTGTCTGTGATCTGCCTCGTGACCTGGACTATATTCATTGCGGCCACCAAATCCAGTTTCTATGATCTCTTCTCATTTTTTGATACTTTGCACCGAGCTTTTACCACATGTGATCAGTCCTTTTATGACCAGGCTGCTTGATTTTTGTTCCTTTTTGCATCTGGCCTAGTTGGTATAAAGATTATATTTACTCTTGCAGCTCACCTTTAATTCGCCAGGTGCAGATTCATACGCGTCTCACCCAGTCAGGGACCGAAAACGATAATTCTTGGAGAAAACGGTTCTATTTAATGGTAAAAAGGGAAATACAGACAATTACCGAAAACAATATTACACCTTAGATTTTCCAATTACCACAATAGGTTCCGTTTCTTGAAAAATAAGTGCTTCCAGTCCGTTACTGCTAGAGTATCAATCCAAAAATGGCTAAAGCCATATTAAATATCAAATTTAAACAACATGTGTACAGTTCAGAAGCAAGCATAAAAACTCCAATATAAGTACAAAATATAGAAATAATAACAATATACCATGATAAAATCTCAAAATGGAATCAAATAGAGTACCAAAATGTCAACAGAAAGAGTCAGTCATATCATAACACAAATATATATACATGGAGGGATTTTCCAAAAAAACGAAACATTCAAAAAAGATTCTACACCTCTTTCGATGATTCTATCAGCAGTTCATCACAAATCGCCTGCAGGTATGTCCAGGCTTTGTGCATCTGAAAAGTGTTGTACAAAGCATGAAGGGGCTTATGCCTGTCTACTTTGAGTCTGCTTCGCCTAAGACTTGGTGACGCTTGAACTGGGATGGTTACCCATCACCTAATGTTTCCCCTGTAAAAGGGTCTGTGTTGTTTAACCGTCAGATAAGGTTTGTTGATTCGTAAACTCACGTTTTGAAGTGATGTATGGTTGAGCAACTGAAAGATAGAAAACAGAGCATACGGGTTGGTATGGAATTACTCCAGAATGAATATTGTGCTTTGTAATCTGATGCTGTGGTTTGACATACCTCGACTCTAGATAACTATGATCGAATTCTGGGAGACTAGAATATGTCTACAAAACGGTGTCGTTTTGTTTCTGTGGGAGCCACATTTATTTTCTTGGCTTACGTCCTGTGTAGAGTCTGCTGTTTCATGGCATATTATAAAGGTACCGATGAAATAAAAATAGAGGTCATTAATCCGAACATGAAAAGCGTGAAATATAAAAAATTATGAAAAATGTATGCAAAAATCTAACAGAAGTTCTAGTTTTCGCGCAAATAGATGTAAAAAGATTTCATCAATACTGGAACCTATTGTCTATCTTTAGCACATTCATCAAAAGCCAACAATATGGTTGCAGATCTTTATTCTTGTCTTGTTACGCAGTACAATGGACACAGGCTGTCCAACCCTTAAAATGCTACTGAATGAAACATGACGCCTACGTAAAGTATGATGGTAAATGCCCAATGTAGACATAATCTTTTAATCCTAACTGGTATAATCGGTCGCTCTTAGCTGTATAACCTAGTTTGTCACGCATGCAACACAATGACTAGACCAAATCACACTTGATGTAGAAGCTCTGGGAGATGTGGGAAGCTTTACATATCTGGGCAGCATAAATGATAAACAAGGTGAATCTGATACATATGTAAATGAACGGATTGGCAAAACAAGCATTTCTACACTTGATGAATATCTGGGACTCAAAACAAGTGTTGATCAACACCGACGTCACGATTTACAAAACGGACGTCAAAACAATTTTATCTTACGAAACTAAGACCTGGAGAACTCCGAAAGCCATCATGTGAAAAATAATGTATTTATTAACGGTCGTCTACACAAAATACTGAGGATCTATCTCCCAGTCATCAGAAACAACACGGAGTGGCAAGGGACAAACCAGCTAGGATATGAGGAATAAATAAAAAATATGCTTTCATAAAAATATTTGTGAATTCGACTGTCCAACACATTTATTAGAACTATTTCACTTGAGTGGTCAGATTTGACAAATTTCCATCATTAGGTGTACATTGGAAATCGGATAGTGGACGCGGCTACTTTGATCTTGCATCGCCTTTGGTTTGTGTTTTATCATTGTTGGTTCACTAATTTGTTCCTTTAACCATAAATTTACCACAAATAACATATTTTTAGGCTTAGTTGTCTCACCCCACGTCATCGTTGGCATTTCTATCCTTTAAACTCTAGATTTTTTTGATCAACTATTAACTATCTATTCATATTCTGAAAATTTCCGACGAATTAAAGAAATTTTATAGTAGCAAAAATGATAAATGATCCGGTAGTTGCTATAGACAGGTTTATAAATGAATTGACAGTAAGTTTGTGATTGACGTTTTATTCTCAGATTTCTGTAATGTTAGAAGAATCACTTGGTGGCATGATATCACATGAAGGAATTAGCCTGATAAATATGGACGTTATCAGGTCACAAAAGTTATGGAGCGAAGTTTCTCACCAAAAATCAGTGAGACTCATTATAGTTCCTAATTAACATAACCAAGAGGTTCAGGGCACTTGATTGTTTGATTTCTCGGCTAGCCAATATAAAACATGAGCGTGTTGTGATGAGGATTCTTTGGAGTATAGACTTTGCGATAGAAAAGGCATTATTCTCACCAAGGTATATATAACCAGATCTTACCCTCTCTTCAGAGAAATTGCTCATTCATTGGTATGCTCGGAGCATCTACGTGTAGAGTCTCCTATCTTGTTTCGGTGCATATTTAAGCTTCTTCTGAAGCTCATTTTCTTCTTGGATTATAAGGTAATCAATCAAGACTCTACTTAATTGTTAAATAAAGAGCAACCGAGAAGTTTTCAACAAGAGCATTGAAAAGTCTTCACAGTTTACAGAAAAAATGTTCTACGACCGCAACTTGTTTTACGCTATTGACCCTTCGTTAGAGGTTTAGTTTGTTGCATAATTTATTCCTTTTCAGTTAATACAGCTACTGTTGTGTCGTGAGATATGCCTAATGCCAGCCTACTTCGCTATGCATGAACTTATTCGGAATTTTTCTAGTGAGTTCGTCGACGCTCCTCAGGTAATCCCAGTAATCTTCATAACATTCGTAGTTTATCCAAACAGAATTTAATAAATTTATGGACAGCTTCAAAAGGCCTGCACGCTTGCTGTATTCGAGAGGTTAGTAATTGTTTATGAGTTTGCTTATCCTATTTGATATATAATGAGTCCATGGCTCAGAGAACAGACAATGGCGACCGTCTGTTGCAAGTATGCTCAGATAACCGCCTATTTCTAGCAAACTAACTTTAGGCATAAGGAAATGCATCTGTTGACCTGGCGACCCCCGAAGTCGTCTCAACGTTGGACCCAACTAGATCACATCGCCATCAGCCACCGATGGAGAGGTTCTATAGAGAACTGTCGCTCGTTGTGGGGCACATGTTTAGATTCAGATCATGCCCTAGTGCAAGCTCGTATTTGTTTGAAGCTTACTGGGCGTAGGAAAGACACCGTAAGGAAGCCTCTTAGGGTTTTACTTGATGATAATAAGGCGAAGAAGACAGTTAGGCGACCATTTAAGCGATTCCCATCCGGATATAGGTTGGAATGATATCAAGAAGGCTGTCGGAAAAGGATGGCTTTGGTTGTGGAGCTTTCATTGTTCTTCTGAACAACATCAGCACAAACTTCAAAACAACCAGCTCAGAGAACGAAACAACACTACAATCATCCACCTGAGCTACAAGTTTTCTCCACCAACTGGATAGTATCGTTATCCGTCATTTCATTAACCTGGTAGATTGATTTGTATGTATTTAATCTTTAGAATAATATGCTGTCAAGTATATTGGTTTATGTTTGAGTTTACTAGTTTAAATTTATGTATGTGCGTTACATGTACTTGCCGTTTTCGATTCTTAAGCTTGATAAGACCCAAGGTAACCATGCTATATTTTTAACGTTTTCGACCCAATATATTTCTGTTTTTCAAGTTTACTGGCAAAGTGGGTTCAAGCCTCAATATCATTAGAATGGGTTGTAGTTTTAGTTAATTGGAAAGCGCCTTAACGAGTTTATTCACTTATGTTTCGATATAAATCAGTCTTAACACAAAATCTTGTCCTTCTAGTTTACCATGCAATGACTCCTTTCTGCGGAATCACTTCATTAAGTGCTCCAAACTACAGATTGGATTCTTCTAATCTCGTCTTGACCTCTATCAAAGGTGCTATGCGATATCCTGACTTCCTTACAAGCTCACAGTTGCCTCTTTTGTGTACAGTTTTGGGTCAGCTGCGAAGTTTTGAGCTTACAACTGGAATGCTTGATCCTGCAAATGGAAAAGTTGTAAGTTGTCCGATTTTTTTTGAAATTCACATATTTTAAGTTTAAGGAATGTAGAAATGAAAAGATGAAATATTACGGGACTAATGTTATGTTGACAAGTGTAGTTGTATTAGATTTTAAGCGGCACGAAATGTGACTAATTATTACCTAAAGAGACTAGTAGTTTTATACATTCCAAACAAATATTAAGAAAACAAGTACTATCAAATAGTCAGTCAGTCAGTCAGTTGCAACGTAGAACTCCGTACGTAAGTACATCAGTTCATGTCGCCATACCACATCAGCACAGAGATATAATTGTCAATTCAAATCCAATAGTAGAAGAGGTAGTAAAGGTATTAGAAGTAATCAGAGAGGTTAGAATTAGAAGATATTATTCACGAAGTATGATTCAATGTGATAAGTTTAGAAAGTAAAAGCTAGAGGTGTTGAAGAATCCAGAAGGTTAGGATTGGAGATAACACAAAGAATAAGTGCACTGGCGCCATTGCAAATAGTCAGTTCCTGTCCCATATATTAGGCTCCAAGCGATATCTAATATTTGATGTCTAACAATGCAATCTAATTCCCTGAACTGATATAGAACGGCTAAGTTGACTGTCTGGACTACTGGAGCAACCATTTTTGCTCAAGGCACTATGCCAGTTACGAGTTCGTGTCAACGAAAAAATTGTTCTGCTAAATGTTTCTAATAGTAAAGACTAGTGCAACTTTGAACTAGTAACCAGAATCGAAAGTTTTTCTATCACGACGTAAAAGTAGTTGGAAACTTTATTTATACAGATCTGAAAGAAAAACTTATCATTTATATCACTAACTGCTAATTTAACCCTTAATCTTAATCAAAACATTGGATTTACTTCATCCTCCCTTAGCTGCAGTGATTCATCTGATTAATACACTAACCTACAACCACAAGTGCGTATTACGTTGCATAGTATTATTATTGTAGTCCTCTTGATTATATACGGATACATTCAGATTTAAAATTGATATTCCCTTTATTTTGCCATTGTCTCGTTCATTGCTACTCATTAACCTAATGCTACGGAAGAAAACCAGATCTGTAGGTCTGGAACTTGCTTTGGTCGAATTAATTGTTCAGGTTATGGAACTGCTGGAATCTACAAACGATGAAACATGGAACCGTACAATCTTTGAACATTTAATAAGTGTCATGATTACCTTCATGCTGAATAGCACGGTTAGATTTAACGAAATTGTTGTCAAACTTAATTCAAAAGTAAGCGAAATTTTGTAAAAATCTGCATCTACATTGAGCCGAACAATTTTTCTATGAAACATGTGTTTTATTTGCTGGTTAGGTTGCTATTGACTTGCAATTTCTGAACTGAACAATTAATGAAGAGTAGTATTATTACGATTACTGCCATTTATATTTTCAAGGGTTTTCATTTTCTTTTCGTTAACATTGAGGACTTTGATTGACGATTCTATATTGGCACATATACATCCCGAACAGATGTCTCCAAGATTCACATTTGATCACAAGTTTTAACAAAGTTCAGTCATACTTAGCAGTGGGACCCATCACGTGTTTCGCTCTGTTCCTGTATGAGCACGACATACAAGAACCTCAATCGAGTAAATTCCTAATAAGGAGCAAAGTCGATCCCGGATCTTGTTGTCAGTCACAATTCAACTTAAGTGATGTAATCAAAAGTCAACATAATTTTGCTTCGTGTTGGAGTACGGTTGACTGACTTTGTTTCTTTATATTGGTTTAGGATCGACTTCCTTTGCATTGTAGTACATTAAACAAGACATATTATGGGTCACAGCTTATAAAGAAGGTGCTTCAAAGTGCACCCCTCTTTACTATTCATAGAAATATTTTATTGGCTGTAAAATGCGAATTTCGACTTAACTTGGTGCAAAAGTCGTCATACCACAGCGCATCAATATGAAGTCATAAAAATGAATAACATTGACAGTAGTGAGGTATACTGAATGTAGAGAACTTAGTCAAAAAATAATAAATGAGTTCACGAGGTAAAACTTACGAAAAAACACAGTTTCAATACTTAGTGCAAGGTGACCAGTTCCAGGTTATGTTGATAGTCTACCACTAGTGATCACGATTACCACTGATCCCAAACAGGTAATTCACAACTCCAATACAACTTTAAAATATAACCAATTGTTTCACAAAGAGATTCCTCGTCTTGTTTTGGCGACTGCCAACGTCTTCCTACCTCCCTTACCCCAGATGTCATTATGCGTCTAGATAGACGGTACCTAGGCATATGTAACGCACGTCCAAATTGAGTCGATAAAGTTTTACAGCCTTAACAATTGTTGATAAGAGAGATCAGCTTACACAGAGTTCACATACCTTTTGTTAAATCCTAATTTACCTTGCTTTTGTATCAAGGACGAAAATATCTATGGTTCTGAGTCATACTAAACTTTCGGTCGCCTGAATATATTCTAATCCATACTTTTTAAAAAATTATTTCCAGTACACCATCAGTTTTACTGCTTACATGTAAGCAAAAGAATTTAAGGATCTAACAAGCCTTAAATGTTAGTTTTAAACATAGATAAATTCAATGGATTGATAAACCATGCATCCGTCTGTCTCCTGTTTTTTGGTTTAAATCCTCGTTATGCTACGAAGATCCCGAAGAGTCGCGTATTATTACTACTATCATCCTACATACAGCTAATGGTATTTACAGTTAATGCGCGAGTTTCAGTCTGTGCTATTTATAGACTCTTTTTGTTGGTGAATGTAGGCAGTTGAGATTAGCACGAAAGTTCATCAAACTTATGAATATAGAGAATGCTATTTATCTTGTTAATATGATAATGTGTTCTTTCAGCAATATTTAAACTTGTTTTACTTTCTCTTCTGTTTCAAAGTTAGAAGGTCGTGCGTGGACTAAATCAAGTCATTATGTTATGTGGTTCGTTTTAAATGCTACTTCTGGATTCATTGGGAAAAATATGGTTGGTAGATTTCCATAATTTAACTTAAATTGTAACAATCATCAGCGTATGTATTTAAAAGCTTCATGTCTAAAAAAACCACTCACATACTTTGGTCCACCTTGTAAACTGATGGATTCTCATTTACATGATCATGTGTTGAAAGTGTCATACATAAAGCATTCAATTTTAGTTCCATCTTCGGTTAACTTATTAATATATTATTAAGATTAATACCAAGTCCTGGGTAAACTACTCACAGAGAGAAAAATTTATTTATATTCAACTGCACCATAAATACCAAGCTATTAATAATAGAATCAGAAGGAGTGGCTGTTGTATCCAGAGGCCAAATTGGTCACAATCAAATCCTTCCTACAGCTCTTGAAACATCTCTTATCTCCACGACCAGCCCTTCTTTCATTCTATTGCAAACTATTTGAATACACGAATAGTTATTTCTGGTTGTGGCTCAAAGATCAGATCAGATCCTCATCACCTATATCTTTCTCTTTTAAAATTTATTTCACTGAACTATACTTCTTGAATAGTAACTTCGAACCCTAACCCATCCGATTACTACTATAACTTCTACTACCTCTACTACTATGGGATTTGAATTGACAATTGCGTCTCTGCGCTAATATGGTTTGACAACTTAAACTGATATACGTACGTACTAAGTTCGACGTTGTACCTGACTCACTGATATGGTTAGGTATAAAGTTTTTTCTGTTACATGGTTTCGTTTTTTAATTTAAACTACTCAAGTTTACTGTGCTACTTTTGAAATGAAAGTTTTTTAAAGATTGCCAAAAAATACATAAAATCACTATAGGGTTCAGTGAAACTTCAACACTGAGAATTCTTGCCACTTAGTGTTTTATTTGTTCATATGGTAACAGTTTATTGAGCTCTATTTAGCTTGCTGCACCAGACCTCACCTTGTTACCAAGTCCTTACTATTGTCTAGATATATATTATTCGTGTACGGGTTCACACATTGACTCGATATTTCCTTGTTTTTGAGAGTGAAACCCAATGTTTAGTTAGCATAGTTAACTTTAGCTTTATATGACAATTTAATGTTCATATCTTATCATTAATATACATCAGTTATGTTTTACTCATATGAACAGACAATTTTTGTATTTTCTAGTTAACGGATTTTGTCCCTTGCCTCCGGCTTTTCGATATTTTGTTCCCCGAAGCGGAAGATCCTGACCGAGCTATCGATCTCCCAAAACCATGTTGTAGTAGAAAAGATTCCACTGGTCAGTCAAATGATAATGACATTATTTCAGCACAAAAAGATGGAGTTTTGCCAAAAAGTCTCTTAGGCAAAGAACCAAACAGTATCACAGATAATACTAACCTTAATGTTTCTCAATTTCCTATCCCCAAAAAGATGGATATCGATAGCTCTGATCTCAGTCGTGAACTTGTTAACTATAAAGATAGCGAAAATGAATCTCAGGAACAAAGCTCTACTTCTGCTGAAGACTCAGACAACGAATGTAATCAGAATGAAACCGAGAGTAAGCTCTCTTTAGTAAATGATCTTATACCTCTTCCGATATACTATTTAGCCTTAAAGATAATCTACAGTCAACATAAACTCATCGAGAGGATTTTTTAAATAAGCAGTCTAGTTATCAATACTACCATCAGGTTTCGATGTGTGCTCTTGATCTCACGAGCACCATACAGTAAACCTACGTGTCTTGCCGATTAGAATTCAGTACGTATAGTTTGGAAAGAACCCATATAGCTAACCCTGTTCAGTCAGTTTAACGTACAACCTGGCATATATGTGCAGTGGTTCACATCACCATCCCGACCGTAGATGCTACCTGGACATGGTGGTTAAGCTTGCCTATCGTGATGACCCAGACAAGCTATATTGGTTGGAACATATGTTATTGTGGAATCTATCATACCCGGCACGTCGATTGGAAAACAGTGAGACTAAAAGCAGCGAACTAAGGTCTAAGGACATAGTCGTACTGTTGACGGTGACAGCACTAAGGCGTTTTCCTCGGAAAACCAGCATCTGCAGCGATGCTGCCTTTACACAAGGAAGGAACGGAGTAGAAAAGGTCGACCCTAAAGATGTCACAACTCAACTTACCTCACTGATTTACGTCTCCGGCGGTAGGGCCATTTGAAGAGCGGAGCTAACACTATACAATCTTCCCATAAAAAAGCTGCGCGTGACCGGCCTCAAGCAGTTGTCCCTTGGGGTCTGCGGTCACGCTCTCAGATCGCTCAGACCAACAGTAATCCACGTTCGGTTTCATGTTCCTCAAGAACAACCATTCGACCGTATGGGCAGCCGGGAAGTGAAATCTACCCTCATACCCGTATAAACACATGAAACCAAACTAGTCAGAATCAAAAACCCCTATACTTTTTAATAACCCTTTTACCTCTATGACCAAACATCCTCACGTTTCTTTATTGCTAAACGTCGATAATATAAACGATTTGAGTACACGTAAAGCTATTTCTAGTCTCACGAAACCCTGTTCTAAACTACATATTGGAGCTTTTAAGGTTTGAACCTTATACCGAATAGGACAACAGGCTTCCTTAGCTAAGACTTTGGAATCTTGCGCTATCGATGTATGCTGCGCCTCCAAAATGCGCATACAGGAGGCGAGTAGAATCATTATGTTAATTTCACTTTTTCCAAATAAAGGAAAAATTTACACTCCGTGTATCCGGAAGCCCTGCTGCTGCTTCACGTGGCCTCACTTCGTTATTTCTTGACACAACTTGATCACATCGCTATCAGCCACCAATGGACGTGTTCGATAGAGGACTATCGAACGTTCAGAAGCACACGTTTAGATACAGGCCATGCTCTAGTGCGTGAGCTCAGACTCTGACGTGGCTGTATCGACTACATTTTCACACTACGACAGGTCCTAGAACACAGACACACATTTCGGCGTCCGGCAATAGTTGCTTTCCTGACCCTAAAGCGGCATTAAAACCTCACAATCGTGAGGTTTTAAGGCAGTGTCTGTCATTCAAAGATGTACCAGAGACGTACATTAGCCTTATTTAGGCTCTCTACTCAAACACTACCGGTCGAGTGAGAGCTTATGGCGAACTGTCATCGAAATTGATTACTTCAAGTGGCGTCCGTCAGGGCTGTCCACTCTCTCCATTCTTGTTTAACTTTGTTGTAGATATGATTTTAGAGTTAACATTATCTTTGTCTGATTTCGCAGGAGCGGATGTTCTACCAGGATACTCACTGGTTGACTAAGAATATGTCGATGAAATAGTTCTACTTGGTGGAAACACTGACAAAATGCTGTCTTCTGACCAGCATAGGCAACAATGCAGCATGTTCGGGATGTGATTCTACACGTAGAAATGCAAAATTTTGCTTTAAAATTGGCTTGTATCGGCATCTAAACTAGTGATATAGAGTGAAGCAGTTGAGCCTGTCGATCGCTTAACTTATCTTGGTTGTATCGTCAGTGCTGATGGCCTGTTGACTGACCAAATTTCAGCACGGATACAAAAGGTTCGATTGGCTTTCGCCAACTTGCGTCACCTGTGGCGCAGGCGAAATATCCGTTTGCCAACTGTAGGACGAGTGTACTGTGCAGTAATTCGCCCCGTCCTACTATACGTATGCGAAACATGGCGGTAAGAGTAGAGGACATTCGTAGGTTGCTTGTCTTCGATCATAAGTGTCTCCGAAGCATTGATCGTGTATCTTGAGACAACCGAGTAAGCAATACTGCTGTTAGGAAACGTGTTCTATGTAAAGGTGGTAGATCAACAGATGAAGTATTGAAACTTCATCAGTTGATGGTAGATGTAGGCTAACTGGTTGGGGCCCGTGAGATAATAGTAATCGATGGTTAGAGACCTTGAACGTCATGGCTCAGAATCGTTTGCAATGGCGCAGGTGCATCCACTCTTTGTGTTCTCTCGAACCTTTAACCTTCTGAATTCCTCATCACCTTTATCTCTTTTTTAAGTTTATTCCACTAGATTCTACTCCTTAAGTAATATCGTCGAGGCGTAAAGTTTCCGATTACTGCAACAACGTCCACTACCTCTACTACAGTTATGAACCTCTCTTAGTAAACCCTGCTATTCCTATTGCTTAGTTTTCTCTGACCACAAGTATACTCGTCAAATCCCGATATCAGAAAACAGTTGAACAGGAAAAGATTATATTCCAAATAACAAGGTTAAATGAAAGTAAGAAGCCGAAGCGAAGGAGAAGACGAGATAGAGACAACGTTAATATCTTTATAGTTTTAACATGAGAAGCTTCTGGAATCTAATCCACGTGATCGACTAGCGCTAATGGATTAGATTTAGCCAATAACAATGCAGCTAACTCAGTCATGCTTTAATCCATCTATGTCTCACTAACAACTACTATGTGCTTTGAATTGACTATTGCATCTCTGTGCTAATGGGGTATGGCAACTTTAACTGATGTACGTATGTGCTAAGGTTTATGTTGTGATTGACTGACTGACTGACTGAAACGCATTATACACAATAAAATGGTTTATCTGCTTAGGGATTTTGAATTATTTGTTGTTGTACACTACGTCTTAATCTGAGTTTGGAAATTATGCTATTTTTCAAATGCTTTCATTCACATATTTCTGTTTGAATAGAAATAGAGAGCACATCCGGAAACCTCTTGAATTTAAATGGAAAGTCAGTTTATGTGTATACTTGCAAAGGGAATCTTCTGATTAGTAGTCGTAAACGTATGGCATTATTTATAATGTAGTTTATTATGTTGTATGTTTTGTCCAATTTGAGGTTTGTTTGTTATCTACTCACATGTTTTATTTATTTTAAAACAGGTTTACTTCCTCCTCATTTTCGATCCTCCACAGCTTGCTGGAAGCGCCAGGGTCGGCTTTTGCACTTGGCTACAGCTCCTGTTTGCCTCTGGCAGCATGTTTTACGCAAAAGTCGACTTGGTCAAGATCATTTACCACGCGTCATGCCTCCAGCACTAAGACCAATAGAGGCCCGTATATCACGCCGCATGCAAGCATTAGTTCAGTCTGTTAGTTCTACTCAAATATCTAATAGTTCTATTCATATGGTTTCAAAGTTGACATGGAACCAACTTTTCATTGTGCTCAATGCTTGTAAGTGAATTCATTAGTTCAAATTCTTTTGCGAACACCTTTCTGCATATTTTTTTATCGCCCAAGTTTTGAATAGTAGTTAAGGAACCGTTCATCGGTAATGCATCACTGATTTTGATATATATATATGGTAATATAATAAATGCTAACCATTTCTTGCCTTTAGTTAGTACAGACAACGAAGTTAGTCAATTAATACAAAGGTTGGTAGATACATTTTGGGCAAATGAAGTTGCAAAGGATAATCAGAAATTAGAACATGGACTTTTGTGGTCACGGTTAATAAAAAATGGGAAAGTTGAACTGCCATACGATCTATCAACTTACGGTCGTTTACAACCTCTATCTCATCATCTTATGCGCACAATGTCTGTTCATGTAAGAATGCTGTAAGTATAATTTGTATTCTTATTCTTTACCCTGTTTAATCACTTTGTGTTAGTTTGAATATATGGACAAATGTCGTTCAGTTGTTTCAAACATAACTATATTTACTTCAGCCAGCGAAACTAACACTCATCATAAGAAAGCAGAACTAAAAATAACTTACACGTTTTTTCGTCGAAACAAAATAAAATGTGGAATAAGTATTTTTTTTCTGTTTGAAAGTTATCATATTAAACTAGTAAAGCTAGTTTTATTCCCTGTGGATGTCATCAGAAAGTCAACTAAACCACTGTGAAGAGTTTAATATACCTCATAAGTAATTTACAATATTAGGATATCATTGAATAACTTAACGGAAAACCTTTGGTCTAAATTTACTTTGACTAATCTCTAAAATATGTCACATTTGTTACCGACACTGTTTATTCTTGTTAACAACCGTTTGATCTAAATTCATCAGTCTAAACGTAAACATTGAGTTCCGACCTTCAGTTCTTGGTTTTAATTCACTTTGTGTTTTATCCAACCCCCTTTTTTTAAAAAATGTTTCATGAACCATGAAGTAAGTAATCAAAATTTGCATTTTCTTTTTTGTTCTGTTTTCAGCGTCTTACATTTCTTTTTACAGAAATTCTCAGTCCTTCCCAATTCCAATATACTGTTCACACCAGCTGTTATAGAAACATTTTGCCGTATTTTAGCCTGTCGTGAAGTGGAATCAAACAGCGTGAATAGGATTCTATGTAGGCGGGTTGTTTTAATTTATGTTATTTTGTATTTAGTACTTGTTTTCGTTCTTTTATCACATGTGAGCATGATCGGTTTTAGTAGATATTAAAACACAAACTGAATGCCCCAAAACGTCTGAAACTCGGTAAATTTATGTATTTAACGATGATTTTGACATGTTTCGCTAAATTCTCTCTACTGAGTTTTCTTGCTGTTATTTCTAGTAATTCACCTTAGCTTTTCAACAACCCATAAGATGTTCCGATCAATCCTGTATGGTATTGCTTCTATATTGCTGTTGGTATTTTTCTATCTAGTTCTACTACTATCATTATACCACACCGTTTATTTCACGAAAATCATTATCCTGCACGCTAGAACACTGGGATGGTTTGAATATTTCATCGTATTACTTCAACATTACTAGCTGATTGATTCATTTCAATATCTGTTCCTTTCAAACTTTCTTTAAGTGTCATGCAAATAACCCGATTTATGCTGATAGCCAGTCGTGAAATTTTTTGATAGGCCACCAGTTTTCAACATACAGGTGGTTACCTTACCGGTCTGATTGACAAGTGCATTAATAGATAATATTCTAGTGACCACCATAAAAGTGTTTGTGCAGAGGAATTGCTTCTTTACCATAATCGACGGAAGCGTAAATGTCCTAATTCAGGGCAATTTTCGGTTATTGACTCAATGTTCTTTTATTTGTTAACAAAGATTGTTGTAACTATAATTTCACTAGTCATTAATAATGTTAAAACGGTGGTATTCTATACAAGTATTTTGTTCCGATCCGAAACTCATTGATTTTGTAGAATGGGGATGTCAGCTTTCGATTAAAATTTCTTACTATGGACTAAGATTGTTTTAAGGTCAATATCTCCAATTTCAGAGTACAGAAAATTACAATTTGAGAGAACACAATGACTGGATGCACGTGCGCCATAGCAAACGATGTTTTTAACCATGTCACTCAGGGTCTCTAGTCATCGATTACTATCATCTGACGGGCCCCAACCAGGTAGTCTAACACATACTAACATGGTTCAGTTGATTTGTCGGTGACTTCATGGATTTGTGTCATGTTTTGGTCTGGTCACCCGTAAATTTATTCCAGCCTATCTCTACTTTTATTCCAGTTTATAGTCAAATCATATACTTGTGTTTCGGACTAGTTTCATAAAATCTTAAATTATGTCCTGACGAAGTACCGCAGTTGTAAATGATTCTAGTTATTAATTGCTTTCCAACAGTCAATAACGTACTCCACTACTGTATCGTAAGCAGGTTATTTTTATATTACCCTAATCAATTTCTGATCACACGCTCACCTACATTAAGTAGAGATTTACAGGCAGGTGTTGTTATAACGTTAAATGAAGTAGCAATCAGCGGTTTTGGAAATTTCCTTAACTTCTAAAAGCTTTTCAATCGCATTGTGCTACTAAACCGTTTATCAGTAGTTCAACGATGTTTCCAGAATTATCGTGTTTTAGTTTAATGCTTTGTATGATTTTTAATCCGAGTCTCCATTCTAGATGCTTAAATAAATAACAAATTTCTATATTCCTAAATCTGATGTTCCTATAATTCCTTTATTTCTAAGTGTTTTCGTAACAGTGAATTTTTCGATTTTTTCATAGGTCTATTAACTAAACTACAACCTTTATGGTCTTACAATACCGCAAATACGGAACCCAAAAGTACTGTTTTATGTTCGACCACTGATGCAAAAGTCACCAACTACTTTACATGTTCACTTGTTTACACATTGCTCGATACATTAGGGTTCCGTCTTGCGGATATACTTACACCTGAGGTTCGAATTCATGCTCTTACTTCGTTAATAAGTTTAGTGAAATTATGGTCCAATTGGTGTACATCTATTCTTGATAACAGAGAATCTAAAAGTCTTTGTGATGTGGCAACTAGTGAAATTCCTATTGAACTACAATATTTGTAAGTCAAATTCTGTTTTTTAGAATTTTGTTTCTTTTGTATTTTTAACTCGTGTGGATTTCCACCTTGTGTCATGATTCTGAATTTTCCGACCTCCGAATCTGGATCTTTTCATGGCATTGTTGTAGATCCACAAACCTTTCTGTCTGCCCATTTGATTGCGGATGGTAGGAGGGAGAGCGAATATGCGTGATACACAACCGTTGATAGAATTGTTGAGATTGACTGGAAGTGACTGCCGGTTAGTATGTAGCACAATTGCATCAGGAAATCTGCTCTCTGAGATCTTCGTCAAGAGCTGTAGCGTCTTTGTTGTCTTTAGTGGCATAGTGGGGAGGATGTCCGGACATAACAGAACATTGGCCCAACACAGGCTAGATGATAGTTTAAATTTTTGTGTCGATGACTTTGTTGTACCTGTTTCAGGTCCCAGTGGAGTTTCACTAAGTGGCATATGGTATTTAGCGGAACCTCGGCGGGTTGCAACTGGTCAGACCAATTTAGACTAGGTAAATTTGAATCAGCAGACACGAAATAACATACCCCGGTGAACGTTGACTCTCGGAAAGACACGTCTCAATCTAGCTGTCCCGACAGACGCAAATACTTACCACATACTGTCCAAAGATAATGCTGATTTCAGAAAAAGTGTCTATTTGCAATCTAAATGAATGCCCATCAATATTGATGGTAGTGAGTTTTCTCTCATTTGGAGTTGAGCTGTGACAGGGTGCGAGTAAACTCAGCGAATTTGTACAGGGCATGGGAGCAAGTTTTCTGAAGTTTTCGGATCGATGTGGTGATTTGTTTTATTTCCGCTGTTATCAGAACCCATCTGTACTACCAGTGGGTCTACACTTTTTGCAACGATGCTGCTCGGATGAACATACTCGTACAAAATACCACGCATCACAGTGCTATTACGGAGCTGTAGGACTTATCTTCGTTCACCTTACTGAACTCAGGTAAGCTGAGCTAGTTGGTTGATTGCTGGACTACATGAATTTCGGAGCGACTGGGACCTCCATATTATATTCTGCAGAATAATTTGGCTTTGGTATTCATTCGCAATATCATTCAGATTTAGTTTGGGGTCCTGGTCCAGTTGGTTGACATGGTAGTCGCGTCCTGTCACTAAATTTTTTAGATTGTACTCTGCAGATGATGATATGGGTTTTGAACTGGTCTTCTGTCAATGATTTTAGCCGGAACCATTCGCATTCGCGGTTGACGATACCAACATGCGTACGGGAATCGGCATCTTCAATCATAACCAGTCTTAAAAATCGATAACGTGTGTTGAGTAATGGCGTGGTGCGCGCTACTTATAAGTAGTATATGACGCGAGTGTAAACGTAATGTCTGGCAGCAGAAGATGGGGGAAGATCAAGAAAGGATGAGTTAGAACACAATGGAATTTGTATGAAACGCATGAATAGTGAAATGTCAGACAATCGATTGATGATGGATTGAAGATTTGCAAATTAACGGTTACGATATGGTTTTCCTATTTTACTAACTCTGTAATTTTCGTTAAATACAATTCGGTCGCCCTCAAATGTGTTCTTCACTACAATGGGAATTTATCTCCAGACTGCTGGCTTATTGACTGAATATTTTCAGAAAATGAGCAATCATGTGGTTTCTGTGCTAAAATCAAGTTGCAGTACTTATCTAACTCACTTGGACTCAGCTTCCAAAATAGCAGACGAACCTTTCAAGACCAAACTTAAATAGATCGCCACAATGCCGAAAGCGCATATCAAAAGTAACATCAGCATCATGATTGTAGTGAAATTCGATCATCCTGAATTTCTCAGTCACCAGTCGTTCAGCTACATCTTAGAACTTCAAACGTACCTACGTAAGTCCAGGTTGTCATAACTTATCAGCACAGAGACGCAGTTATCAGTTCAAATCCCATAGTGGTAAAGAAAGCAGATGGATTAGTTCTAATCAGAGAGATTCGTGTTCGAAGATGTGGTTCGAGAAGTATATTTCATTGAGATAGCTTTAGAAAGAGAAAGATAGAGATGATAAGGAATCCAGAAGATTAAAATTTAAGAGAACACTAAGAGTAGACGATGACAGACGAAGACGAAGCAAGCTCTCACTCAGTCAGTGATGTTCGAGTAGATAGCTCGTAATAGGGTAATGTATTTCATTGGTACACATTTCAGTGAGACACTGCCATAAAACCTCACGACCGACAGAGTCAAATGCTGCCTCTAAGGTCAGGAAGACAACTATTGTCGGATGCCTGTATGTGTCCGTGTTCCAGGACCTAACGAAGATTGAATAGTATTGTAAGCCTCAACTGTGGCAGTCGGTAAATACCTACTGTACCGGTAATGTATTCATCTTAACTAGTGTATTATTATGTATTACGTCAACTTCTTTCACTCGACGGTCGTGATGTTTAAGAGAAACGCTCTTAAGACACCCATAATCGAAAATTTTAATTGTCAGGTGGTTAATATATTGCTTGTTATGATTTAAGACGTTTAATTACCTTTGCTTATTATTTTTCTAGTTTCGTATATTACATATTTAATGCTGTACATTTGATTAGTCTAACTTGATGAAATCGTAAGGGAATTGAAAAATGAGGAAGGAAGTTGTGTAGTTAATTTGGTTTCCTACATAACTCACAAACCAAATGAGTATGGTTGTATAATGCGTCCTGGGATTAAGTTAAAATATTCTCTTTCTATCAAAGTCAGTTGGCAAGTATGAGCAACCTTTAACAACATAAATAGTTTACTTCCATTAATTTGTATTTTTATTTCTCTTGTATGTAAATATTATATATATATATATATATATATATATATATATATAAGTTTGAGGAATACAGTTTGTTTATCTGTCGTACCCTGTGCAACAAACGCATCATTTTGGTAGAGAAAGTTATATCAATATCGTGGACTTCTAACAATATAGACTACGTTTTCATATTTTTCAGCTATGCGCACATATTTTTCTAAGGGTAAGAGCTTTCGCTAAATATGGCGTTTAGATAAAGAAATGAACATTTTTGCGATATGTCAAATTTTTTGATGGATTTTTATAGTTCATTGAAATGTGAGGAAACAAACCAGTCAAATTTATATATTCATTTCATAAAAAGGCGATAGAGTCGGGCATCATCAAACTCTTGAACCATTGATATTTGCACTGGTTATATTCCTCTTGAAAGCTATTAAAAAGTGTAACTAATTTGTACCCTCTTCTGAAGTGTTGTTGAACAGCCTAGTTTTATGATTAACCTGCTAACCTACTCTTCCCAGTTTTAACACCATCATACCAACAGTCGAAAAAATATTGTTGCCTTATGTTAAATTAGCACACTTTATTGACATCGATATATTTGGGCTAATATTTCAATCGAAACTCTTCGTCTTATTAATTTAGGTTGGATTGGAATATTCTAAAATTTGCGCGAAGCATACAAGCCCCAGATTGTGTGATTTATGGGTTTTATTCAACTCTTACTTCTTCTACAATTGCTCAAACACAACCGGGAAATAACAGTTCACATTCTGTTAATAATTCTGTGTGTGTATCGCAACCACAAACAGTGAATATAATATCACAACAGAGCAGTGGTTTGGTCAGTAGCACAACTGTCTCTGTTTCAATGAATCGACCATTTATACCTGTAAATGCAGGCATACCGACTTCTATTTCATCTTCCAGTACTATACAACCATCGAACGATCCAGTGTTGTCTTCGAATACGGGTGTAAATTCACTTACAGGTGGATCAGGAAATACGGGTTTTCCGAATTCAATACCCGGTTATCCATTCTTAATGTGTGATAATATTGAAGTTAATCGTTTTGTACTATACTCCTTATTGCAAATGTATCATACGTTTGGTGAGTAAATCAAAGTAACGGTTTTTGATTGTGATGTCGTTCTTTGGAAGATTTTCGTAAATACCATATATATATATATATATATATATATATATATATATATATATATATATATATATATTTTAAATACTGTTGTACCATTTTCTAAGCCGTTTAGAAATTATCATTTTATGGTCGAGTATACTGGTTCTACTAGGCTAACTTAGATCAAACGGTTTGGATAGTGGTGATAAGTCTCGTAACCGCTTCGTAATTTCCATGGATTGATTTGTTCAGTATGTATGTTCCTTATGTTGAATCAATACTGGCCTCCCACTGTTGTGTTGCCTCAGATAAGCGTAGAATGGGAGATGTCCTTATTTAGATGCAGACGGTACCAATCATTGAAACCCTCGACTTCTGATTTTAACGATACGAAACCGTAGGAATTCGTTGTCATAGAGCCAACCAAACGATTGGAATCGTATGATGGGGGAAAGTTTCATGTATCATTATTGTTTTCATCTATTCCTTGTTAATTTTAAACTGTCGATTCGCCAAGTTTTGTGGAGTCTAAATCATATATTATCGTGCACATATTATTAGTCAAATTAGGTGATAGCTTTTTGGTCCTCTGTCTTCGGTTTATTCAATTTTAGTACAGGAGATTTACGAAGATTCTATGTGGGACTCAAACCCAAGACCTTTGGTCTTGCGCGCGAACACTTGACCTCTAGACAACCGAGTCATAATCCGACGGCATTAATTTCTAAATTCAATCAGTTTTGTTTTTAAACTAGTCCTTTCACTTCTAATTATATATTTGCTATATTCTTTGGATTTCTTTCGTTATATTTTAGTATACAAAGTATTTCATTGTTTCCATTTTAATTTACGTCTTCCATATTTTCTCTATTCAATCTAGATTTAGAAGAAGCAAGTGGAGTTCGACCGAATCTGGTTGAACAAATTCGTTCAATGTGTGAACAATGTGGTCCAAACAGTCTGATAGATTTACCACAACTAATTACAAAACGTTTGCCTGATTTTCTAATTCTTGTTATACGTCAGTTAACTAATCCAAACACTGGTGAATTCAACATTGGTAATCTATCTTCATCGGACTCCGTGAATATAGAGTCAATAGAATCAACTTTACCGTATACAGATAAATCCACTAGTTTATCTAAACTTTGTTCGATGGTACAAGAGGAGTACACTTGTTTTTCTAGTGAGTCCTTATTTTTGCATTTAGTAAAATAAAAGACGAAACCTGTGTTTAACATTCATTTTGGTTTATTTTTAAGATTTTTACAAATATCTAATAATCTGTAAATACTCAATAATATTTCGCGGTGTTACTCAACCACTTTTCGTTGCTACTTCTAAGTAACTACATTAATCCCAAAATAGTTAAATTCAAGTAGTCATGATTCCTCACCACAACTACCGGAAATACCCTCAGAAATTAATCACTAGTGAATATGTGATTATCATCAGTACGTTAATTTCTTGTTATCGAAATAAGATGAATGATCTCCACAAATTTTACGTACTTAATTACGCCTGTTTCCCTTCATGAAGCATACGCCTCACCGACCAGCATTTTCCGACCAACTCTGTTCTGGGCTGCTTTTCAGTTCTACTCAATTGATGTTCATTCTTTTCATATCTGTCTCCAATCCTCAACATAGTGTGTTCTTTCGTTCACCTTTTCCTTTTTTCTTGAGTATTCCAGGTTAGGTCTTGCCTCGTGATGCATTTGGGTGATTCCCGCAATGTGTGTACTATCCACCTCTCAGAATCCTTTTATATTCTCTTCCTCAGTTGGAAGCTGGTTCGTCCTCCGACACAGGCTGTTTTTGATGGTGTTTGGCCAACGGATTCTTAGTATCTTGAGTAGACAACTGTTTATAAAACCTCTATATTTTGAATGATGGCTTTCAGAGTCCTCCAAGTTTCTGCTCCATAAAATCATACTGTCTTGTCGCTCGTATTGAAAATTGTGACCTTGCTGTTAGTCAACCCTTCTTTTGAGTCCCGGATGTTCCTCAACCGTAGAAATATTTCCCTTGCCTTACTAATCCCTTCATTCACGTTTGCATCTGATCCACCTCGTTTATCGATGGTGTTTTCCAGACATATGAGTGTTTCCACAGCTGCCAGAGCTCCTCCATCTAATGTGAATCGATTGGTGCATCCTATATTGTGTCGATAGATCGTGCTCTTTCCCTAGGACAAGCCGTGTATATTTGATTTATTGGCATACACACTACATAAGTCTGTGACTTGGTCTTCATGCACGATTACGCTGCTAAATAATCCATCGTAAGAATTCCGTACGATGTTGATTATCTCACAGTTGCACCAAGTTTCCAAGAAGTTTCCATAATGTTTTCCTGTCCACGCTAACAAATGCTTTCTCATGGTCAAGTAAGTTGATGTTTAGTGATGAGTTGCATTCATTCGATTGCTCGGCAATGATGCGTGGTGTCGCGACACACGATCGATCCTTACAAAATACTGCCTGCTGATCTCGAAGTTGGGCATCTGTCGAATCGTTTATTCGGTTTAGCAACAGTCTGTTAAAGACTTTTAATGTTGTTGAGAGTAGAGTGACTTCTGCATGGTTCTCACACTTACTGAAGTCTCCTTTCTTCGGTAGCTTGATCAGGTGTCGTTGTTGTTGAACAGAGCACACAACATGTTTGCAGTAACTGCTATGTCTGTTTTTAATGCCTCAGTTGGACTGTTGTCTTGCGTTTGTGCTTTGCCGCTCTGGATTTGTCTGATGGTGATGCTGATTTGCTCAATTGTTGATTAGTGAACATCGATTGGTAGGTAGTTCGGTGTTGCTTCAATCATGCATAGGTTCGGTGAAGCTGGTCTATGCAAGTTCTTGCAAGTGCTCCACTCACTCGTCTCACTGTTCTTCAATGTCGGTGACTGTTTTGCCTTCTGTGATACTAACTGGTCGTTCAGGTCTAAGATATTTTCGGACTAGCTTCTTCGTTGTGTCATATAGTTGTCTCATGTTTCCTTCTCTCGCGGCCTGCTCTGCTCTCGTTGCTAAATCTTCTATAGATGCGTGTTTATCGGTGCTAATGTTCCTCCTCACTTGCTTGTTTGCTTCTGTGTATTCGGCTTGTGGATTGTTGTTCTCCGTTCTCATTCGAGTGTTATTGAGTGTTTCTTTCCTGTTGTTCCTTGCGTCAAACCTCTTCAAGCTTTGAAAGGATATCCACTCTTTGTGATTGTGGTTGTTTCGGTCCAAATTCTTGGCCACTACCTCGTGTAGATCGAGAGCAATATCATCTCTCTTTGTTCCTATTCCTTCGTATGGTCATTTTGAACACTTTGCTGATGCAGAAATGATTAATTTGTTTCTCTGTTATGTGGTCGAGTGAAACTCTTTTAACTTAGTGTATGTGTTTTTATGGTATTTTGCTGCCGCCTATAATTTTCGTTGCTTTATTCCAATCCATGTCTTTCCATGATGTCTTCATATGCAGTGATGTGCATTTTATCTTGATGTTTAAGTCTCTCATTAGAATGGTCAAATCGTTTGCTGAGCAGTTCTCGACGATTGCCTGCAGCCTTCCATAGAGTTTTTGTTTATCGTCTTCATTGTTATCGTTACTGTGCACAAAGCACTGGATAACATTCACTGTACTGTATTTCATTAGTATATATGGGAACGATTTGATGGTTATGTTTCCATGAGATTCCCGTCCTCTATGTGCTTTTTGTCCTTCTTTGAACAGATTCACTGCAGCTCCTTATTTGTATGAAAGGTTGATTCTACTCCATGGTGTATTTGTCCTGTATATTACTCACAACATATGCAGTGGATATGCAACTGAACGTGACTCTGAAGTTCCTGCTTGAGTGAAGAGCTCGACCAAAGTGTTTTGAAGAGTAGAAGATTTGTGTGGAGAAGACTCAATAATTCGCATGTTTCGCAATTGGAAGTTTGAAGATAAGGTGTAAATATTTGTCAATTAATTGTCTCACCTTCCGAGATATCACTCGTTTGATGTAGTCTCAGTTTCCGTTCATGACAACAATACTACAGCTGCTCTCCAAATTCAACCTTTTTGTCTGTCCTACATCCAGTGAGGTTTACTCATTCCAAGCTCCACCAGATTGTGTCTGTTCATTCCCGCAGTACGTTGATTGGCGCTTTCGAATTCTCACATTGTCCCAACATTTCATGTACCTATGTTAATGGTTGCTTTGTTCACGAGAGTGGCCATCGACCTCGTGACTTCAGAAGAAACTGAACTATCATCAGAGGTGCGATAGCTCTTCTAAGTGGAGACTTTCTAAATGCCAGAGCGTTTTTTTGCGGGTTTGTTTTCTACGTAATGAATTTTTTAACACCATGCCTAACCTTCTGATATGTTTGAAACTATTACGGGTTCACCTTACTCGGTAGACGGGACGAAGATCAACTATACATTGGCACTATAGGCTGTTCTAATCCGATTGTCCCAGGCCCCGCCAACTAGAGCAAGAAGTCTTGATAAAGCCTACAGAATGTATTCTTCAGGCACCCAGAAAATTCCTGGTTGCTAAGCTTATTTATATAATGATAGAAACGCCCTTGGAAGAGCTACAGAAATGCGTACTAAAATAATCCATCAACCAATGAAGTCAAAGATGTTCCGAGGGAGAAATGTAACCCGAGGGTTAATTAAGCGTCTATGGCGTGAAAGCTCAATAATTCGAAATTTCAGAAATAAATTACAAAAAGTTCTGGGTATCTAGCGTCCCCAAAACCCTCCTTTTTATCCGGTCTTTGAGCGGCCGTAACCGTATAAACGCTCGAGACGGAGTTATACAAATTTCTTTTACTAATAAAAATCATGTTCATTCATTTTGAGAGGTTATTTCCGGAGTGATATTGATCAATCTTTACCAATGAAGTTTAATGACGTTCAGGATGAGGCATTTACTCTTTGTATTTTAATATGGTTGAATAGTATTTCGAATTGATAGAATTTTGAAGTATGTACGTACATTATGTCAAATGGAGCAACAGGCTTCGTTAGCTAGAACTTTAGAATCTTGTGCCATCGATGTATGCTGCGTCTCTGAAACGCGCTTACAGGATCCTAGTAAAGTCATTATTCTGATTTCGCCTTGTCAAAACAAAGAAGCAGCCCGATTTACTCTTCGTGTATCCGGTAGGCCTGATGCTGATTTCATGGGTCTCGCTGGTGTAGGTAAAGCAATGAGTCGTAGGGCAGAACTATCTCTCCTAGACTGGATCCCAGTAGATAGTCGCTTGTGCGCTGTCCGACTTAACGGTACAGTAAGGACTCGGAAAGATAGGGACACCCGTCGTTGCCTTTCCGTCGTACCTGCTTATGCCCCCACTGACTGCAGTTCAGACGAGGTTAAAGATGGGTTTTACGGCAAGCTTTCGGACCTCCTCCAAAAAGCTAGGCGCTCTGATATAGTAATAATGGCTGGTGACTTTAATGCTCAAGTAGGTAGACTGAGTGAAAATGGAAGACACCTAGGTGGATGTTATGGTGTCGCGGCTCAGAGAAGAGACAATGGCGACCGTCTGTTGCAACTGTGCTCAGATAACCGCCTATTTCTAGCAAACACTAACTTTAGGCATAGGGAAAATCATCTTTTGACCTGGCGACCCCCGAAGTCGTCTAAACGTTGGACCCAACTAGATCACATCAGCCATCAGTCACTGATAGAGGGGCTAGATAGAGGACTGTCGCTCGTTGTGGGGCACATATTTAGATTCACATCATGCCCTAGTGCGAGCGCGTATTTGTTTGAGGCTTACTGGGGGTAGGAAAGACACCGTAAAAAAGCATCTTAGGGTTTTACTTAATGATAATAAGGCGAAGAATAAATTTCAGGAACAACTAGAAAAACAGTTAGGCGACCATTAAAGCGATTCCCATCCGGAGGTAGGTTGGAATGATATCAAGAAGGCTGTGGAAACATCAGTGATATCTGCTAGTAAGGCTAGAATGAAGCCGTGGATCTCTGTAGCATCCACCGAACTGATGGATGTCCGAAAACTCATCCCACCTGGCTCTGAACATGATGAAGAACGAAGTCAGCTTAGGCGCAGACTTATAAAAAGCCTACGTAACGATCGCGAACAGTGGTGGGTGGCGAAAGCAAAAGCGATGGAAAAGGCAGCGGCGATCGGCAACACTAGACAACTTTTCCGACTTATCAAGGAAATTGGTATTAGGAATCCTAGTGTAAGTGAGACTATCTCAGAAAATGACGGGACTATTATTTATTCTCAATCCAGGAGACTGGATCGATGGGCAGAACACTTTAGGGATCAGTTCAACTGGCCTCGAGTCACTCTTCGGTTACCCACGATCTCCAGTTATCCTGAGTGGCACATCGACGTAAGTCCCCCTAGTCCTTATGAAGTTGATAAAGCTATAGGAAATCTAAATGGAAGGGCGAGCTGCAGGTCCTGATAGATTGACCCCTGAGATATTTAAGGATGGTGGTCTAGTTTTAGCAGCTAGGTTGACTGAGATCTTAGGTAGAATCTGGGAACTGCACGTAATCCCATCTGACTGGTCTCAATCCCTGATTGTCCCAATCTATAAGAAAGGACAGAAGTCTTCTTGTGACAATCACAGGGGAATAAGTCTAACTAATATAGTATCTAAAATATTGGCCTCAGTAATACGTCGACGCTTAACGAAAGCTCGTGAAGAGCAAACTCGAGAGAACCAATCTGGTTTTCGACCTGGACGTGGCTGTATAGACCACGTCTTCACATTCAGACATGTCCTGGGTTTGTGTGTTTTCTCAAATCCTAATCTGGGTTCTTCAACACCTCTAGTTTCGACTTTCTTAACTTTTCTCTTTAAATCATACTTCTTGAATAATATCTTCTAATTCCAACCTGGACGTGGCTGTATAGACCGCATTTTCACACTACGAAAGGTCCTGGAACATATACACATATATAGGCGTCCTATAATAGTTGTTTTCCTGGACCTTAAGGTGGCATTTGACTCTGTGGATCATGAGGTTGTGTGGCAGTGTCTGAACCAAAGAAGTACATTAACCTTACACAGGCTCTCTACTACTATAACACTACTGGTCGAGTGAGAGCTTATGGCTAACTGTCATCGGAATTCTCTACTTCAGGCGGTGATTGTCAGGGATGTCCACTTTCCCCATTCTTGTTCAATTTTGTCATAGACATGCTGCTAGATACAACGTCATCCCTGTCCGAATTTTCAGTAGAATTATCAGGTGACTCGCTTGCTGACTTTGAATATGCCGATGACGTAGTCCTATTTGTTGAAGACGCTGACAAAATGCAGTCTTCTTACTACCATAAGCAACAATGCCAGCGTGTTCGGGATGCGGTTCTCACCCTCGAAATGCAAAATGTTGCTTCAAGATTGGCTTGTTTCGGCACCTGAACTAGTGATAAGGAGTGAAGTAACCGAACGTGTAGACCGCTTCACTTATCTTGGGAGTCCCATTAGTGCTGATGGCCTGGTGACTGACGAAATCTCTGCACGGATACAGAAGGCTAGATTGGCTTTTGCCAACCTGCGTCGCCTATGGCGCAGGCGAGATATCCGTTTGCTAACCAAAGGACGAGTGTACTATGCAGCAGTTCGCTCGGTCCTACTGTACGGATGCGAGACTTGGCCGTTAAGAGTAGAAGATGTTCGTATGTTACTAGCCTTCGATGATTGATATCTCCGAAACATCGCTCGTGTATCATGGGACAACCGTATAAGCAATGCTGTCGTTCTAGGTTGGGATGGCAAATCAATAGATGAAGTAGTGAAAGTTCATCAGTTGAGGTAGTTGGGACATGTGTTACGTATTGCTAACCACCGACTACCTCGTATAGCTATGTTTTGTAGTGTAGGAGTAGGTTGGAAGAAAACTAGGAGCGGCCAAACCAAAACATGGCACAAATGCATGAAGTCACTGACAAGTGGACTGAGTCATGTTGGTAGATATAAGCTACCTGGTTGGGGTCCGCGAGACGATAGTCACCGATGGTTAGAGACCTTGAACGACATGGCTCAAAATCGTTTGCAATGGCGCAGGTGCATCCACTCTTTGTGTTCTATGAAATTCTAAGTTTCTTCATACCTCATAATCTCTACGTTTCTCCTTCTAAATTTGTCTTACTGAATTATGTTTCTCGAATCATATCTTCGCTCCCTAATCTTCTCCATTACTGCTAATACTTCTATTATTGCTATCACTGTTGGATTTGAACTGAGAGTTGCGTCTCTGTGCTGATGGGGCATGGCAATCTGGACTGATGTAAGTACGAAGTTCTGCTCTGTATCTGTCTGTTTCTCTGTCTAATTTGAAGAAGTCTCCAGCTATCGGTTTTGAATGTATCGACTAATTCTCATTGTTATTTGGGACGGAAAAAATAGTTTTTAGAATTTTGGCTTACAAATCCCTGGTTTTGTCCCTGTTAAATAAGTTTCATTCCTTTTTTGTCATTTCCACGCGCTTGTTTATTTTCAGAAAAACGAACAGAGTGCGAATTAATTTAAATACTTATTTGTGGCATACACTGTTTTTACGTATCTGAGTTTGACTGTACAAATCGTTTATATCATTTGTGTATATGCGTGAAGCGATTATAATTACCATTGTCTTCATGATTTCGTTGATAGTAATTCTTTTTGTTTTGGCACTAAATAGTATGCAAAAAGCACATAACGACATTCTAGAAATCATTTTACATTCTTCATTTGTATTTCAGATGGAAGCTTTGAATGGAACAATGCAATTAGTCGGGGTAATGTGTTCTTGTGGTGAGTTTCATTGGCTTTTTGCTTGTTCAACCATTTGTTATATCATGTAACTTTTCCAATTTATGAATTTGAGTATTGAAAAAAAACAATGGACGTAGAATAATAACATGAATTCACTTTATTTTGTGGCTTCTCTTTAGCCGCTTACAACTTATAAACATTCACCATTCTAACTATTCTCTTTTTTATTGTTTATTCAAACGTTTTGTTTCATAATATGGCCCGTAATTGCTTATGTTTACCTGCACATAATGGATGTAAACTCGTTTCATCTATGCTTTTGTTTATAGGATTTTTTATTTGTGTGGATTTTTAATTATATTGACTAGTTTAATATAGCTCAATAATCAAGTTTGTATTCATCCTCTTTGTTCGTAGTTATTTTTTCTATGAGGTCTATCAGGCTCCCCGCAGTAAAGTAGTTGAAGTTGAGTTTAATCCAACAGCTTTTATCTTTCTAAGTATGATTATCATTAAATAACGTGATTGTCGTACTGTTTTCGTATACTTTCAGCCAGTATATATCAAGTTCTTTTGTTTTTTACTTCCTCCTTATCGAAAACCGTTTTATGTTTTTCTTTTTCAATTTAAATGTAGTTTATTGTTTCGATATTTCATGGAATATCAAAATATCCCAAATAAAGCTATCAGGTTAGTTTGTTATTTAACAACTTTCGAAACACAAATTACTTTATCTGATTGCTCATAAAATTATCTGTTTCCATTACTTGATTTTAAATACTTCAACCAATAATGATATAGTAGTAGTAGTAGTCGCAATATTTAGCTTGGGAACATTTTGTTTTCTATGCTCTATTTTTTTAGGCTCATCATGAACGTTAACTAAAACTATATTAGCTTATTACTCACACTCAGTTCATCGCTTTTCAAGCTGTAAATTCACTGAATCAATTAGATTGAAATTTTTCGTAAGCAATCGGTTGTTCATTCACTCCTTTCATTTTTAATTAAAAAAACTTTAGTCAAGAACAGAAGTTATGGTTTCAGAAGGCATCAAAGTGTACTATACAGTTAAAAACTCGATCAAAAATTAACCAAATTACAATTTAGTATTTAAAGTGCTTTGGTATAGCTAACAAGATCTGTGTATCAACTTGGATAATGTGTCTTCGATCAAGTAATATATTCTCAAAATAAATGAATATATTATTTATCATTTTCTGAGTAATAATTAGTCATCTATTTCTGTTTATTCTAACTAGTGTTTTACAGCGTATGTCTGCCAAATTTCTTAATCGACAACTTCGTATGCTTTGTGATTATGTTGTGGCTTCTTTGACATTAACTACACAAGTGAATTTCTCAACTGAAAAGGTTAGTTACATCCAACGAAGCTTCGTAGTTGACGACCTAATTGGTCGAATTTATTTAAACTGAAATTATTATACTCTTGACATTTCATTAGATTTCCTTTATTCATAAATACATTCTATCTACTGTTTTTTCGTCGATAAAGCTTGATTCAACTAAACTGAGATTTGCTCTCATCTGGCTAACTTTTTATAGGAACCTAATCAATAGTTTCTCTCATGTATTTCTATTAGTTACAGATCGATTGAATTACAAAAACAATTTAGTTAATTATTTGTTTATCATCATTGCTTCATCCGTCTTTCATATGTTCATTAGAAGGTTATCATTTTGAATAATGTCAAGCGTGTGTAGTCATCAGATACTAATTTATATAACTGTATGCTACTTATTAGTAGCAAATCACAATCAGTTACAACGTACAACTTCGTACGAACGTACGTACCTAACTAAATATTGCCATACCACATTATCACAGAGGCATATTTGTAAATTCAAATCCCATAGTAGTAGAGGTAGTAGAAATTATAGCAGTAATCGGAGAGGCTAAGTTTCTAAGTTACTATTCAAGAAGTATAATTGAGTGAAATAAATTTAAAAAGAGAAAGATAAGTCATGAGTAGTTCAGAAAATTACGAATTGAGAGAACACAAAGAGTGGATGCACCTGCGCCATTGCAAACGATTTTGAGCCATGTCGTTCAAGGTCTCTAACCATCGGTGACTATCGTCTCGCGGACCCCAACCAGGTAGCTTATATCTACCAACATGACTCAGTCCACTTGTCAGTGACTTCATGCATTTGTGCCATGTTTTGGTTTGGCCGCTCCTAGCTTTCTTCCAACCTACTCCTATACCACAAAACATAGCTCGTCGAGGCAGTCGGTGGTTAGCAATACGTAACACATGTCCCAACTACCTCAACTGATGAAGTTTCAATGCTTCATCTATTGATCTACCACCTTTACATAGGACCCGTTTCCTAACAGCAGCATTGCTTACTCGGTTGTCCCAAGATATACGATAAATGCTTCGGCGTTTAGCAATAAAGGAACGTGATGATGTTTGGTCATAGAGGTAAAAGGGTTATTAAAAAGTATAGGGGTTTTTGATTCTGACTAGTTTGGTTTCATGTGTTTATACGGGTATGAGGGTAGATTTCACTTCCTAACCCTAACGCGCATACAGGATCCTAGTAAAATCATTAATCTGATTTCGCCTTGTCAAAATAAAGAAGCAGCTCGATTTACTCTTCGTTTATCCGGTAGCCCTGATGCTGCTTCCAGGGGTCTTGCTGGCGTAGGCATAGCATTGAGTGGTAGAGCTGAACAATCTCTACTTGACTGGATCCCAGTAGATAGTCGCTTGTGCGCTGTCCGACTTAACGGTACAGTAAGGACTCGGAAAGATAGGGACACCCGTCGTTGCCTTTCCGTCGTACCTGCTTATGCCCCCACTGACTGCAGTTCAGACGAGGTTAAAGATGAGTTTTACGGAAAGCTTTCGGACCTCCTCCAAAAAGCTAGGCGCTCTGATACAGTGATAATGGCTGGTGACTTTAATGCTCAGGTAGGTAGACTGGGTGAAAATGAAAGACACCTGAGTAGATCTTATGTTGTCGCGGCTCAGAGAAGAGACAATGGCAACCGTCTGTCGCAACTGTACTCAGATAACCGCCTATTTCTAGCAAAAACTAACCCTAGGCATAAGGAAAAACGTATTTGTTTGAAGCTTACTGTGCGTAGGAAAGACACCGTAAAAAAGCATCTTAGGGTTTTACTTAATGATAATAAGGCGAAGAATAAATTTCAGGAACAACTAGAAAAACAGTTAGGCGACCATTTAAGCGATTCCCATCCGGAAGCAGGTTGGAATGATATCAAGAATGCTGTGGAAACATCAGTGATATCTGCTAGTAAGGCTAGAATGAAGCTGTGGATCTCAGTAGCATCCACCGATCTGATGGATGTCTGAAAACTCATCCCACCTGGCTCTGAACATGATGAAGAACGAAGTCAACTTAGGCGCAGACTTATAAAAAGCCTACGTAACGATCGCGAACAGTGGTGGGTGGCGAAAGCAAAAGCGATGGAAAAGGCAGCGGCGATCGGCAACACTAGACAACTTTTCCGACTTATCAAGGAAATTGGTATTAGGAATCCTAGTGTAAGTGAGACTATCTCAGAAAATGACGGGACTATTATTTATTCTCAATCCAGGAGACTGGATCGATGGGCAGAACACTTTAGGGATCAGTTCAACTGGCCTCGATTCACTCTTCGGTTTCCAACGATCTCCAGTTATCCTGAGTGGCACATCGACGTAAGTCCCCCTAGTCCTTATGAAGTTGATAAAGCTATAGGAAATCTAAATGGAAGGGCGAGCTGCAGGTCCTGATAGATTGACCCCTGAGATATTTAAGGATGGTGGTCTAGTTTTAGCAGCTAGGTTGACTGAGATCTTAGGTAGAATCTGGGAACTGCACGTAATCCCATCTGACTGGTCTCAATCCCTGATTGTCCCAATCTATAAGAAAGGACAGAAGTCTTCTTGTGACAATCACAGGGGAATAAGTCTAACTAATATAGTATCTAAAATATTGGCCTCAGTAATACGTCGACGCTTAACGAAAGCTCGTGAAGAGCAAACTCGAGAGAACCAATCTGGTTTTCGACCTGGACGTGGCTGTATAGACCACGTCTTCACATTCAGACATGTCCTGGGTTTGTGTGTTTTCTCAAATCCTAATCTGGGTTCTTCAACACCTCTAGTTTCGACTTTCTTAACTTTTCTCTTTAAATCATACTTCTTGAATAATATCTTCTAATTCCAACCTCTCCGATTACTTCTAATACCTTTACTACCTCTACTACTATTGGATTTTAATTGACAATTACATCTCTGTGCTGTTGTGGTACGGCGACATGAACTGATGTACTTACGTACGAAGTTCTACGTTGCAACTGACTGACTGACTGACTGAGCGATCTGAGAGCGTGACCGCAGACCCCAAGGGACAACTGCTCGAGGCCGGTCACGTGCAGCTTTTTCATGGGAAAATTGTATAGTGTTAGCTCCGCTCTTCAAATGGCCCTACCGCCGGAGACGTAAATCAGTGAGGTAAGTTGAGTTGTGACATTTTTAGTTTCGACCTTTTCTACTCCGTTCCTTCCTTGTGTAAAGGCAGCATCGCTGCAGATGCTGGTTGTCTGAGGAAGAATCTTTGGTCAAGTAGATGCAAATGAATTACATGAAATTATGTTCTCATGTTTCAATATTTAATGTATTCATTTTATTTCGTTCACTTTTTTTGATCTTTAAATTTTTCACTTTTGATCTTATGCTTTTAGTGTCTATCTTCGTTATCAAATTTCTGTTTACTTTGGCACGTTGTTCCGTTAGATCGATTTCTATTGTTCCTGGTAAGCTTTTTTATTTTGTCAATTAGTTTTGCTTGAGCTCTTCTGGCAGTGGTAGTTGTTGTAGCAACCGTTTCTTTAGGTGTTTTATTTTTTATCTTACACGGTGCTTTTTATTAACCTTTGTTTGATCAGTTGTTGATGTTTTGCTTTTATGAAAGACGCGATCGGAAATATCACTATGTATATACAGCTTTTACAAAAAGTCGGCTCAAAAGATCAGTTGCATGTTAAATTTACTGATAGTCTTTATTCAGTTCGTTAACGGTATTGGATCGATGGGCAGGGATCATTTCAACTGACCTTCAGCCACACTTCCGTTGCTCACGATCTCCAGTAATTCTGAATGGCACATCGACGTAAGTCCCCTTAGTCCTTATGAAGTTGATAAAGCTATAGGAAATCTAAATGGAAGGGCATGCTGCAAGTCCTGAGAGACTGACCCCTTAGATATTTAAGGATGGTGGTCTAGTTTTAGCAGCTAGGTTGACTGAGATCTTAGGTAGAATCTGGGAACTGCACGTAATCCATCCGACTGGTCTCAATCCCTGATTGTCCCAATTTATAAGAAAGGTTGTAAGCAATTTAGGGGCGGCCAGACGAAAACATGGCAGAGACGCATGAAGTCACTGCCAAGTTGACTGAGTCGTGTTGGTAGATGCGCATCACCTGGTTGAGGTCCGCGAGATTATAAAGCGGACTGGACATATGTACTCATTAGTTGGTCGGTTCAAGTATTCAACGTCTTGTGTTTTGAAGTCATTATTTTTCCTCTCTTGAAAGAATGTTAGTAATGTTTAATCCTAACTCTAGGTACGAGAATTTCTGTTCACGTCTTCTGAGAAGTTGTCTTGTTCAGTTCATAAAAAGACTCGTTACTGAACACGGTTTATGTCAAAAGATATCCATTTGTTTGTTTCCCATCTAAATACCGCGAAATTTTCGTTAATGAGATTATAGTGGTATACTGATATTCTAGTGACTGACATTCAATTAAACTTCACTCATGTTTTTGAAAAGCTCAAACCATTATCGTCACCTTAAATGCATAGTATGTTAACTACCACTATAAATATATAATAAATGAATGGATTTAATTCTGGAAATAATTGTTTTAAATTGATAATTTTTTAACGCTTACATAGTTTTAGTTTTTCTTTCATTCTTTCAATCTGGAATAGCTTATGCATACAAGATACCAACATGCACAACTTGGTACTGTGAATCGAATCATTGTTTATTTATTTACACAATCGGATCAACTTATTAGTGGCATAAATTATTTGAATACTAAATATGAGGTTAGTTTTCTCTAAAAAATATTTTCATTCATTGTGATTTGTGTGTTCTCCGTACCAGTATTTCTCATTGCCCCATCGAAAGAACAACCCAGGCTAACAATTATCTGTGTAGTATTTTCTAACCTCATTACTGTACCATCATACTTAAGCTCTATCCGTTCTACTTTAACTAGTTTGACATTTAATTAATAGACGCTACTGAAATTCATATCTTTTGCCTTATACTTTATAGCTGTTATGATCACTGCGATTCTGTACGTCAAAATGCAAAGTGTTGCTTCAAGATTGGGTTGCATCGGCACCTGAACTAGTGATAGGGAGTGAAGCACTTGAGCGTGTTGACCGCTTCACTTACCTCGGGAGTCTTATCGGTGTTGATGGCCTGGTGACTGACGAAATCTCAGCACGGATCCAGAAATTTCGATTGGCTTTTACCAATTTACGTCATTTATGACGTAGGCGAGATATCCGTTTGCTAACCAAAGGACGAGTGTACTGTACAATAGTTCGCTTCTTCCTACTATATGGCTTTGAAAGATGGCCAGTAAGAGTAGATAATAGTAGGTATATTGTTTTCGATCATAGATGTTTTCGAAGCATTGCTCGTGTATCGTGGGACAACCGAGTAAGTAATGCTGCCATTAGGAAACGAGTACTAGGTAATGATGGCAGATCAATAGATGAAGTATTGAAACTTCATCAGTTGAGGTGGTTGGGACATGTGTTACGTATTGCTAACCACCGACTGCCTCGACCGAGCTATGTTTTTTGGTGTATGAGTAAGTTGGAAGAAAGTTAGGTGCGGCCAGACGAAAATTATGGCAGAAACGCATGAAGTCACTGCCAAGTTGACTGAGTCGTGTAGGTAGATGCGGACTACCTCGTTGAGGTTCGTGATATGATAGTGATTGATGGTTAGAGGCCTTAAATGACATTGCTCGAAATCGTTTGCAATGGCGCAGGTGTATCCACTCTTTGTGTTCTCTCAAATCCTAATTTTCTACATTCGTCAACGCTTCTACCTTTCTCCTGCTAAACGTATCTCACTGAATTATACTTCTTTAATAAAATCTTTGACTCCAATCTCTCTGATTATAGCTAATGCGTCTACTATCTGTACATCTATTGGATTTGAACTGACAAATGCCTGCTGTACTTGTGTTATGGTAATTTGAACTTCTGTACTAATGTACGAAGTTATACGTTGTAACTGACTGATTGACTTACCCTCGCATAGATATAATTTTTGTTTGAAATCAATCAAATGAATTCTTGTTATCGCTGTACATATCTAATATTCAGACTACTAAGAAAATTAGGATAACACTAGTTGTGTCGGTTGAAGCACATGTGAAGGCACGTGAATGAGATTATATCATGCTATGTATAATGTTGATAGAATGTCGATTATTTTTTATTAGTTTCTGAATTTCGACACCGTTGTCTAAGTACTTGGTGTTTTCTTAAACCTACTGTTATTATTACATGGTCTTTTCATCACATAGTGCATGAGTTAATTTTAAAAATCATATAAAAAATGTACTCTTTGTGCCTGTATTAACTACAGATTTACTAAGGCTTTTTCTTGAAAAATAAATTTTCTCTCTCAATAACACTATTTATCGTTTTTTATTTAATAGTTTTATTAGTAAATGTTATAAAAGAAGAAGTCTTGCATGTATATACTTAAACTGTTAAAGCTATTCAATATCCCATTTATTCTCAACACAGGTTAATTCTAATAATAGTGATTCAAGTACACAGAGAAGGTCGCCTCATTTTGACCCATTGTCTAGTCGGCATTGGTTTTCGTGTATTCTTGCTTTGCATGAAATTATTCCTGATCAGTGGATCACATATCCAAAATCTTGTACAATATCTGGCAATAATACTAATAACGATTCACTTGATGAAACGGACAAACCTCCACATTTACCTGTATTCTATGGTCACTTGTTACTACGTTTACTACCACTGTTAGAAGTTGTACTAATGCAGTTCTTAATGTGTGAAGTACCATTCGTTTTATTGATACCATTTTGTCGAGTTGTTGCACCTTTGTTTCGTTATCACAGTAAGTTAACACTTTTTTTTAGAGAAAATCTATACTTTTTGATATAGTAATTCATTAATGTTTCTACTCCAGTGTAATTTTCTGTCACATACATTTTAATACTACTTTCCTTTTCTTCCCATCTAATACTTCTTTTTCGTTTCATGAGTATGATTAATATTTGATCAGATTATTATTTGATTCCTCATCGAGTTATTATAGATTTCAAAAACTTCTCCAAGTTCTCTCATAGACTTGACATCCGAACTAATACATACTGTGTGGAATCATTAAAGGTTATTAGGCGACAACTGAAACATATTTTTTCATACTGCGTAACCCTTATTTGATTACGGAGAGCAGACTTATTTTGTACACCATTTTTTGTTTCTTGGGAATTATCTGTTTCTAAAGAATTCTGCAGTTATCAAGTAGACTATTTGTCTCTGATTTTTCATGCAGTATTTCGATTTCTGAAACCAACCAAAATAGTGTGGAATAGTCTTAAGCAAAGCAAGTTTTCAGTCTAGTATACGTTACTGTTTTCACAACCGGTGTGTAGTCTAGTTTTTTCTTGAAATACCGCTCACCATTGTTGCAAATATTTTTTTGTTTGTCTATAGTTGTTATCTTAAAGGTGTCCATAATTTTATTAGCATGATGATCAATGTTAAGACCTGGGACAACTGATTATTCGTTTAGATTATTTCTAAGTATTGAATAGCTGTTTTCTTCTCTCTAATTCCCTATTCTCTAACTGAAACCGCCTAGGTGTTAGTGGTACATGAAATCTCTTCAAATGATTAATGTTGTCCAAAGCCATCTCAGTAACCAAACAGCACATAAATGGTTAATTCCATTTTGTTGAAATATCCGAAATTAACTTCTGTTGATATATCAGCTCCGGTTATTCGTTATGATTAATGGTGTTTGTCAAATCAGCATTATTATTATGTAATTTATTGAGTTAACCATATTTACGAAGACATATTCGTCTTTAAATCTCTGTTTATCTCGCACTAAAAGTAAATATTTTTCGAAATTTATTTTTTAGGACGTCCAGTTAATGTTTGTTATACATTACTACGTGATCATGCAGAATTTACTTTGAAAACTTTACTATGTAAATTACCAAATCAAGTCCACCCAACTTTTCAGTTTCAGTTACCAACTTCTAAATATCTAGATACTTCACCTTCATCTGAATTAGATATGGAAAAGACTCCGTGGATTGTTGATCGTTTATTATGTCAATTATTTGTTCACTGCGTCATTAGCAAACACCAACAGCTCGCTATAAAAGCAGCAATTAATCGTTATTCAAAAAGTTTTAACCAACAACCGTCTTCTGTAAATGGTTTATTTACACAAGAAGGATGGAATAATCTTCACTTGTGTGTGAAGCAGTCAGAAGTGTTTTATGATGCAATATGTAAAAATCTCAGCAGTGTTAGTAGTGATAATCCTATTGACCATGACAGGACTGATCAGTCTGTTGTAAATATTTTACTAGATCCTGAATCGTTTGAGACACAGTTCAGGTCAATGTTTATGATGTGGTATTCTTGTAATGTATTTAAATACAGTTGGGAATACTTATTTGGATTGATTGATCCAATATGTAAAAGTAAGTGTTTTTTGTGTCCATATATATTGGAATACGAGCACGTTACGCTTGAATTCATAAGCCGTTACTACATTATAAGTATATAGGGTCCGCGAACCAAACATAACTACACCTCATATTTTTTTAACACATAATTTACTGCACTGGGTTCATGTAGGAATTATGCGATATTTTCATTTGAAGGATTACTTATTCATATATTAAATATATTCAGACACTAAATTCCTAATTATGTTTATCAGTTAAGTAATCTTTACACCTGTCGTCTGCATGAATTCTAAATTCAAATATATTCAATGGTTTTTGGTCAAATTCAAGTAAGTGTTTGTTGTATAGGCCAGTTGAAAGCTGGTTGTTTATACTGACAGAATTATCAGTAGTAATACGATTAAAATACATTGAACATCTTAGCGATTGAAGTTTATATATGACTGATGGTACAAGCGAATGGAAACCGGTTAATGACCAAATAGATATTAATATATTCACAAGCAATTGTTAAACTACGAATCATGTGGTCTGCTTTGTGATAAATTTTAAGACGGCGGCCAGTAATGATATTCAGCTGTCCACTTGGAAGTAGATAAAGTGTAATTTATACTTTACCTCATTGCACAACTCATTGACCACCTGGATTCAGCAGCCAATTGGATAACGCTGTGGCGTTTAAAGCAGAGTACTGGATTTGAGTCCCGGAGTAGACATCAACCCTGTGATGTAAATACATCCAGATGACAAGTCCTAAATGGAACGAAACGCACACCCTGGATTCCATTGCTAGCCCTTATCTATCTCTGCTAAAAAAGCTAATTAGTTGTAAGAAATATGCTCTGCTCACTGGGTTATCACTCCATATATTGTGAAAACTATGTTATTGATGGAATCAATCTTGTTTCGACATATGAAGCTGCTTATGAAAGATTACTGACAATAAGCAATTGTGTTTTAACGATGTTTACTCGAAATATATGTTAACAGATGAACGTTATCAGGTCTTGTTTGTTTTACCTTTTACACAAAAATTATTTTACTTTTACCTTACTGATTATTTATATACATGACTACAGTAATTTAGACTCTTTTCATCATAGTTAATAAATAAAAGTGCTTACTTCCATTGCACAACCTTATATGGATATCAAATATCCAATTGTTTATCTTATACAACTTACTAAAGTAAACGTTTGCTCTTCCTACTCCATAATAGGTAACCAAAGACACGGGATTTCTGGCCATTCTGCAGGATGGAGGATTTGGAATTATGAAGAGTCGGTATGCATTCAAACTGCAGGTTTATATGCTGCCTCCATCGAACTAATGTCCAGTTTTATGTTGCCTAATGAAGTTACATCGGTGGTATCTGATCTGTTAACTAACTGGTTAGCTGTTTTTATCATAAAATTTGTTTATTTTTCATCCCACGTCCATGTGTGTTTTGATCGTTTATCCATTGGTGTATTGTGTGCAAAATATCTGTCATATTTGATTCTATTTAACTGGTTAAGAAATACCTTGTATGTGATAGTAATGTCAGTCAGGAATTACTAAATGTTAGGTAGAATAAATAACATGTACTTGGATATCTAGTTGTTTGTGGTTATTTTGAAATCATACAAGACGTGTACATGAAACAAAAGAATGCTGAATTCCGTTACTCCAATTTCTGTTTTACTCCACCAGAATAACATTTTAAAAAAAAACTAATAAAAATGAAGATTTATGATTGTCTCGTGACATTTCTGCATCTGCGATATACACAGATACACATGTATTCCTTCTTCTCCATAGATGAAAAAAAATCCATTTTTTTATTCATAGACCATTTAATTATAAGATAAATTTTGTCTTGAATTAAGCAACAAATTTAATGAAAAATCACATCAGTCCTAACAATGTCTTCAAACTATTGGTATATAGCAGGATTTAACTTGGTTATGAAATACCAACAAACACCTACTCAACTGAAAATACAAACTTCAAGCGTTAAATAGAAGTGTGAATTTTTTAATATTCTCAGTACTAAACTATGCATTTATTTGTAAAATTACATTTTTATTCTACCTGAAGTATCTGGTTTTTGTTGTTTCCGTATCATTTCACTCATATGAAAATTTATCTTTCTCCCCTTATATTAGTGCAAAACATATAAATTTCAATCAGCTGCTGAATATCACTGGCGCCCTAGCTGTTACTTTACCTGTGAGTTTATCATTTATATTTTCACGTTTAAATCGGAACGAGTTTCAGGGTGATTGTGATAAGGTATTTTCAGTATTGAACTAACAATAAGGTTCGAACACCTGTTTGGTTTTTGATAACTTTGTAAAAGTATTTTCCGGTAAATCAATCATTTAACTAACTACCATTCAGGCTTTTATTAAATTAAATTCGAAAAATTATTATTTTGTTGTTGATTCTTTTGTACTTAATGGTATCTATTTTTAGAGTGTTTACCGATTTCCTCTGTTTAAATTCTGCGTGACTCTATTCAATGACCCAATTCTTTGTGACACCACACCTGAATCGAATCCAGTAGATCCAGAAAAGATGTTCACCTATGTCTCTGATATAAAGTCTACTCATAATCTTAGTACCAATACAAAATGGCGTCGTTCATCGAGAGCTTTACGTCATAGAAAATTGCTTGATAATAATTTGACTTCTGTAGATAATATCACCTCAGGATCTGAAATTACATTTTCTAAGGACGAAACTACTACACCGCTAAAACCATCAAAAGTCACTTTACACTTCTTCGAAAAATATCTTCCATTAGATCAGAAAACAGACTCTGATTTAGCCAGTACACTTAGTAATGATGATTGTAGTGTTGACTCGAGATCACATCAAAACACAGAAGCAAACCAAGCTCTAAAAGACAATTTCAATGACTCAAAATTTTCATCCGATATGATGGAATACCTAGTTAAAGCTAATCTATGGCATTCAATTTGGGCACATGCTAATACAACATATCTAGCATCGTTACCTGGGTAAGCAAATTTACTACGTAACTTTTTTTCCTGAAGTTTTTCGTTTTGTATGATTTTGTATTTGAAATTCTTTTAAGCCTATTTGGATCACTTGGACCTCACCAATTAACAGGCTTCATTTTGACTCAGCTTTTTTTAAAAATTGTGTCTAATGCTGTCGTGTTTTTATGACCAAGTAACTATTTAATGCGACATTAAAATGAATCATTGTTGTTGAAACCAAGCTTAGGGTAGTAATAGTGTGTATACCAGAAGACAACCACTGATCAAAATAATTCGATTAGTTTCACTTGAAACTGTTCACCAAATATCCTAAGAGAATTATTGGTCAATCCCTATTGGTTGATTCCTACTGGTCAATTTTATGGTCATCCTAGATATCAATGTCACGTACTCCAATGTTGTTTCTTATTGGTTGTCTTGACTATCAATGTCACTTCAAATGTTGCTTCTTATTGGTCGTCTTAACTGTCAATGTCACACACTTCAATGCTGTTTCCTATTCGACCAAAATGCATAAATACCCATTATGTGTAACGTTTTATGACCAGGACCCGGTCCCGGATCTTCTGGATTCGGACCTCGTACTTTCTGGAAGCTTGTAGAATTCAGGTTCTACTTCATATCATGTCTTCTTATTTTAACTCAATATGGGGGTTGCGATAATCGGATTTGAGTAGCATGTCGTGTCGCTGGATCCTCGATCCTCGCTCTCGTTTTCCGACTAGGTAAACTCGTAATAGTTCAAGCATATCAAAATGACGTGTTTACGTGCAGGCATGACAGAAACCGTATACAATATTGATTTACAGGCTTTATTTGAGTACCATATATATAGAAATATGCACGATTTAGGTGCCAGTGACAACTAAGTAACAATAAATAGTTAGCATGTTTCTACTTTAGTCGATTTGCGATATGGCGTAACTGCATCCTGATTCGGTTATTTCTACATGTTACGGGTTCTCAATATTATAGTCTGGGACATTCCATCTTAACGCTTGTTATTCAATTGCTTTCTGGCTGCTATCAGTGTATATATTTTGCATTTTGTACTTTTAGATTTAGCTTCTCTTGTCTTCCTATTGGCAATTTCACTACTTTGTAGCTAAGTTGGGTTTGTTTTAAGATATCTTGCTTCGTACGCAGACTAACATTAAAGTAAATGTATTCAGTATACTTAGTTTTACATTATGTGCTGCATTGTGACATGTATTTAAACATCCTAATTTTTTTGCATTGTATTCTTTTAAAGCATTTTCGCAGATCTCATTTTACCAGAATTGCACACTGAAGCTCAACTACTGATGGCATTTTATCTGGTTGCACCATTAATGGGACCCTTGCACTCAGAGCGTCCAGCAAAATTAGTTGATGTAAGCATATATTTTCTTGTGATTCGTCTATAGAATATCCTCTTTTTGAGTAGAAAAATACTTTTTACTTGAGATATTTCTATTTCGCTTAACACAAACCAGAAAATATGATTCAAACCATTTTAACTCTGCCCCAGCAGTTAGAAGGTCTTCATTCAGAAGAGTTATGACGTCTCATGATGAAAGCCGAGTTCCTTCGAAAGTCGCAAGGACGATGCCCCTTGTGATATCCAGAGCAACCATTCTTTTAGGTACATGGATCGTTCGAACATTGTGGGCAACCGGAAGACTATTCCGAATTGCTGCAGAAATTAAACGATACAGACTGGAGTGCTTGGAATCAGTGAAATTCACTGGATACAGGTTGGACAACTGAAACTAGCTTCAGGAGAGCTGCTGTTATACTCTGGTCATGAAGAGGAAAATGCTTCACATACACAAGCAGTTTCACTGATGCTGTCCAAACCAGCGCAAAAGACACTAATAGGATGGAAATCTCATGGACGCAGGATCATCAAAGCATCCTTCAAAAAGGCTGCAAGCGAAGGAAACGTAAGACAGTTGTACGATACAACAAAGAAGCTCTCTGGAAACTATCGTAAACCAGAACGACCAGTAAAAGTAAAGTAATCAGCAACACTGAAGAACAGCGAAATAGGTGGGTAGAGCACTTTAAGGAACTTTTGAATCGACCAGCTCCACTGAACCAACCCAACATCGAAGCAACATCTATGGACCTCCGAATCGATGTTGGCGCACCTACAATTGAAGAGATCAGCATGGCCATCACACAAATCAAGAGCGACAAGGCAGCAGCACCAGACAACATTCCAGCAGAGGCAGTCAAAGCAGATGTGGAAGCAACTGCGAGAATATTTCACATTCTCTTCAACAAGATTTGGAATGAAGAACAAGTACCATAGGATTCGAAAGAAGGATACCTGATCAAAATACCAAAGAAAGGTGATCTCAGCAAGTGTGAGAACTACAGAGGCATCACTCTTCTCTCAATACCAGGCAAAGTCTTCAACAGGGTATTGTTAAACAGGATGAAGGACTTCGTAGACGCCCAACTTCGAGATCAACAGGCCGGATTTCATAAGGATCGATCGTGTACTGACCAAATTGCAACATTACGGATCATTGTGGAACAATCAATAGAATGGAACTCACCACTCTACATCAACTTCATCGACTACGAGAAAGCATTCAATAGCGTGGATAGGAAAACACTGTGGAGGCTTCTCCGACACTATGGTGTGCCTGAGAAAATAGTTAACAGTATATGGAATTCCGTTGATGGATTGAACTACAGAATCGTGTACGGAGGTCAGCTGACAAACTCGTTCTAGGTGAAGACCGGTGTTAGGCAAGGTTGCCTACTCTCATTCTTTCTCTTTCTCCTGGTCGAAGACGTCAACATCTGGAGAAAGGCACTGACAGCTAGGACGCGGCTGGACGATCTGGACTTCGCAGATGACCTGGCTCTTCTATGGCACACGCAGCAACAAATGCAAGAAAAGACGACTAGTATAGCAGCAACAGTAGGTCTCAACATACATAAAGGGAAAAGCAAGATTCTACGATACGACACAACATGCGCCAACCAAATCACTCTCGATGGAGATGCCTTGGAGGACATTAACACTTTTATATCTGTGGTTAGCATCATCCACAATCATAGTGGATTCGATGCAGATGTGAGAACGGGGATCGGCAAAGCAAAACCTAAGGACAGAGTAGGTTGTAGAATGTATGTTGGTGGCCTTTTCTCAATTGGAGTTAAAAAGCTTAAGTAAATGTAACATTAAACTTGCTGTAAACTTCTCATCTCTTTGTCGCTCAAGTTTATTCACTACTTTTTAAAGAAAGCATGCATGAATTATTCCCAGTTTTCAATCCCAATCACCTATATATCTAAATCACAAGTGAATCACTGTTCTCTATAAAGTCAAAAATATCTCTGTGGCTTTTTCGAGCGATAAAATGCTATAATGAAAGTTAAACTAATTATAGTCTACTGCTATAAATTTTTGGTTGATATTTTTAAATGCTATTATTGATAAATCGTTGTGCGTTGCTTCATTGATTTATTCACCTGTCATCCACTGGGTTGTATATATTTGATGTGAGCAGTCGAGAAGTATCGCCAGCTCCTGCACGGTCAAAGTATGACCTGGAGTGAATAAGGGGATCTCTGATCAATTACTGAGTTATTTATACTATTTCATTTTTCGCAGCATCGCTTCGAATAGATTAATCCACAATGAAGGACCATTTAAGTTCCAATGATTTCAGTCATAATCAATTAACTTAAATCAGGACTAAAGTTTGTCATATATACCTCAAAAGTTTTTCATAATTTTCCCCCTTTTAGCTAACTGCTGAACTGTACAGAGCTGTTTGGAAAGTTGACACCATTTTAGCCAAATCAAATTACGAAAAATCGGTTGATTCAGAAGTTTCAATGGTAGATATAAGTAATTCAAAAAAATTAGGCGAAAATTTACCTTCAGAAACTGGTATACCATTAGTACATGTTGATACAATAGCTGATCTCTTGTATCATATTAAATATATGTACGTTGGAAATGGCGTACTGGATCAAGTTCGTCCACTACTGCCACAACTTCGACCAAGTTTACGTAAACGCCTCAAATTCATATTACCTCAAGATTCAACAGTATCTCAGCAACAACAAAATCCAAATGATTCCTATCCAGTATTTGAAGGGCGCATATACCGTGCATCTGTTAAACCACCAACATGTAACGGAGATTTTTGAATATTGTACTTCATAATAATATTTTTGTCACTGTTTAAAAATTCCATTATATATATATATATATATATATATATATATTAGTGAGAGGTAAAAACACTGCTTTAGTTTATTTGCATACCGATGAATCAGCTGTATTTGTGATGTATTATAAAAACTATACTGTTTATTTGTCCTTTCAGTTTATTTTCACTCCTAAACAATGCGTCTACCTAAATCAATAAAGTTTCAGCGGCAATTGTATTTGATATTACTGCCAAATAGTAGTTAAAGTGATCTAAGTACATTTTACATTTAATCATCCATACTTTCCTAAGTTTAGTCTTGCTTTCCCTCAACTAGAAAGAATATAGCTTTACGTAAAAAGTAAACTGCGTTTAGCATATCTAATCTGTGTTCATTTTTATTATTACTTACACACTATATATTTCAAAGATAATATGGGTCCTATAAAAGATTCAAATAACTAAGATCTAATGGAATTTAAGTTTCATGATTATACGACATCAATTTGAAGACTTTTTAGAGAAACAATGAAATTGTCTCTACGGGATTCGGTGCGATTCAGACTAATAATAAGGATTAGCGAATTATTTAAAATCTTTCTCTTCTGATAGATTATTTTACCGTGTTAGTTATAGGTTAAGGTAAAGAAGATTTTAAATTTTCCACACTCGATCCTCAGTGGCATAGTGGTTTAATGTGCCAAGTATGCTCTATTAGTGGACAAGATTTTTGTTATTAACCTGAAATAGGTAATGTTGATCGCTCCAAGTATGTTTACGATCAGCGAAATCCGAATCCTTACAGATAACCAACTGTTTTATTTGGAACTAGAGGTCTTACATTCGAAGAAACCAAGTGTATGTTTTCAATCACAAATGTTTTTAGCTAGTTTTCAGTATCCATCCAAATGAAATATATTTTATTTACTGTTTAATGAAATCTCTATGTACATAATATTTTCCATAAATTTAACAAAGGTATTTTTGTGATCATGGTTTCCGAAATTGGATGTACAATAAATTCTTTCTGTATTATTGTTTGTCCGTAATTAGAAGTCGCCTAAAAACGAGTTTTTAAAATCAATTCATTGCAATCCATTAAACACATTAAAAATAGAATGGACCAAATTGTCGATTGCAATATTTACAAAAAATCATTGGAATTTAAAAACAGATTATGAGAGAATAGAATTTTTATTAAAACTAAGAAATTACGTAAGGAATCCAATTGTGCCTATTTATTTGTACCTGATTAGATGATTGCGTTAGGCAACAGTAAATACACTTTTTGTCGACATAATTTATTCTAAGAGTTTCATAATGTATTAAATTTCTATCATTGAATATAGCATTAATCATTTTTACTATGTTCGTAAAGCATTCGATATTGCAAACATACATCCTTCTAGCCCTTAATCGCTGTCCTTTAAATTTTCCTGTCTTTCGATTTCGACACTCATCAACAACTTACCGGAAGTATCGATGAATTTCAAATACAGAAATACCGTTAGCTTAATATGTATGATGACTAAATAATGTGACTAGCCTTAGACTGTATTTTACAAGGATAGCTCCACAAACAAAACAACCAAGCTCAGAGAACTAAACACCACCACAGTAGAAATAGTGTTTACCTGGTCTAAATTGGTTTGACCAGTTGCAACCCGCCGAGGTTTCGCTAAATACCATATGCCACTTAGTGAAACTCCACTGGGACCTGAAACAGGTACAACAAAGTCATCGACACAAAAATTTAAACTATCATCTAGCCTGTGTTGGGCCAATGTTCTGTTATGTCCGGACATCCTCCCCACTATGCCACTAAAGACAACAAAGACGCTACAGCTCTTGACGAAGATCTCAGAGAGCAGATTTCCTGATGCAATTGTGCTACATACTAACCGGCAGTCACTTCCAGTCAATCTCAACAATTCTATCAACGGTTGTGTATCACGCATATTCGCTCTCCCTCCTACCATCCGCAATCAAATGGGCAGACAGAAAGGTTTGTGGATCTACAACAATGCCATGAAAAGATCCAGATTCGGAGGTCGGAAAATTCAGAATCATGACACAAGGTGGAAATCCACACGAGTTAAAAATACAAAAGAAACAAAATTCTAAAAAACAGAATTTGACTTACAAATATTGTAGTTCAATAGGAATTTCACTAGTTGCCACATCACAAAGACTTTTAGATTCTCTGTTATCAAGAATAGATGTACACCAATTGGACCATAATTTCACTAAGCTTATTAACGAAGTAAGAGCATGAATTCGAACCTCAGGTGTAAGTATATCCGCAAGACGGAACCCTAATGTATCGAGCAATGTGTAAACAAGTGAACATGTAAAGTAGTTGGTGACTTTTGCATCAGTGGTCGAACATAAAACAGTACTTTTGGGTTCCGTATTTGCGGTATTGTAAGACCATAATGGTTGTAGTTTAGTTAATAGACCTATGAAAAAATCGAAGAAATTCACTGTTACGAAAACACTTAGAAATAAAGGAATTATAGGAACATCAGATTTAGGAATATAGAAATTTGTTATTTATTTAAGCATCTAGAATGGAGACTTGGATTAAAAATCATACAAAGCATTAAACTGAAGCACGATAATTCTGGAAACATCGTTGAACTACTGATAAACGGTTTAGTAGCACAATGCGATTGAAAAGCTTTTAGAAGTTAAGGAAATTTCCAAAACCGCTGATTGCTACTTCATTTAACGTTATAACAACACCTGCCCGTAAATCTCTACTTAATGTAGGTGAGCGTGTGATCAGAAATTGATTAGGGTAATATAAAAATAACCTGCTTACGATACAGTAGTGGAGTACGTTATTGACTGTTGGAAAGCAATTAATAACTAGAATCATTTACAACTGCGGTACTTCGTCAGAACATAATTTAAGATTTTATGAAACTAGTCCGAAACACAAGTATATGATTTGACTATAAACTGGAATAAAAGTAGAGATAGGCTGGAATAAATTTACGGGTGACCAGACCAAAACATGACACAAATCCATGAAGTCACCGACAAATCAACTGAACCATGTTAGTATGTGTTAGACTACCTGGTTGGGGCCCGTCAGATGATAGTAATCGATGACTAGAGACCCTGAGTGACATGGTTAAAAACATCGTTTGCTATGGCGCACGTGCATCCAGTCATTGTGTTCTCTCAAATTGTAATTTTCTGTACTCTGAAATTGGAGATATTGACCTTAAAACAATCTTAGTCCATAGTAAGAAATTTTAATCGAAAGCTGACATCCCCATTCTACAAAATCAATGAGTTTCGGATCGGAACAAAATACTTGTATAGAATACCACCGTTTTAACATTATTAATGACTAGTGAAATTATAGTTACAACAATCTTTGTTAACAAATAAAAGAACATTGAGTCAATAACCGAAAATTGCCCTGAATTAGGACATTTACGCTTCCGTCGATTATGGTAAAGAAGCAATTCCTCTGCACAAACACTTTTATGGTGGTCACTAGAATATTATCTATTAATGCACTTGTCAATCAGACCGTTAAGGTAACCACCTGTATGTTGAGAACTGGTGGCCTATCAAAAAATTTCACGACTGGCTATCAGCATAAATCGGGTTATTTGCATGACACTTAAAGAAAGTTTGAAAGGAAAAGATATTTTTATTTCGAGGATGTCTGTTGATATGAATCAATCAGCTAGTAATGTTGAAGTAATACGATGAAATATTCAAACCATCCCAGTGTTCTAGCGTGCAGGATAATGATTTTCGTGAAATAAACGGTGTGGTATAATGATAGTAGTAGAACTAGATAGAAAAATACCAACAGCAATATAGAAGCAATACCATACAGGATTGATCGGAACATCTTATGGGTTGTTGAAAAGCTAAGGTGAATTACTAGAAATAACAGCAAGAAAACTCAGTAGAGAGAATTTAGCGAAACATGTCAAAATCATCGTTAAATACATAAATTTACCGAGTTTCAGACGTTTTGGGGCATTCAGTTTGTGTTTTAATATCTACTAAAACCGATCATGCTCACATGTGATAAAAGAACGAAAACAAGTACTAAATACAAAATAACATAAATTAAAACAACCCGCCTACATAGAATCCTATTCACGCTGTTTGATTCCACTTCACGACAGGCTAAAATACGGCAAAATGTTTCTATAACAGCTGGTGTGAACAGTATATTGGAATTGGGAAGGACTGAGAATTTCTGTAAAAAGAAATGTAAGACGCTGAAAACAGAACAAAACAGAAAATGCAAATTTTGATTACTTACTTCATGGTTCATGATCATGATGCAGTTGATCAGTCTAGAAGAAAATTGACGTGTCAACTGTGTTAATATTGTTTAGGGTATCATGAATACAAAATACTGTATCGAATTTCTTATCGAGACTTTTTCATGTTGTGAAAATTCGCAGCTCTCACTACCCGTTCCGTAAAATGACATAGAAATCCCAAATATATCGTCATTTTTAAAAATCTCACCTGCTTCCTCTAAGCGTCACAATGATTCTCCATGGTTATTCATTGAAAATTATCTTTATTATATCCTAAATCATTTATTGGGTCGTCAAGTTTGTTAATTTTTATTCAAGGTTACCATCGTTATTCAGTGTTTCTCACTGGAACGCAATCCACCTGACTAATAGCTAAAAAACGCACTCACTAGTATAATTCATATAATTATGTCCCACGCTTATTTTTTCGTCCAACCAAAAAAATCCGTTTATACTGATGTCTCTTCTTTGAAAATGTATAAGTGACTTTTTTCCGAAAGTAATTATCATTCGGAATTTATCTAATTTAATCTCTCCCTTCTTGATTTTCTCCACATTTTATGAACGACCAGAACGTCATATTCATGGTCATTTGCTTTTTGTGTTATGATCAAACGTATCTCTTGTTCTAGCTATAGAGCTTGCCTTGTTGCAGGTGTTTTATAGTTTGCTTCGTGATTAACCTTAAACCATTTGGGTTTGATAAGGACTTTAGTAAGAAGCGCCATTATTGAAGGTTGGTAATTCATTACTCCGATTTCATTTATTCTGTTAGTACTACACCTGTAGCATTCAGTAAGCAGTCTTAATATTTGGGACAACCTTGTTCCCCATTTATCTTAAATGAATATAAATTCCCTATATCTGGTTTCTAAATATTAGCACACCAATCGCAATATCGCAGATGTCGCCGAATATACTTGACAGTGAATGAGTTATTGAGTTACCTGATTGAGATTGTATTCAATAGCAGTTTATAACACACAGCTTTGTTGAGACTTCAACTTTTGTTTTACGAACTGGCTACATTTCGGATTACCAGAATAATAAAAATCAACTTCTTAACAATGATTTCAAAACGAAAAAAAATGCATAGATATGGGGAGGTTGGTTTGGTCGTGTGAAATGCAATATGAAGTTTTGTTATCGTTTTTAATCAATGTTAGAATTATAACTCTGTCCAGGATGTGGGCGAATTTAGAAATTGTTGAGGTTTATCCATTCTTACTATCTTGATTTTAACTAGTGTTGGTTTATGGAACTGGCCTTAATAGTTAAGAGCGATGACAGCTCGAAACTCACTTCCTTTTAATGTTGCAATGCGAACTTTGGAAAAATGAAGAGATAACCTTTTCACATAGGCTTAGATGTTCGTATGTGTAGTAGTTTGTTTCCTTCTTGAAACATATGCACATAACACTTTATAAGACGTAATTTATTTGATTAGTCGGAAATAACACTGTACGTTAATCTGATTGGTTGTCCGTGACAATTTATCCTTGAAGAATATAAACGAACCTGATTGGCACCTTTAGATCATACTTGTAAGTACGTATTTTCAAATTGTTTTATTTATTTTGGGTGAAAGGATAACTTTGACTATTTGTCTGTAAATAATGAACAAGAATTAATTGCAAGATTTGTTGAAATTATAGATCAAATTTATTCAAGATGAAGGCTGATTTTCGACTCACTGAAACAAACACTGATATTACACAACCAGAAAATAAAGTGTCCTCAGTAAATTTACATACTTGTGGAGTTATTTACGAAACTGAAATACCAACAGAAACTATCACTAGTTCTCTGAAAAACTCTGTAAATAACTTCCAGACTATCACAGATAAACATCAACAAACTATGCCTAAATTATTAGACGTTACACCTGAAAGCAAAAACAATATGATGACTAAAATAACCGATGGAGAAATAATGAAACATTGCTCACTCACTAATGTGAGACAGCAAAAAGTTCCAGACAGTGAGAAAGATGTTGATAGTTGTCAAAATCAATTGGATAATAAAAGAGTCGCGAGACAAAAATTGAAACGAAATGTATCATATCACGAGAATGTTTTAAATGTTGACAGGTCTATGAATAACTCACCAAATGCTAGCGGTAAAAACTATTGCAGCAGCTCTTCATCAACTATGTCCTCCGTAACTGAAAGCTCCACACCACAAAAGTACTCAGATTGTGTATCTCCTGAAGCCCACTTATCGAAATTGGAGAGAATACACCGGAAAGCATCAAGGCGTAAAAAACTTAAATATCTTAAAGGAATTTTTTGCTTTTTATCAGTAAGAATTATTCTATTATTCACATTAATCTTAAGTATTATATTTCTTCTAGTTGGATATATATTACATATAAGAAACCTTTTAATAACCGGCTGTATATTGTCTTTGACATCAGTTGGTTGTCTAGTCCAGTTATGCTTCACTAAACGTACAAGTTCAAATAAATTTAACCCACAATCCGTGCCATTTGCATTGGCTGCTGAAGATCTTCGAAATACAGAAGATAAGACCTTAATCTCACCTTTGACAATAGCAACGTCGAACCATTTGAAGACCCCATGCATCAGTACTACTGTTAATGAAGTAATTGCTAGTACCACTGATAAAAAACGAAATTCATTAAGAGTTCCTGAAGGAGCATCCTCTGTACAGTTAACTACGTCAAATACACCCGTTGTCATAGGCATCGATCATATACAAGCAAGGCGTTTGAGTATGGCATTACAACAGTTGTCAAGGAATTCATTTCAACTCCAAACATTATCTTCAAATAAGCATGAAACAACAGGTATGTTAAATATGGCAAGACGTTTGACAATGGCTAGTTCAGCCATTGCTTTAGCTGGAACTGATCGTGATTACTACGGCCATTCATCTTGGTTAAATGGATCTAGAGTTCGACATGGTGTAAGGCGTAGTTTGGCATGGAATGAGTCTGGTGCAACAAGATTTTATGAGCACTGTTATGACTGATATAACAACAAATATGTTGCCTTAATGGTTATGATGAAAACTGTCTTACTTTCTAGATTACTTTTAAACTTTGGTAATAATAATTTTCTAGTTGTCTTGTTATTGCCACTCCATCTGAAAGGATTCTTGGGAAGTCACTGCATTTTTTTGTAATATAAATTTTAGTTCCCATTCATAGTGTATAAATAAATAAATATACGTATGAAAATATTTATCAATCAATTGAAGTTTTGAATTATCATTCATTTTACAATGGTGTTTTAATTGTTTACTGTTCATAAAATTGACCCTACACTAGAATAAAACAGCTGTTTAGTCCTCTGACTTTTTCATAAGTATGCCATTTAGTATCGATTCCTGACGAAATCCATGTAGATATTACATTTCTTTAACTATTAGGACTTCCATACCTCGCATTATTTTAATTTCATCGCAATAATAGTGGCTTTAGGCAATTGCTTTTTCCTTATGTTATATAAGTGAATCAAAACACTGCATGCGTTTATGAGACTACTGAAAAATCTTTTATAAGTTTGCCCAACTATTATTGTTAATAGTATACTGAAATTCACAAAAAGTCCATGTTAAAATTAATATAGGAATGTAACCCTTTGAAATTAGGCTGTAACAAAATATAAACTTACTCAATACTAAAATCGACATTTCAAACCGTAGAGATTAATTTTTTTGTGTATAACCAGACTGTTCACTTGACAGATGATACTAATCTCATAAAATAATTTAAAATTATATTTATTTATCGAGTTAACATTCAGTAACCATTACACTCTTATAGAAATGTAATGCTAAAATTATATTTACTTGGCACGTTTGTGTACTCAGATATCAAATACAGTTACATGATTGTGATGAAGCATATGGACTGAATGCTGGTAATAAAAGTCTAAGACAACTACATTTATCAAGCATTATTTTTATGCTTTAGTGGGTAGCATTGATGTATGTTTAATTTATTTGCTCATTCAGAAGTGTTGTGAAAAACTGCTACAGAATCCACGACGAAATTAGGTATATAAGTTACGAGGTGTTTGGGTCGAGTATACTTCTTAACTAGCAGAGTGTATTTTCACAAACTCTTCGGTATAATGAATCATACCGCATTTCGTGGATTGGCAGTTTTCCTGCAGTTAATAATGTTATAATGATGCATGTTTGAACTTCCATAAGTGACTGGTTAATCAACATGAAGGAAGACAAGAGTTAGCTAACATTTGTAAAATGTACATTACATGTAAAAAAATACAGGTTTTATTTGATTCCTTCAGCTTCTAGTATCAATTACACTTAAATAATTGATAAGCAGCATAGGTGAAGATTGTTGAGTTTCATTGGTATCATGATTTGATCATTTTAGATACTTGGAAGGTTAAGCGTTTGTGCGCGAGATCGAAGGTCCTACGCTCGATTCGAGAGAGCGAGGGTCCGACACTAGAACGAAGAGGCCGTCCGGTGCTTTCAGGTCTTTAATGGTGGTCTAACAATGATTGATTCATGATTTCAATGAATATAACTTCTATTAATGGATCATTCAGCTAGTTACAGTACGTAAACCAACAAAATATGGCTTTGTATTTTACTACACATGTCACCAAGTCACTGAAATAAAATTAGTGTTCATTTGAATAGTAATCCAAACATTCTCATCTTGGTATATTCCAACAACTTAACAGTATTTGCCTTAACCTCAAATAAAAATATGGTGCACGATTTTTAGTAACCGACCTTAGAAAGAAACTGAAAAAGGAGATTCTTCATCTTTTCTTGGTTCTAACTAAAACCATACAAGTCGATCAAGAATAGACCGAAAATAAAGTCAGTATTGTGTGAATACACATGCTAAAACGTCCAGAAGTAGAAGAATTAATAAGGTTTGAAGTAAAGAGAGATCTTTTAACATATGTTGTGCATCCATTGAACGAACAAAAATGACAAAAATGGTTGTTAAAAAACAGGGTGGATAACGTCAGTAGTTTTAATCCTTCCTTGCTTGAGAAAATCGCGAAACCTGTCTCAAACTCCAAGCCGACTAAATAAAATTCGATAAAGAAAATTTTATTTCCATCGATTCATGCTAAAGATTTTATGAGGTTGTTGACGATTATAATGTGAAGAACCAAATATGTACACCACATCTCCATGTTTCTCACACTGAAGTCTCCTTTCTTCAGTAGCTTGATCAGGTGTCGTTGTTTCCAATCTGTTGGTACTTGTTCGTCCTCCCTAAGCTTACTGAACAGAGCACGCAACATGTCTGCAGTGACTGCTATGTCTGTTTTTAATGCCTCAGTTGGACTGTTGTCTTGCGTTTGTGCTTTGCCACTCTGGATTTGTCTGATGGTGATGCTGATGTGCTCAATTGTTGATTAGTGAACATCGATTGGTAGGTAGGTCGGTTTTGCTTCAATGATGTGTAGGTTCGGTGAAGCTGGTCTATGCAAGTTTTTGCAAGTGCTCTACTCACCCATCTGACTGTTCTTCAATGTCAGTGACTGTTTTGCCTTCTGTGATTCTAACTGGTCGTTCAGGTCTAAGATATTTTCGGACTAGCTTCTTCGTTGTGTCTCATTTTTCCTTCTCTCAGGGCCTCTTCTGCTCTCGTTTCTAAATCTTCTATAGATGCGTGTTTATCGGTGGTAATGTTCCTCCTCACTTGCTTGTTTGCTTCTGTGTATTCGGCTTGTGGGTTGTTGTTCTCCGTTCTCATTCGGGTGTTACTGATTGCTGCCTTCCTGTTGTTCCTTGCGTCAAACCTCTCCAAGCTTGCAGTCTAATGAAATCTTGCAAAGGCTTGCATGCATTTTCGTCTGAAGAATAAAAATATTTATTACAATTTAACAATGGTGAGGCTAGTAGAATTAATTGAGATATCAATATAGTCAATTAATGTCACTGATCACTTATGTGTATAACATTTTGTATCATTTAGTTGCTATGGCTATCGTTATGGAAGGTTTCGCAGCACTGAATGCAAAAATGGCTATTATTCAATAATCTAATGATGTATGAAACCGATAAGTTTATCGTGTATGCATTAATTTAATTTAAATAACAGATACTATCTATTTTTGGATAGGTTCTAATTAGTATTTGTTTTTAGAGTGAAAACTGAAAGGTAATGAGAAATGACAGCCATGTTCTTGGAATATTTACTATTGTGGCAATCTGACTATGTTAGATTGTTTTACATTCATTAAATGTGTTACCATTAAATGCGCAAATTGAAAATGTAGTTACATTCGTAATTTCTTCATCGAACAACAATTCTAGACCGTTTCCAAGTAAAAATATCTCGAGAAATGTGTCTTTGCGTCGCACACTTTTGAATGGAGAAAGCAAATGTTCCTATCACATTAGAAGAATGGAATCAATGATTACTGTTTGGTGTAATTATCACTATTATGCACCGAAAGGTGAGATGTCACTGTTACATCAGATAAATCTTTATCAAGTTAAATGATATTCTTGCACGCTTTTTATTACAGTTTACTTACTTTGACTGTCAATATGACTAAATAGCATTCGGAATGAATAATCTAATAACCTATCCAATAAATTAGTCAATATGGAATCATGCTTAGTCTGAAGTCAATACACGTCATTATGTATACTAACATAATAGAGAATAAGTGAACTGATCGACACATGGAGTAGTGTTTACGTTATGTTTTGTTAAAGTGAGGAAAATCATTGTTATTAGTTAATTAACCAGAACAATAAGTTGAAAAGTTGTTAGATAATGTTAAAATCGATATCTACATAGTAAGGTTTGAATTTCGTAGAACAGATGAAATATTAAAAATTATCTAAAAATTACAATCTCGATGTTTCAATATTCATACTTTCTAAAATTATTTTATGGTCATTCGAACCAAACTAAATTAGTACTGTAAACAAACTATAATATTTCCTAATCGATAAATGGATATAATTATAGATAAAGGTTATTCAAGTTTATGAATTTATAAAAGTCTTTTAACTGAATAATATTCAGTAACATTTGAATGCACTTAGTTAAATATTCATTGAACTTACAATTGAACAATAATTTGACAGGGGCTATCAAGTCTGCAGCGCAGTAACAAAAATTTGAAATTGTCAATAAAGAAGTGACCTATATTAGTTAATCAATTCAGTTTTTCACTTTTTAGCGCATAGATAAAACGTGATTACATCAATATCATAAAGCATACTTTCTCGAAATTCAAACCAGTTGATCGCAGCACAACAGTCGATGCACGAAAACACCATACACCCTATATGTATATCGGTGAATTGAATGTTATGTAGCATCGGTTGATGTGTCTGCATTATGGAATAAATCTTCTTGGTAATCGCTAATTAGTAGTAGCTAATTTTGAATATTTTGACAAAAACTAAACATAAGTATCCGACGATAATTTTTTTTTTCCAATAGTTCATGGAGAATTAGATTAGTTAAGAGTAGTTCTGTGTTCTGAAACTATACGATTGAATGAAAACATTAATCTATCGAATAATTTATCTCCCTTAGCTAAAACAGGCTACTACAATGAAGACAGACAAATGTAAAGTAATAGATTAATTTGAAGTTCTGTAAAGGTTACACTGGGTCATGTGGTGAGTAGTTGACACTTCCCCTTCATAATCACTAAAGGATTTTATGCATAAATTTTTAACATGTGAATAGCCTCTTCTTTCTGTTGAAAACAATATTTTTACTTCAGGTGAGATGTCACAATGCAATGTTGCCAATAATTTTCTTTTTGTTTCAATCCAGATGTCCTATTTTAATGAACTTAAAGATTGAATCGTTTAGAATTAATGAAATATTGCACGGTGATTTTCTACTAAACAGGAATAATCTTCCTTATCGGTCATTACTACATGTCACAATCTACAGCTATAGTTTTCAAGTTCAACAAACAAGACGTCTTGTATTAACTAAACTCAATCTACCATTATGTCGATGTGTGAACTTAAAAAAATTATAGCTGCATATTTATAGATTATACATCAGATATAATATGAGTGTTAAGAGAAAATCCGCTTATTTCAAAAGTATTAACTACCATAAAGTTTGTTTACGGAAAAAATGTTAATTTCAAATGCTCCAAAAGGATTCTGAAAATTCATATTGTTAGTTTTTAGTAAAGCATTCTTCTAATCATAAAAATAACTTTGCCGTAGGATTTCGCATTTCACTTTACCTTATTAGTTATGGTCTATGAAAGTAAAATAAAGGATTATTTTGTCATTTAAGTTTATAAACAGTGAGAGAAAAAAAGATATCATCTTGTTCAATCCATCGATTTAGATAGGATTAACACTACCATTGGATGACATTTTATAATGGAATTGAATGAAAACAAATCTGTCAGTTTTGATAAAAATTTCCCCCTAAATATCTCACTTTGTGTGCATAGTTATAGTGTAAAACTCATAGAAAGGTGAAATGAATCAGCCTACAGTTTGAGTATATTTATTTGGATATACATATTGCCAATGAACTCTTCAAATTCGTTAAATTAAATAACTAGGCTTAAGGCTTTTAAATATTACATTCATTCCTTCAGTTTCATTGTTCATATCACAAAGTTACCTAGCTTACTTTTGCTTCTTAATTTTCTTCCCATATTTCACGCAACTGCATTATTACTTACTTACTTACGCCTGTTAGCCCCAATGGAGCATAGCCCGCCCACCAGATTTCTCCAACCAACTCTGTCCTGGGCTTCCCTCTCCAGTTCTGTCCAATGTTTGTTCATTCCTCCATATCTTTCTCTATTTCTCGGCGTAATGTGTTCCTTGGCTGATAGTGTCTGGCCAAGGAATCTTCTCTTGCATTTGTTGTTGCGTGTGCGATAGAAGAGCCAGGTCATCTGAGAAGTCCAGATCGTCCAGCTGCGTCCTAACTGTCCAGTTGATACCGTGCTTCCCTCCAGATGTCGACGTCTTCATAATCCAGTCGATGATCAGGAGAAAGAGAAAGGGTGAGAGTAAGTAACCTTGCCTCACACCGGTCTTCACCTCGAACGAGTCTGTCAGCTGTCCTTCGTAGACGATTTTGCAGTTGAATCCATCATAAGAATTCCGTATGATGTTAACTATTTTCTCAGGCACACCATAGTGTCGAAAAAGTCTCCACAGTGTTTTCATATCCACGCTATTGAATGCTTTCTCGTAGTCGATGAAGTTGATGTAGAGTGGTGAGTTTCATTCTATTGATTGTTCCACAATGATCCGTAATGTAGCAATTTGGTCAGTATACGATCGATCCTTACGAAATCCGGCCTGTTGATCTCGAAGTTGGGCGTCTACGAAGTCCTTCATTCTGTTTAACAATACCCTGTTGAAGACTTTGCCTCCTATGGAAAGAAGAGTGATGCCTGTGTAGTTCTCACACTTGCTGAGATCGCTTTTCTTTGGCATTTTGACGAGGTATCCTTCTTTCCAGTCTGATGGTACTTGTTCTTCATTCCAAATCTTGTTGAAGAGAATTTCGAATATTTTTGCAGTTGCTTCCACGTCTGGTTTGATCGCCTCTGCTGGAATGTTGTCTGGTGCTGCTGCCTTGTTGCTCTTGATTTGTGTGATGGCCATGCTGATCTCTTCAATTGTAGGTGCGCCAACATCGATTCGGAGGTCCATATATGTTGCTTCGATGTTGGGTTGGTTCAGTGGAGCTGGTCGATTCAAGAGTTTTTCTAGGTGCTCGGCCCACCTATTTCGTTGTCCTTTAGTGTTGCTGATTACTTTGCGTTCTTTGCTTTTCACTAGTTGTCCTGGTTAACGATAGTTTCCAGTGAGCTTCTTTGTTGTATCGTACAATTGTCTCATGTTTCCTTCTCTTGCAGCCTTTGCCGCCGTCATTGCTAGATCATCCACATATTTTCGTTTGTCGGCTCTGATGCTCTTCTTCACTTGCCTGTGTGCTTCTGTGTATTCAGCTTGTGCCTTGGTTTTTTCTGCTCTTGTTTGGCTGATATTGATTGCTGCCTTCTTGTTCCTCGTTTCTTCAATTTTTGCAAGAGTTCCAACAGACATCCAATCCTTGTGAAGGTGCTTCCTGTGACCCAGAACTTCGTGACATGTTGAAGTGATTGACTCCTTGATCCCTTTCCAATTGTTTTCCAATGTAGCTTCCTCTCCATTGAGTATATCGTGCAAGTCCTGGAACCTATTGGTGAGGGCTATCCTGAATTCGTTGAGTTTTACGGTGTGCCGAAGAAAGGCTGTCTTGAACTTCTGTGATGTTGTCTGCCCCGTTATCCAGTGTTTCTTCAGTTTCATGTATTATTTTAGCGACCAGCAAGTGGTGATCTGAGGATATATCAGCTACTCTCTTGGTTCTCACATCCTCCATAGTTCTTCTGAACGTTTTGTAGATACAGATATGGACGATTTGGTTCTGAGTAGTGTGGTCCGGTGAAATCCATGTAGCTTTATGAATGCGTTTGTGCGGGAATATTGTGCCACCGATGACCAGTTTGTTGAGGGCATATAGGTTTGCAACGTTTTCGTTCCTTTCTGCCAGTCCATGTCGTCCCATGCTGTCATCATATCCAGTGTTGTCCATGCCAACCTTGGCATTCAGGTCTCCCATCAGAATCGTCAAATCCTTTTGTGCTCATCTGTCTACGATTGACTGCAACCTTTCGTAGAATTGATCTTTAACGTCGTCATTGTAGTCATTGGTAGGTGCAAAGCATTGGATGACGTTCATTGTAATGTCCTCTTTCTTCGTTTTGAATGATGCTTTGATGATCCTGTGTCCATGTGCTTGTTTGGACAGCATCAGTGCAACTGCTTGTGTATGCGAAGTATTTTTCTCTTCATGACCAGAGTATAACAGCAGTTCCCCTGAATCTAGTCTCAGTTGTCCAACCTGTGTCCAATGCGTCGCACTGATGCAGAGCACCTCGAGGTTGTATCTTTTCATTTCTGCTGCAACTTGAAATAGTCTTCCAGTCTCCCACAATGTTCGGACGTTCCATGTACCTAAAAGAATGGTTGCTCTGGTTGTCAGAATCGGCATCGGCCCCGTGACTTCCGAGGGAACTCGGCTTTCATCACGTGACGTCATAATTCTTCTTCCAACTGCTAGGGCAGAGTTAAAATGGTTTGAATTATTTTTTCTGGTTAGCGTTTTTTTGGCAAGTTAGTTTTTGACGGGATGGGGTCGCCAACCCTATGTCCAATCCTCCTCCTTTACCCGGGCTTGGGACCAGCAGTAGACCCGAAGGTTTTACTGACCGAGTTAACTTCATTATTAAGTCTTGTGAAACTGATAGATTGAGTGTTATTATGATAACATGGTTCAGATTAAAAATTTTTCCAACATCACAGGACTTTTTGTGAAAGGTCAACAGTAATATTAGATTGAAACCAATACATAAAAAACAACATTCTGTGATAAGACTGTCGAGCTTTTGTAACTTTCCATCATAAGCAATCAATCCTACACTCTTTATTCAAATGTTATGTACATTAATACTTCAGCAAATGTCTAGGGATAAAGCAAAGAAATAATTAAAGTCTCTTAATCTTTAATTTTTTATAGAATTTTCGCGGTACCTTTTTGTAGAATCGGATGGTGAATTTTACTACATAAACTAAATAATTTTGTATCCTTTAGTTTGAACAAACCTATTCAGGTTGGTTGCATGAAATTTTCATACAAAATATAATTTCTAAGATAAAATGAGGATCAATAAAGTGTATTGGTTAGTTATTTCACACTAGTTTAATAGACCAGTATGAACATTAAAGGTATATTTATGTATATTTACATACACACATTTATACGAACAGATTTCTTCCTAGAAAGCCTTTCTAACTAGCTGTAATCAAAATTATTATTTTCCTTTTGCCCATAAACATATGCAGAAGCAAATTAAAACATGAAGAAAACATTGATTAAGTGATCCGGATGAAAGATAAAATAATAATATGCTATGGTACATTATTTTACAAGCAAGCTTGCTTTTATAACAATCAAATATCAGGTGAGCGTTTAGATTGAAAGCAGATGCTGACATAAAATACTTTTGATATTAGTGTCGACAGAGTTCTTTGTAAACGGAAAACTAATAACAAAAATCTTATTCAATCAATCCAATTCAATCTTTGTTTGTTTGAAACTCAATGTTACATAATAGAATTGATAAGCGTTGTTAACTGAAGTGCATGGTAATTAGCAGTGAAACCCAAGACACTCGTTTCTTCCTTTTTGGTACTCTCCAGCTGGATGTGTCAGCATCTCACAGTTGATGTTCACTTCGCTTGACGTGAACGATAATGGGTTCCTTCCAACTTCTCTCTATCATTCTCAGGGGATTCTGACTGTGCAGCAGTGGTGTTCGAATACGGACACAGTTGAATGGGTGCATTTCATGCAGTTGTTTACACAGACACGTGAAGATAAAAAGAAGGAAAGTGAAGCGAAGTGAAGTGAGGCCGGGAGGGCGTGATGGAAAAATCAATGAGATGACACACGACTAAGAATTTATGGTCAGACAACAATAGGCTAGGCATGTGATAAGCAAAGTGAGTGATTCACACACACTCAACTAAAATCAACCAGATTTATAAGCGAATAATTGACAAGTTCAAAAGTTGTGTGAAAGTAACTCCGACAGAAATGGTCAACTAGTCTATCCAAGGCCTACGACAAGCCAGGCAGATTTGATTGATCAGTACACACACTACATCAGTCTGTGACTTGACATTCATGCACCATTACGCTGCTAAATAATCCATCGTGAGAATTCCGTACGATGTTGATCATCTCTCAGTTGCACCATAGTGTCGAAGAGGTTTCCATAATGTTCTCCCGTTCACGCTAAAAAATGCTTTCTCATGGTCAAGCAAGTTGATACTTAGTGGTGAATTGCATTGTTTCGACTGCTCAGCAATGATCTGTAGTGCGAAATTCGGTTGACACACGATCGATCCTCACGAAATACAACCTACTGATCTCGAAATTGGGCGTCTGTCGAATCTTTCATTCGGTTTAGCAACAGTCTGTTGAATTCTTTTACTGTTGTTGAGAGTAGAGTGACGTCTGCATGGTTCTCACACCTACTGAAGACTCCTTTCTTCGGTAGCTTGATGAAGTGTTGTTGTTGTTCTCTGTTCTCATTCGGGTGTTATTGATTGCTGCCTTCCTGTTGTTCCTTGCGTCAAACCTCTTCAAGCTTTGAAAGGATATCCACTCTTTGTGATTGTGGTTGTTTCGGTCCAAATTCTTGGCCACTACCTCGTGTAGATCGAGAGCAATATCATCTCTCTTTGTTCCTATTCCTTCGTATGGTCATTTTGAACACTTTGCTGATGCAGAAATGATTAATTTGTTTCTTTGTTATGTGGTCGAGTGAAACTCTTTTAAATTAGTGTATGTGTTTTTATGGTATTTTGCTGCCGCCTATAATTTTCGTTGCTTTATTCCAATCCATGTCTTTCCATGATGTCTTCATATGCAGTGATGTGCATTTTATCTTGATGTTTAAGTCTCTCATTAGAATGGTCAAATCGTTTGCTGAGCAGTTCCAGACGATTGCTTGTAGCCTCTCATTGAACTGATGTTCATCGTTTTCAATTGTTGTGCGGGCGAAATGGCAAAGCCAAGTTTATCGTACTAAAATTTATACTGACAACTCCAATAAAGTGTTCATTAGTGAAATCGGCTGGATATAACTATGATGTACAAGAATTTTAGTCACAACATTCATAATTTCATTGAAAGTCATTTCTATGACAGCTTACTGAAATAAAAATAAGTGTTTGGTTTTAGCTTACTTACATTGTACAGTATGCAAAACTGTCTCATAATCACATAAATGATATTACCTAAAATACAAAAGGATAAATATAAAAATTTCCTGATTGTACTATACCTAGTGAAACATTCTCTTCCACTTCATATAGATTTGAGTACACAATGTACACTTTGAAATATAAATAATTTCTTTCATTGTAATAGTTACAGTTTACTGCCTTTTAAAATTTTATAATGAGCATGTTAATACAGACGCAGTTGTGTTGCTGTCAGACAATGAAATGAAATAAATTAGCTTCAAAACAAAAAAAACAAGAAAAAAAACGATATCGTTAAGTAATTTAGAGTTAAATTGTTTATTCACTTCTATTATTTAGAAAAGCGAAAATTATTGACTAGCAGTCGGCATCGGCAAAGTTAAGGTTTGTTTCGTATTTATTTATTTTATTTATTTTTTTTAATCAACAGTTCTGCATTATTTACTTCATTCAAACAATCAATATATTTGTGGTTCATTTTCTGGCCATGTATCAATAACTCCAAGCGTAATATATGTATATATACATATATATATATATATATATATATATATATATATATATATGGAAAAATAAAATATATAAAAAGGTCATTAAAAATACGTTACACTAAGGCTCGATATGAAGCTGAATAGTAAAACTTGAGTAAATTACAATATTTATATCAGTTTTTCATTATTGGACATTTCTTTTATACTGTTGATGTTTTAAATAATATTAGATGAATAACATAAGTTTTTGTATTACTTAGGTAAAATTAACACTTCGCTTGAAAACTATGAAAAAAATTTTTATGCACAAATCTCTAAACATCTTCTATGAATTTCTTATAAATTTCCAATGCTACTATCAAATATAGTGGAGGTCACCGAATAGCAGTTGTTATGATCTACAACTTATAAGTCGTCAGCCTCGGTGTATAGGTCAATTTAAAACTAACTGAATTATATATAAAAAAAAAAACAGTTAACATGAAATGACGAATGAATTGCGGTCACTTCTCAGTCGGCAATATTACCAATAAAAATAATCTACTGAACACAAGTACTATTATACTTGTGAGTTTTGTGCATGCTTAAAAAACATCATATCTATTTGGGACAGTAACTGTTCACCAAAAAAGTGACCTTTCAATCAACTCGAGACAATTAACCACCTATTAATTGTACCTTGCATTGATTTTAAAGGAATGATTGTGTTTCAATTGTCAATAAATTAATTCGTTAAATTTATGCAATTAATTAAATACTCTATTCGATCAGAGAGGTTTTAAGACGCAGTTTTCAATTCGCAATTAATCCATTCAACTTAATGATGATACAGAACTACTTGTCTGTTGAACAGAAAGGTTACTGACGATTTAATGTCGAAATACTAATTTTTTTTTTTTGAAATTTTATTCATGCGTTTCAGTTTATTGTTAAATTCTTAAAGTGCACCAAAATTGCGAGCTCATTTCGTTTACAACGAAACATTTTTTCAGTAGAAAATAACATGCTGAATAAGAAATACCAAATTGTCAATCACATGCTTGTTCTGAAAAGCTAACATAGGAAATTTAACAGTATTATCTATTAAACATTTAATTAATATTTTTATAATAGTTAAAAGGCTCTTTCGTTAGTCTTATAAGTTTCATTGCTTAAATGCGTATAAACGAGTAAAAATACAAACATTTCAACATCAAGATTACAATTGCACAACTCTAGCCTAACATAAGGAAATTGCTATTGTAAATATTACTACTTTAGCCGTGTTATTCGAAACACTGCGATCAACACACACACACACACTTATATGTGTTGCTCTTTTGATAATACGCAAATGATGAAAAAATGCCAATTGTTGCACAGAATTACATTTTAAAATGTTTGTCAATCTCCCATACAGATAGATATAAAAGGATTAGGTAGTCGTTTTTTTTCTTCAAATTTCTAACACTGTTTAGCTGAATAACTTTTGCATAGTTTCGTTATATTTTCTCATAGTTTCTAGTAAAATTCAACTTTTATGTGTAAGTTGTAACTGGTAATTCTAATTTACTGCTGCATTCGCGATGAAAAAGTCAAAACATTAGGGAACTTTTGTTTTAAGTTCCTATTTATGCAGAAAATAGTACTTATAGATACTGGTTATAGTTTAATTAAGTAAGCGATATTTAGAAGGGTAAAGATATGTTGTACCTAGAGATTACCGTTTTCTATGTGTTCAAACATAGCGTGACAAGTAAAGCTCCCATTAGTTGCTACTATAAAATTTGACTTGGACTTGATTCGTTCCTATTATTTGTAGCACTATCTTTCGTAAAGCCAAATGATGTATGACGTTGGTTTTCTTATTATGACTTGAAATTTTGAAAATAGGTAATAGATTTAGATTCTATAAACAAACATAATTCGGATTTTCGGGCATATAGTTGCGGTCAACATATAACACGGTCGCAAATCTACCTTCGATAATTAGATTCAATTCATTGAGCATAAGATTTCAACAACAATTTCAGGACATTTTCAAGACTCATCCGATCAGTTTATCTCCTTAATCACAACTGAACAACTAGAACTGAAATATTCTAATTACAAGCTGGATATTACAAGTTGGGTATGATCACACTTTCATTATTTTATTATTATGATTTATGAAGTACATTGTCTTCTGTACTTAGTACATTACATATAAACTATCACAAAATCGAGGTAATGACATATTAAAAAAATTACTAAAGATTCTTATCTGTTCGACAGTTTTTTACCAATTATCGACGATGTTTTGAAGTTAAACTCTCTATTAGATCATTCATATGAGATTAACATTACAATAATAAAATGCTACTATTATTTTTCTAAATTTTCTGTCTGCATAATTTAATAATAACTTAATCATTATCATGTAGACATGATTTCTACTGCAGTGAATTTCTATTTGGAAAAGATTTTAATGTCTCAAACTTATCACAGAAAAATGTTTACCACCCTTAATATTTCATTTTTAGACCGATTTCCAACATTTTTTGAAAAGATTTTCCAACTAAATGGCTTTACAAACCTTCAAATTATTTGACTAAAATTTAAATTATCCTTGATTTGGTGTTTATACTATTGTTTTATGTGTTTTCATTATCCCCAATTAAAAAGTGATTTTCTGAATGTCCTGTATTTAACTACTGATTATGTAAACATGAAGGTTGTTCACTATCAATTCAAATAAATCAGCTTTTTTAATTGGCAAAAGTTCATTTTTACCCATCAATATATATATATATATATATATATATATATTGGTCTATCCTTTCATGCATATCATTTAATAAGTTAGTATGCATATACATGAAGGATATACTGATAAAATTACTGTTCTGACCGTTTGTTTAGGTTATTGGAGATTTGAACAGTTAACTATTTACTTGGTGTTGAGTATTTGACCGAAAATTCATTTAAGCCATACTTTAATGCCAGAAGTGTTATATAGACGTTAGTGCATACAGTAAACGGTTTGTTAGCTGACATTTCAAAGAAAAAGTATAGACATTTTGGGGTAGAGTTTTGGAGGCTTGCGTTTTTACACATTTGAAATCACCAGTCAATCAATGGAGTTCAACCCTGTCGGGTGTAGGCAGTAACTACCAAAGACAAATGGGTGAGGTCGCGCAAAATCCCCAGATCAATCAGAGTTAGACATTAACACCGTTGGATGCCGGCCCAGTGGTCCGATGGTAAGGCGTTCGCCTACAATGCCGATGGTCCCGGGTTCGAATCCTGCGAGAAGCAGGAGTCGTGGATGCTCACTGCTGATGAGTCCCATACCAGGACGAAACGGCCGTCCAGTGCTTCCAGGTTTCTAATGGTGGTCTAACAATGATGATTGATTGATGATTTCAAATGTGTAAAAAAGTATAGAACAAGACAGCTTGTCGGTATTGATGATAAGTTAACAAAAACCTAACATCTTCATTGGAAGGTGTTAGTAATTTCTGCATAACAGCATGTAACTTTGAATATTTTCTAGTAAATACTGAGTATAAATAAACAAAGTTTCACCAGTATGACTCCACCATTTTGTAAGACTTGTCTGTCTGTATATTACAAATTACTGACTAGAAAAAAAGTCATATTTCTCTTCGAATATTTCATTTTAAGTCTTTGACTATTTCATTTGCTTTTGAGAGTTACAAGCAAATTTGAAAAGCATATGCGTGTTTGATAAAATGAAATTGTTTCTTTTTTTTCTCCTATATGTCTCTATAAATATGGATTGTATAAGATATTCTTTTATTAAAAGTGTCATTTTTAATAAGAGACATGAAAAATTCATTGGCGAAAAGATTGTAAGGTTCCCTATTCTACTGTGTTAAACCAAAGGAGTGGAGAATACCGTTATATTTCTAATAAAATAAAACAACTCCAACTTCTGGAATTTCGATACCTTCTAATATATAAAAGGTTTTTTCTCTAAGTTTGAGGCTACTTGGGATTTCGGATGAACAGAGCAAGAAATCGCATAATTTTTCCCCAGTCAATTTGCATGCTTCAATCGCATACCTTAAAACTTTTTCCTGTTTGTCTGAAAAAAATCAATCGAAAGTAAAAACATGTACTGGCAGTTTTAAATTCTGACTGATTATTTATTACTAGTTGACCTGAACAGTTATGTTTAACTCGTAACACTGAACTAGTATGGATACTTTATTCTAGAGGTAATCTTTCATTTGTTTGTTTTTTCAAGTTTCTCCTTTTAAAGGTAAATTATTTTTAAAAACTGGTCGTCCAGTTAGAATCAATAATATTTTCTGATGTACTACCACCTTATTGACGTAAAACGGATAGAATTGAAATGGACTGGAATGAATTATTAAGGGTAATAAACTCATTGATTATTTTATCCAATGATATTATTATTATGTCTGTTGATTGGATACGTATATAAGTTAAGTTTTTCCGGCAAATGAGATTTGAAAGTGAACATCAAGCTATTTTATGAAAAATAATTCCAGGGTCAGAATTTTTTAAGATTAAACATTGGAAATGAGGAATGGGTATATTGGCATACAAAATGGATAACAATCAAATCAGAAAATGGCATAGAAACTTGCATTTTTAGTTTTAAAATTAATAATCATAATATCTGAAAGTGAAACATGTAGGAGCTGTAAATATAAACCATAAAGTGTAGCTGAATTGTTACAAACAATTATTACCATTTTTTCAAGTTTCTTGTCATTTTCATACAAAGTTGTGTAAAATTTTACCCAACAAAATGGAAGGACTAACAATCATAGATGCGTTTTAAGTTAATTTTATTAGTTATTTTCAATAACTTAACAAATAAGAATCACGTCATTTTGCTAATGGCAAAAAACGAGAAAGTGACTGATAATCAAATTTGAAACTGCTTTCTTCCATTTGTAATAAGTAAATTTAGCACTTAATTTCCTGACTGAACAAATGTTTGTGTGGTAAAAATAATACTGTATAAAAAATTGCCATACATCTGATGCATAGTTTTAGTATTGTTTAGTTTTATGAACTAGATGATTTACCTGCGTAGTATAGATAATGGTTATGGACAACGTCTTCCGAGGGCATTTAATGCATAAGTGAGGTTTATAGTTTTTCCTCAAAACTTAAACACCATTATCTTGGTGTTTTGTCTTATTTTGTTTTGTCCTTATTTTCAAGCTAACATCTGACTATGTTATGAGCTGAATTTTCTCCGATGGGTTGATTGTTCGGGGCTAATGTGAAGTATCTGATAACTGCTGATCCATTTAAATATCTAGCTTTCAGGAGTTCTGTAGGATTCGAGTAGTTACAGATATTTAGAATTTCGTCATTTGACCAGTCGAATTCGTGTTCATGGTTGCACATGTGTTATCAGTGATGAAACATCGTATGACTTATGTTCATGCATGTAAAATGAAGAGGATGTTTATCTTTCCCGATGTAGTGCCTATCTCACCTGATAAAAGTTATTTTTTAAGTGATGTCGTATTTATCATTCTTAGCTTTAGTGCCTTTCGGTTTATCTCAAAAGCAGAGTCATGTGACTGAGTTGATTCATGAGGCTTATAGTAGAACTATCAGTTTCCTGGTTTCATAGGTTGACCGTTTGACGTTGGACAGGTTAGTCAAGAACCTCTCATCAGAGAAATGAAATTTCGAATATCATGATATACAAAGATAATGCAATCTACAAAGTCATTCATCCAAAAACATAACCACCAGGACAATAATATTGTTCAAGGTTTGAGGAAAAACTACAAGCTCCCACTTCTACATGAAGTACTTTCTAATGGTGTTGTCCATAACAATAATGTAAACTATACAGGTAAACCATCTAGTTCATAAAACGAAACAATACAAAAAGCATCTGCATGAAAGTATGAAAAGTCTTCATCACTATATTTAATATAAATTTATACATACTGATCACTCATGAATCAATTAAAATTTAATCTATGTGAACTTGAAATAAATGGCTATTTAACTAAAATTAGAGTTCTTGGGCTGATTAAATAATTGAAGATCAGTTTAATGTGATTTTTTGTGATAGTTGAAGATAATAGATTTTGGTTACTATTTTTGTGCATCGATGCATGGTTTATTCTCATGCAGCACTAGTCAAATAAATCTTAGTACTTCTCCTTTATCATATTCCCTATATTTTGGTGTGCTTTTTTCAACCAAAATGAAATGAAATTTTAGTAATAAATAAATCAGAAAAAGCAAAAATCAAGCTATTATAGTTATATTATTTAAACATGTCTTGAATATTTAAGGACTAATATTCTAATCCAGAAATATTCAAGCATTTTATGAAGAGACATTAATAACTAATTACGATCAAACTATGAATTTGTTTGTTTTTATCTCTTTTACAAATACACTACCAATATTTTGTAATTACTAAATCCTTATAATGTAAACCAGAGATAACAGAACAAATGTAAGTAGATTTAGCGAACGGACTTCTCCGAATAAGTTCACGAAACAAAAACTAAACATCATTATAAATATTCCAATTGTGCAAATTAAAATAACATGTATAAGCGAAGAATGTTGTTTTCAAACAGATCGTCATCAGGCTTTATTCTAATATACATGAATATTTATATGAAATATTAATCGAATCAAGGCAATTTATGAATCAATGATCACAATGTAACAGATTACATAACTACACATAATGGATAAAAGTACAAGTTGGTAGTAGAAAGACAGGTGTACTAGAAGTATTAAGACTAGCCCACTGTTTAACATTGAAAGTAGTAGGTCAAACGAATAAACATATTCAAAATAATAATCATACAATTACTTAATCAGCAGTGTATAAACGATTAAAAGAACAAGCATATAAACGGAAAAAAGCAAAAGGTAATACACATTTATAGGGTATGAAAAAAGTAATGAAATGGTCTATTATATCATATTCAACAAGGAAGTTACAAGGGTGTCATGAGTTTGATTTAAAAATAACTGTGGGAGATGGGATCGAAACTCCATTAGGAAATGACGGTGTACGACAGATTGCTCAAAATGATTTGACTTCATTTAGAAAATATGAAAACTATCATTAAAAAAAATTGGTGTTAATTGACTAACTAGAGAAAAGCATACAAAGCTGAACTTCCATTCTATTGGGGATGTTAGATCCCCAGCACTCGCTTGATAAATGCCTTATTTTGGAATTCACGTTTGCGAGCATGGGCTGATCAGTTGACCTTGAGATTTCATTTCCCACCAGGAAAATCCATGGCAGTGATAGGCTGCTGTGTATTTTAGTGTGCTATTTTCGTAACTGTTCCAAGGACGTTTCTATGATGAATAAATAAATAATCGAGAGTTGTGTGCCTGATTGTATTGTGATTGCTGGGTGTTGTAGAATATACTTTCTACGCTTATCAGATCTTCTGTTTTGCAGTTTGTGATTCAAGTTAGCCTACCTGGACTGTGGTAATTGTCTCGTTCGCGTTTATCGACTAAGGTGAACTCGTAATAGCTTCAAGCGTACCTAGTGACGAACATAACACATTCACGAGTTATTTTAAATGTTCCGTAAATAAACATATTTAAAATGATTTAATGTTTTTTATTTCAATGCTACCTAAAACGTAAGTGAATGATAAGTCATTTTTCTCACTAGAAAATAACGTATATTTCATCTTTACGGAAAGCCTATGAAACTCAACGTTCGTCCTGAGTTCCATGTGGTTTTACGCAAGTGGTTTGTTTATGCAGATACCATTTATGTCATGACAACATATGTCCCATGCAATTAGTCCATTTATTTTTGAAAGTAGGAAAACTGTGGATAGAGCGAGAAATAATTTGAAGTAACTGGTTTTTGAACATTTTAGGCGACAATGAAATTTACAAAAAGAAATTGGAAAATCTCAGGAAGTCGGCACTAATATTATTGGAAAGTATGACATTTCAACAAAATAGACATTTTAATAAACTTACAATGTATAAGGAACTTAAAAAAATACAAAGTGTATGTGACTCAATTCTATTTCGTGAATATTGAAAATAAAGTCTACTTTGGGTTAGATAAGTCAAAATCAACCTTATCAAACATTTAATTTCTACCAGCTTTTTACAGAATGAACACTAAACAATATATTGTATGTTTGAAAGTGTAGAAATATACTTAACATAAATGAAGCAGTTATTTCAAAATTTCTCAACATATAGATTCAACTGTTCGATTCAGAAAATAAAGTAAAGAGTGTTCACAAGATAAGTATTATACATCGCATCCCTCAATGAATAATTACATATGTATATATATATATATATATATATATATATATATATATATATATATATATATATATATATATATACAGAGATTATTAAACACTAAGATCTTACTGTTTGGTTGGTATCTCCTACTTTATAAGTAAAGCAGCAAATAACACGATTGATATTTGTTTGTATGTTTAGAGCAGATAAATCAGTAACTACATTGATCAACTAATAAGAAAGAATAATAATAATCATAAAATAGAATCTGCTTTAGTATGCTTTGTTTTCAACTTAAATGTCTTTTTCTTATGAAAGAAAATTCGAATTTATTGAAAACTATGAAAATTATAACTGTTTGTTGTATTAAGAGTAGCTAATCGCTAGGAAAGTAGAAGAGGCAGTTTCAATTTCGTTATAACATTTGTCCACAATAAATATTTGGTGCATAAATAGTTTCTCTATCACATACTTGAAATTATTAAAAGACTTACAGCCGATTAATTAATATGCGCAAGATTTGAATTATCCTGTTGTTGATGTTACTGAATGAGTTTTTATCAGTCTTAGTTAATAAGTATGCCGACTCAATAATCCATTCTAACTTCAATAGTAGGAAGATGTCAAAGTTTTATTTAAAGTAACTTTTTTGATGAGATTTATTCATGAAGTTCAACAACAACCTTGGAAATTGACCTGACTTGTATGCATGAATGGAACTCATCTCGAAACATTTTTGAATCTTAATAAGCAGAATATCGTCCATAGAATAGAGAATAACTGCTTAACATAGTGAGAGTCCGAACGCACGTAAGTTCTGCAGGCCAAAAGACAAGAGTTCATAAAAGAGTTACAGATTTTAAATAATTTATTGGCTATTTGTAAACAAGATGCAACGATTTTCGACATAAAGTAAGAAAATAATTAGTAGTTGAAATAAGAACCAATAAATGAGTGTACGACAGTTGGCATGATTATGATGACCGCAAGCTATAAAATAAAAACCCTAATAATCCTTAAAATATAGAATAGATTTTATCTGGTATATTAAATTAGTAGTTGTCTCATCTACTTGGTGTATATTTCCCAGATCATAATATCTTATTGGGTGACGTGAGAACTAGTCAAGTTATTACATAATATTTAATGATCTGCAGCTACAGACTCATCAGTGTGAATATGTATGAACAGAATTAACAATGATTCCTTTTTATCAAAGCTGTTAATGTGAATTATTTTATCTTAGCGAAACCTACATGTTTAGAGACTACTAATCTGTATGGTATTTTCCGAAACAGGCCAATCAAATTACTATTAACAAAAGTTATACATTTCCACTTTCTGTTTCAGTACAGATTTAGGAAATAAATTTTTTCTTATTCCAATTTCAGGCCATCTATACAGATAAGATTTTTCTTATATTTGATTATTGCCAAACCAATGGCAATCAGTTGGTTCACTTTCTGCTTTTTGTTTAAGTCCCTCACACTCATATATTTCTCCAGTTTGCTTTCTTATCTAACATTCATCTTTTTATAATATAGTAAACTAAATGTTATCCTATCATCGGTAAGTTATTATTATTCAAATAATTTACTTTATTTTTTGCTTATACAATTATTCAACAGTTGTTTTTACCGTTATCATGAAATAGTTCTCATTGTTCACTTAAGAAGAAAATAAATCAATCAACATTCAGTAATAGTTTGACGTACTTTTTATCCAAGAAAAAGTTTTATTTCTTTAAGCCTAATTCAGTTATTTTTTTAATATGAAATAAAAGAATAGTCTATAATGCATATGCCGGCACTTATTCTTAATATTCATAGAATGATAAGCTCTTTTAAATATTGTATACATTGTATGCATTCTCTGGTATAGAAGCTTTCATATCTCATTGAAATATTGGATTGTTTAGTTGATTTGTTTTATTCTGAGACAGTTACAACTATGAATAGTGATATAGTGATGAATAAAAGTTCACAATGTCCCATTGTTATTAACATGAAATAGTTTTGATCTGGTCTGAGTGCGTAATTAAATAATTGTCAAAATAAAACCATGAAAAAATTTCTCAACAATTAGGCAACAAATTGAGCTTTCATTTATCTAAATAATGACTTTACAGTTGATTCAAGATTAATTATAAATTTATTATAATGTTGTAGTTTTGCATATGAATAAATTTCGCATTACTTACTACTTGCACTGTCAACAAATATTTTGTTACATATATGAATAAGACGTAGACATATGAAAATTTATTCTTAACAAGAGCTTATTATTTTTCTTATCTTTGATTATTTTTTAAGCATCATGCCAAAATTAAAAACTGTTTAAAATTTCGTCACGATATTCAAAAATAAAGAATATTTGAGTGAACAATTGTTTTGAATAGATTCATTCATTCATTAACCCCATCCCGTAGAAAGTTTACTTGCCTAAGAAACGATAAACAGAAAATTTTATTAAAACCATTTGAACTCTGCTGTGGCTAACTTCACTGAACCCACACAACATTCAAGCAGCACCCACCTACCTACCAGTTGATGTTCACCCATCAACATTTGAACAAATCAGAATCATCATCAGACAAATCCAGAGTGGCAACGCACAACGACAAGATAATAGTTCAGCTGAGGAATTGAAAACAGACATGGTAGTTACTGCAAACATGTTGTGTGCTCTGTTCAGTAAGCTTAGGGAGGACAAACAAGTACCAACAGACTGGAAACAACGACAGCTGATCAAGCTACCGAAGAAAGGAGACTTCAGTAGATGTGAGAACCATGCAGACGTCACTCTACTCTCAACAACAGTAAAAGAATTCAACAGACTGTTGCTAAACCGAATGAAAGATTCGACAGACGCCCAATTTCGAGATCAGTAGGTTGTATTTCGTGAGGATCGATCGTGTGTCAACCAAATTGCGCACTACAGATCATTGCTGAGCAGTCGAAACAATGCAATTCACCACTAAGTATCAACTTACTTGACCATGAGAAAGCATTTGTTAGCGTGGACGGGAGAACATTATGGAAACCTCTTCGACACTATGGTGCAACTGAGAGATGATCAACATCGTACGGAATTCTCACGATGGATTATTTAGCAGCGTAATGGTGCATGAATGTCAAGTCACAGACTGATGTAGTGTGTGTACTGATCAATCAAATCTGCCTGGCTTGTCGTAGGCCTTGGATAGACTAGTTGACCATTTCTGTCGGAGTTACTTTCACACATCTTTTGAACTTGTCAATTATTCGCTTATAAATCTGGTTGATTTTTCTTGAGTGTGTGTGAATCACTCACTTCGCTTATCTCATACAGACAACTCGATTTCGAATCTTCCGCACATAGTGAAGCCAGTTCTGCAAGGATATTCACATACAAAAATTGTTCTGTCTTATTATTATTTTGTTCATGTATCAACTCATCGCATTATTCTGTGCCATGTCTTAATATGGCATCGATTTTCATTAGCATTAGTACTGTCAATTTAATTTCCTTCCTTTTTGTACATAAATAGATTTATTTGAGTACTCACCATTGTATTTAAGCATGTCTTCAGATAATGGCACATTAAGTCTTTGACAAACACAGTCTGTGATGTCTCTTATACTTTCTGTTCCTCCTTTCAGGGTCAGTGACCCTTAACTTTGATTCATTAGACTTAAAAACTACTTTTTGGATAGGCGTAGTCATTAGCAATGAGGAAAATTCGCCCAAGCAAACACGGCTTCCGGATAAAGCAGCAGACAACATATCGAAGGTTCAAGCTAAGCAGGATACGGAGAATCCATATGAAGTATCAAAACAAACTGTAATACATATTGCCTCTTTATTCGACCAAAAAGCCCTTGAAGAATTTTTCGATCATTTTCTAATGAGAGACAAGAAGCCATTGCGCAAATAATTACATGAGAAGCCTTACAAGAGACAGGAAATTAGACAGTAGCATATTTTACTACCTGTTTCTCCAATCGCTCCACTTCAATATGCAGCAGATCTTTAGAGTTGAAGATAGCGATGCAGACACAAACAGAATCGCAAAAATAGCTGACACGATACATGAAGAAGTGCAACAAACAAGTCTGTAATTACACAACTCCACGGTAGATGATAGAAGTATAGCGTTACAAAGAGAGATAAATATCCCGCAAGCTGACTCGGAATGATAGACTACAAATATAGTCTCCAGGTAGGTCGAGCGAAAGAAACCGATCACGGTCTAGGGAGACGCTCAGCTCCTGCGATATACTGGTATCATCAGACGTATAGCAACAGAGCTAAGTAATATCTATTACAATGAAGATTTGACTTAAGACGACGGTTGGTATTTGCTGGTAATAGCTTTGACAGCTAGCGTAGCTCCTAGAAACAGCATTAAATATACTTCTTCCTCTAGAATCGCCTTTTTATCTGATTCATAGAGTAACGGGATTAACATTTGTTAGCCCGCGAAGTAGTATATTATTCGATTCGCTATAAGATAATCAAAGATTTCATACTAGAACTTCAGACACAAGCTTTTGAAAGCTGTAAATTCAACTCATTCATAACCTGACTACTAAAACCAATGATCAAAATTTGTAGAAGCAGCTGATATGGATCGATTCTTGCACTATCCAGATAGCTAAAGACTTCTGATTTACTTGTGATTTTAATAATGATCTATTTTATGTTAAGAAACAACACGATATCTTATAGAATGTGAATAAATCTACCAAAGTACAGAGATCACAGATTAATTCTAACAAGAAAAGTTACATTTCATCCAGGTAAGTTAATAGTTTTAGACGTACTTATCAATTTTTCCTCGAACGTGTAACCTTATCTTTCATGTGCTAAACTTTATCTTCGTAGCTCATCTAGGTTTTCTTATGCTCGTGGCCGCAAATGCGATAAGTTTAAACATATACAAAAAGTTTGTAAAAATGCCAGGTCGATAGCTACGAAAACAGTGAGTGATAATGGGTCAAAGCCAGCCTATTTAGACAGAAGGATGGAATAGTTATCATTTTCTACCACTTACAGCATAGCTTCACATTTTATGCAAAAATTAATTACTAATTTACGATCAGAAAAATTAAAACTTTCGCTCGTCAGATTTGTCGGTGGCCCGGGATTGATGCTCCTATCAATCAGAAATCGAAAAAATGTCCTGCTCGTTTACATTCGCTATCATACAATAACTCTGTTTGAATCATTGGCCTACATCACGGTAAAACATACACGCTAATCACTCTGAAAACTCTGGAGGTGGATAGGACACACAATAATGAAAGCACCCACAAGGTAAGCCCTCAGATTGAATCCTTAAGGCCAAATGAAAAGAGGATAATAAAAGAACACATCACTCTGAGAATTGGAAGGAGTTGTGCAAAGAATGAACTGCAGTCCGGTAGAACTGAAAAGGAAGACCGAGTAAATAGTAAGTTGGAGAATGCTAAGTGGTGACCTATGCCCCATTGAGGAGTAAGTAAAGTAAGATTTTTTATTGTTCTTATTCTTTTTCCATAATAATGAACTATTTCTGTGAGAATTTAATTACTAAAACTTTTCTAAATCAGTTTAGTTCATTGATTATATAATCTCCTAGCATACATTTGTTATTGACTTTTTACATATGTGATCTTAATTTTACTATCATACAATTTATCAGAATTTAGAAAGATAAATTATTTCGATCTACTCCAATTTTTGATTTTCCTGTCGTACAACATTGTAGTTTAGAGCGGAATCAGTGAAAACTTTCTATGACATCGAGTGCATTCTTTTTACGTACTGATAAAGAATTACTGTGGTCGAACCTATTGCTCACGATTTAAATAAAATCTTTAATAGTAATTAAACCCTTTACGTACATTGTTTGATTACTATGTTATGAGAAGTATCATGTCTGTTTAGTCCTCAGGTCCGGCCAAATTCTAGCAACCAAGTTGCCATGTGGTTACTGTTCTATTCTGTGTCGTAATAAGAAAATCTTTGGGTGTTAACAGGCTGGAAGTTACTGACAAGAAGCTTTCGGCTTGGATTTTGTCTGTTCATCTGCAGATAAATCTTTGGCATTCATTAAAGATTTCCGTGAACAATACGCGGAGTGATATACCGCTGATATCAAAACCTCTCAATATTCACATACATATTTCCATAAATATGAATTCCAAATATTCAATTATTTTCATAAAACTAAAGTACTCTAGCAAGCTTCTGGGAACAGAGCTTATGTAATTTACGCTCCATTGATGATCCACTTCCTTTGGCCTTTAAGAGGTACAGATGTAAAGAAACACATGGATAAAAGTTAATTTCATTCATAATAAAACTCATTTGAAGGAAAACAAATCACGTTCATGCCTATCTAAAGTGTTAGCAAAAATGACTTATATTTAGTAATTCTTACAGTTTACATAAAAATATGAAAGATGGTTTATCTCAAAGAATTTATTTCCTGTATAAAATATATAATTTGAGGGTTCCAAATAAGTGGCTAGTCAATAATAACTTAATCTGACTACTTATAAATAACTGCAACACTCGGTTGATAATCTGAGATGCTAATGGATTGAATCCTGCAAAGCCTATTCAATTAACTTACAATATTTATTAGACTCAGAGGAATAACATGATCTTATGTAATGATATATATATATATATATATATATATATATATATATAATACAGAATACTAAGTCGAATGATTTCATCTAATGAATCGAAATCTGTCTAGCTTTCTAAGCAAGGAGAAAATAAGGAATATTTGCAATGAAAAATTCTGAAGAATGAAAATTTTCTTATTATGTCTGAATAAAATTAGTCGACTTAAAGATTGACTGCCTTTACTGAAAGATATTTTTCCCCTTCTTTATTGGTGGGTTTAATCTAATTTGCACAGCACAAAACTATGACCAAGGAGATCAGGAATATAACTGTTCAATAAACTAAAGTTCAACGAACGATAAACAAATAGGGCGAAACTTCTAAACAATAGACATTGACTGTGACAACTTCTAAGGTTTTAATAAAGTGCCACGTCTTTTTTAAAATTACTGTGAATGCTCAGATCTATTGTTAGGCCTCAATACGATAAACAAAATATCCAAAGAAAAATACCTTCCACAGGAAACAAATGTTTTTAATTGTGTTTAGTTTGTAGTGCCTCCACATTTATTTCCATTCGCTTACATTTGATTTGGTCAAGCCTTTTGATTTATTTATTTAACCAAGCCATTTGTATAACAATAATTTATATGTACCATTTGCTTTTATTATTGTGTGGTTTGTATGAGCTGGTATGACTGAGCATTGCTTACCGCCTACGCGCATGTACATTCTATTCGCTTTAATATTGATCTCTTAAATATCACGATGACTCAGACATTTTCCTTTGTATATATACGAACATTTTAATCTTATTAACTCGGTTAACCCGGTATGCTTGTGGTCTGCTATCCCTATTTGTGGTGTGCCAAAATAAACGTATTCAACACTTCGAGTTTACTTTCTGATTTATAAACCGTCAGACTCTATTTAGTAACGATTGTCTGGACGAGCTAATCACGAAGATTAAGAACACGTAGAAATGGGTCACCACAAGTTTTAGTGCATATAACCCATCTTGTACGATCTAAGAAAATAAGAATGTGAAAACGAAGCTTTCGAAGGTCGTCTTAAAAAATGCCTTAATGTTTTAGGAAATCGGTAATAAGAGTTGATAACACTGCACAAGATGACATGTTCATCAAACAGAAATCTTTGACGTTTATTTTCGTGCCGAAGATATTTCACCGTACATAAATGCCTCAGAAATTAAGATGATGAAAACGTCTAACACTGCACCATTCCCTAATTAGATGAATCACTTTTCCTGACACATGAGAGATACAATATTTTACTAGAATAACCATAATTCAAATTAAGTGTACAGTATTTGTACCGAATATAGCCTTTCTTTCATCAAATACCTAACATGCTATCCCCATCACACTAAGCGGAAATGGTAAGAAATGCTGGTTAGTTTATTTATCAGAAAAGCAATAGGTAGCTCTGTCTACAAATAATGATTATTTCACATAGTTATTGACTGCTGAAGCGATATAGATAGATTCTGATTTACACAGCACACTTTTAATGTCTCTATTTGGAGCTAGATAAAATAGTAGAAACGTGAGTTATTTAAAAGAGCTGTTAAAGGTATGTAGACTGGAATATCATTATTGCTATGTATGAACCTTAATAACCAGTTATTTACACGAACGTTTGAAATAAAAGGCAATGTACATTTTAGAGGTGTTCGTACACAACAATGATTCCTCTGAACATAAATATTTGGCGGCTGATTCGAACTCCAAATGCAACAGCATCGTTTCTGCTCATAGAGTTCATGAATACAGTAATAATCCATACAAGACTATTAGAGTACGAATTAGACTTTTCTGGATATTATTAGAGAGTAAACAGAACAAAGTCGCTTCCGAATATCACAACTTTACATTCAACAATCCTTAGGGGTCATTTACAAACATCCTCACAATTGGTAGCAATACTGAATAAATAGGATGCCCGGGGGATTTAAACATGAATTTAAGATTCTCAATACGTAAGCAGATTCTCATTTTTGTTTTAGAAGAATACAATAAAAAATACACAATTTTAGACGACCTCGTTTAATGATAACTAAAAATAAAACCAGTTCCAAATAAATAAATTAGTAGTGACATTGAAAAAGATTTAACCAATATGCTTGATCAGGTACATTCGCAAATACGGAAACTTGTAGCTGTTATTTATTCACAAAATCATCTCCAGCTGTATTGGTAATAACCAAACAGAAATATATATATATATATATATATATATATATATCATTGCGAAATAATGAATTAACAAGATAATATTTTGTGCTGACCTAAAACCATCCCAAAAGGTTGATATCACATCTAAAGATATTTTTCATGCTGACTGTTAAATAAATATAATTTCGAAATTCAGAGCTGAGTAACTCAATCTTACAATATATGTGACTGTTTTAATTTTACTGACAATAGTTTTATTTAAAAATGTCTGAAGGATAATTTTATATATCCTGCGACATTAATTACAAATTATTCCAACACGACATACACCTCTCAGAACTAGACTATATGATTTCCGCAAAATAAACAACAGTTCATTAATTTGTAGACATCTACTATAACTTAATGTAGTAATAATAATATTTATTCTCAAACAACAGTATGTTACAAAAGGAATTCCAGTTTACAGGCTAGATCAAATGCTAACACATTTACTGCAAAAGTTACCGCAGTTAAATTAAGTATAAGAGTCAGTTTCTGATAGCACATTGAAGTTGATGTAGAGTGGTGAGTTCCATTCAATTGATTGTTCCACAATGATCCGTAATGTTGCAATTTGGTCAGTACATGATCGATCCTTACGAAATCCGGCCTGTTGATCTCGAAGTTGGGCGTCTACGAAGTCCTTCATTCTGTTTAACAATACCCTGTTGAGGACTTTGCCTGGTATTGAGAGAAGAGTGATGCCTCTGTAGTTCTCACACTTGCTGAGATCGCCTTTCTTTGGTATTTTGATGAGGTATCCTTCTTTCGAATCCTATGGTACTTGTTCTTCATTCCAAATCTTGTTGAAGAGAATTTCGAATATTTTTGCAGTTGCTTCCACGTCTGGTTGATCGCCTCTGCTGGAATGTTGTCTGGTGCTGCTGCCTTGTCGCTCTTGATTTGTGTGATGGCCATACTGATCTCTTCAAATGTAGGTGCGCCAACATCGATTCGGAGGTCCATAGATGTTGCTTCGATGTTGGGTTGGTTCAGTGGAGCTGGTCGATTCAAGAGTTTTTCTAGGTACTCTGCCCACCTATTTCGTAGTACTTTAGTGTTGCTGATTACTTTGCGTTCCTTGCTTTTCACTAGTTGTCCTGGTTTACGATAGTTTCCAGCGAGCATCTTTGTGGTTTCGTACAATCGTCTCATGTTTCCTTCTCTTGCAGCCTTTGCCGCCGTCATTGCTAGATCATCCACATATTTTCGTTTGTCAGCTCTGATGCTCTTCTTCACTTGCCTGTGTGCTTCGGTGTATTCAGATTATGTCTTAACTTTCTCTGCTCTTGTTCGGCTGACGTTGATTGCTGCCTTCTTTTTCCTCGTTTCTTCAATTTTTGCAAGAGTTCCAACAGACATCCAATCCTTGTGAAGGTGCTTCCTGTGACCCAGAACTAGGTGATATGTTGAAGTGATTGACTCCTTGATCCCTTTCCAATTGTTTTCCAATGTTTCTTCCTCTCCATTGAGTATATCGTGCAAGGCCTGGAACCTATTGGTGAGGGCTATCTTGAATTCGTTGAGTTTTACGGTGTGCCGAAGAAAGGCTGTATTAAACTTCTGTGATGTTGTCTGACCCGTTATCCAGTGTTTCTTCAGTTTCATGTATTATTTTAGCGACCAGCAAGTGGTGATCTGATGCTATATCAGCTCCTCTCTTGGTTCTCACATCCTCCATAGTTCTTCTAATCGTTTTGTAGATACAGATATGATCGATTTGGTTCTGAGTAGTGCGGTCCGGTGAAATCCATGTAGCTTTATGAATGCGTTTGTGCGGGAATATTGTGCCACCGATGACCAGTTTGTTGAGGGCATATAGGTTTGCAACGTTTTCGTTCCTTTCTCCCAGTCCATGTCGTCCCATGCTGTCATCATATCCAGTGTTGTCCATGCCAACCTTGGCATTCAGGTCTCCCATCAGAATCGTCAAATCCTTTGGTGCTCATTTGTCTACGATTGACTGCAGCCTTTCGTAGAATTGATCTTTAACGTCGTCATTGTAGTCATTGGTAGGTGCAAAGCATTGGATGACGTTCATTGTAATGTCCTCTTTCTTCGTTTTGAAGGATGCTTTGATGATCCTGTGTCCATGTGCTTGTTTGGACAGCATCAGTGCAACTCCTTGTGTATGCGAAGTATTTTCTTCTTCATGACTAGAGTATAACAGCAGTTCCCCTGAATCTAGTCTCAGTCGTCCAACCTGTGTCCAATGCGTTTCACTTATGCCGAGCACCTCGAGGTTGTTTCTTTTCATTTCTGATGTAACTTGAAATGGTCTTCCAGTCTCCCACAATGTACGACTGTTCCATGTACCTAAAAGAATGGTTGCTCTGGTTGTCAGAATCGGCATCGGCCCCGTGACTTCCGAGGGAACTCGGCTTTCATCACGTGACGTCATAATTCTTCTTCCAACTGCTAGGGCAGAGTTAAAATGGTTTGAATTATTTTTTCTGGTTACCGTTTTTTGGCAAATTCGTTTTTTGACGGGATGGGGTCGCCAACCCTTTGTCCAATCCTCCTCCTTTATCCGGGCTTGGGACCGGCAGTAGCGTAGAAGGGTCTGCAGGCGGAGTCTATTTCAGAAAATGATTGTCTTATTTCTCATTCTCATTCCAGTATATCAAATCAGTCAACTCGAATGAAGAATTGATGGAAATCTTTCAACTCTTATATGAAATTGAAAATCCTATAGGAAATACTAAGGGAAGGGGAGCAGCAGGCCCTGAAAAGTTAGAACTCAAGATTTGTAAGGATGTCTGGCCAATTTTAGTAGTGAAACTGACTGATATATGAGGTAGAATCTGAGAACTGGATCAAATCCTTTCTGAAGGGTCTCAATCCGAATTTTCCCAGTCCATAAGAAAGAACTATCACCGGGGAATAGGTTCGACTAATATAGTGTTCAAAATATAGACTTCAATACTACTTCATTGCTTAAGTATAAATCGTAAAGACCAGACTTGAGAAAACCAGGCTGGTTTCCGACCTAGACGTAGCTGTGGAAACCAAATCATAAAACACGGAAACACGATTCGGCGTCCTATGACAGTTTTCATCTTCCTAGTAATGCGGCACCTGACTCTAATAAAGGTAAGGATCTGCGACAGTGTCAGCATTGAAATATGTACGAAGTTAGTAAACGAATCTTCAGAGAACTTCCGAAACAAACACTATTACTCGAGTGCTAGCTGATGGTCAACTGCCATCAGAATTGATTACTTCAAGTGGTGTTCGTCAGCGCTGTCCACTTTCTCTATTCTTGTTCAACTTCGTCATTGACGTGCTTTTAGAGACGACGCTTTCATCATCTTACTTTTCAGGAGTTGAACTTTTATCGCGAGATTTACCTGTCGACTTAGAATATGCCTGTGACATAGTTCTGGCTGTTGAAGACGCTGACAAAATACAGTCTTCTGACCACCTTGAGGAACAATGCAACCATGTTCCGGATGCGATTCTTCCCCTCGAAATGTAAAATGTTACTTCAGGATTGACTTTCATTAACCCCTGAATTGGTGATAGGGAGTGCGGTAGTGAGCGTGTTGATCGCTCTACTTGTCTTGGGAATTACATCAGTGCCGATGAAATCTCAGCACGGATACAAAAGGCTCGATTCGCTTTTCGCAACATGCGTCACTTATGGCGTAGGCGAGATGTCCGTTTGCTAACCAAAGGAAAAATCTACTGCACAGCAGTTCACTCCGTCCTACTCTATGGGTGTGAAACATGGCCAGTATGAGTAGAGGATATTTGTAGATTACTGGTATTCGATCATCAGTGTCTTTGAAGCATTGCTCCATTGTTCAGAAGAACAATGAAAGCTCCACAACCAAAACATCCAGCTCAGAGAACGAAACACCACCACAATCATCCACCTGAGCTATAAATTCTCTCCACCATCTCAAAAGCATTGCTCGTATATCCTAGAACAATCGAGTAAGTAGTGCTGGTGTTAGAAAAACGGTAGTAGGTAAGAATGGCAAATCAATTAATGAAGTAGTGAATGCTCATCCGACTGCTTTGTCGAGCAACGTTTGTGGTGTAGGAGTAGGTTGGAAGAAAGTTAGGGGCGGCCAAACCAAAACATGGCACTAATTCAATCCATGAAGTCACTGACAAATGGACTGGGTCATGTTGGTAAGTGCAGACTACGTTGTTGGGGTCCGCGAGACTATAGTAACCGATGGTTAGAGACGTTGAACGAAATGGCTCAAAATCGTTTACAATGGCACAGTTGCATCCACCTTTTGTGTTCTCTGAATTTCTGATCACCTCTTTCTAAATTGATTTCACTGAGTTATACTTTTTGAATAATTTTTTCGAACCCCTACCTATTACCGCTAATACTTCTACTACCTCTACCACCATAGAGTTTGAATTGACAATTGCATCTCTGTGCAAATGTGGTATGTCAACTTCAGCTGATGTACGTACGTGCGAAGTCGTACATTTTAGCTGACTGATCGACTTCTTGAGGTTAACTTTTACGAAGATAACACAATCGCTGAAATGTAAACATTTATTATTGTACCTGATTCTGATAATAATTGTTGTATTGTACTCCTTTTGTTTATCTGTGCTAAAAACTATCTCGCCCGCGCCAAGCATGTCATACCCATTCCGTTTCTCTCCTCGGTAGTTGTTAGCCGCTCCTTTATTCTGATCTTGTTGTTATTTCGATATCACAAGGCCAGCGATAAATATACTTCTTCCTTCAGAACAGTCTTTCATTTAAATTCTGGACTTATTGGGATACAACTTAGTAATCCCGCGAGGATGTATATTTATTTGAACCCACTACAACTGGTGTATATATTTGAAAATTTTAGATGGACCGACAAATAACGATAGTCTAGTAGACTCCCAAATACAGGTTGTCAATTTTCGACCTGTCGCGTTTATTCCCCACGACTTAGAGGTCTGGTTCGCGACCGCGGCAAATGTTTGCTTGCGTCCTGTAGTCACTTACTGGGAACCACATTGCTCCTGTCCGTGAGGTTGTTCTCAACCATACAGTTCCTGATGTCTAAGACCTTCTTAAACAAGCGATTCTCAGACACTTCTTCCCATCAAGGGATGAACGGTTGAGAACATTATTAACACTTCTTCCTTTGGGCGATTCTATACAAAGCCACCACATCACGCGCCTGCAGTTCCTGGCAGGACCCACGACAGCTGACTCTGACATAGTCTGAGACTTGTGGCTTCAAGTTTTACCAGCTCAGATGCAGCCGACAATCACTGTTCTGCTCGAGGATACGCCAATAAACTGGGCTACCCCCATAGCAGATAAGATAATAGCTTGAATAAGCTCGTGAGAAAACTACATAGTTGCCTCTACATATCACGCAAACGTGGACCTCGACGCCAATCACATTCAGGCTGAACAAGACCGGGGTTGCTGTATCCACAGCCATCTCAAGTTTCTAGATCGTTCTTTCGTTCCTGAACCGCACGTCACACGAGCCCGCTCTCAGTCAAGAAAGACGCAAGCGGGCATCTTCCAAGCCACGTCTAAAGGTGGCGAGTACCGTTTGGTGCTCGTTCTGCCAGACTTTTAGGCCTCATGCCCATCACTGTCAAGCCCCCTGCTAATACAAGTTGGGAAACTTCCGAGCCGACGAGTGAACGTGGCCGTACTCGTCAGCCCCTCACCTCAGGTTAGCCGCCTATTTTGCGTGCCCGATATTCGCACTAACGCTAGGTACCTCTTTGACACAGGTGCCCAAGTTTGTGTCGTGCCACTTGGTTTCACGATGCTTCGACTACGCTCCGCTAAAGGTTCTATCATTCATGTCTATGGTACACGACAGCTGACTGTCAACCTGAGCAAGTGACGACAGTATTTAATCCCAACAGTAGTCAACCCAGATAAGTGTGAACTGGGCAAGTCAGAAATAAAATTTCTGGGTCACATCATTAAGCATGCGAGTTTTTGTTGGTGGTGTTAGATCCCCGGAACTCGCTTGGTTGTTACCTTTTTTGGGTTTAACTCATGGACTGATCAGTTGACCTTCATATCACACTTCTCATCGGGAAAATCCTTCTCTGTGATTGGTTACTGTGTCATTTTAGCGTACTATTTTTGTGACTGTCCCAAGCACGTCTCTATAGAGTATAATCAAACACAATTTGAGTGCTTGTGTTCATTGTGTGCTGGCTGGGTGATGTGGAATACAATTTCTACGCTATATCAAGGCCTCTTACTGATTCACTTTGGTCAAGGGATCACAGTAGCCTACCTGGACGCTGGTTCATTGTTTGTTCTCGTTATTCGTCTAAGGTGAACTCGTAATAGTTTAAGCATACCTAGAGACGAGAGTAACAGTATTGTATCTTGTGAAGATAAAGTACTTACAGTCATGGAGTACAATGTACCGTCCTCACTCAAGGAACTGAAGGCTTTTTTCGGTTTTATTAACTTCTACCGACGTTTCATTCCTCACGCGTCAGAGCAGTTACGACCGCTAACCGACTAACTTCGCGGTAATCCATGTAAGTTAGAATTGAACGACGCTGCAGTTGCCGCATTTTTAGAGATAAATAATGCTTTAGCTGAAGTCACGCTTCTCGCCCATCCTGAACCATTAGCCACGCTTAGTACAGCGCCTGATGCATCGGATTTTTCTATAGGCGCCATTATGCAAAAGAACATCTTCAGAAGCTGACGACCTCTCGAAATTTTTTACGACGAGATATAGCACACATATATAGAGCTGCTCATAGCCTAGTGTGCCATCAGACGTTTCCGGCTCGCAGTAGAAGGTCGTACCTTTATCCTCTTCAACGGCCATCAGCCTCTAACGTATACTCCACATACAAAGCCTGATCGCCACTCACCAAGAGGGTCCAGACGTTTGGACTAAATCTATCAATTCGCGACAAACCTTCGTCATATTAAAGGAGAGTCGAACTATGTTGAAGATGCTCTGTCGGGTATTCAAGTGAATGCAGTTACTTTACTGGTGCTTGATCTTCCTACTATGGTTGCTGCCCAAGCAAACGATCCCTCCTGTACAGAAGCACGACTATCTACTTCCCTTCAGTGTCAGGAAGTTCCACTAGCTACCACCTAAGGTACTGTCCTGTGTGGCACTTCTACTGGTTTACCCCGACTCATTGTACCTTCTGCTCATCGTCATCTCGTCTTTGATGCTCTTCATGGATTGTCTCATCCAGGTATCACAGCCACATTACGTCTCCTCGTTGCACCGTACGTCTGGCCGTCCATGAATAAAGATATCTGTATGTGTGTAAAGCAATGCTCACAGTGTCAACGATCAAAAGTGCAATCATTGGCACAGTACAGAGATTTTCTCTCATTACCAGGCCCAATAGCCAGTGTACTAATGCAGGAAATTTTATAATGCTCAGTCTTATTTCTCTTGTGCAGAAAGGATTTATCTTTATGCATGAAGATATGAACAATATCATCTTGATAGGTTATCAAAGGCAAAACGTCACAGCCACTAATTAGACATATCAGATTCGGCATCGTGCACTTCGGTAAACATCACCATGGAAAACCACTTCACTTCCAAAAATTTAGCATCCAGACACTAATATCATCGAGTGATCTGGGTATTCATTACTCAAGAGGCATAAAATTCTAAGAACATGCCTCTCTTATGATGGCTAATTCTAAACAGCTTGTCGGGTTCATAAATAAAAACTTCTTAACAAAAGAGGCTAAGCTTATGCTCTTCAAAATATGTATAAGGCTCTCCCCTGAATAGTTCTCATTTATCTTTTCAAAAATGAATATCATTTACAAGATACAAGTGGAAGATGTTCAAACAAACTTCACACCGCTACTTTTAAGATGTATCCATACTCCTGACAACACAGAGCGATTGGAACATCTTTACGTAGAATTTTTATTGAGCCAACAGTTGAAAAATAACCTAGTCTTTTTCTATTAAATAATGGCCTCTCATTAGTAACGTTCGACCCAATTACGAACCACGACCTTGCTTATCGACACAGAAACAACGCATATACATTACTAAGGGCTAAACTCAAAAGTCATTGCATTGTGATTTCTTTGCAACACGGTTCAGTTTAGTGTGGAACAGACTAAAAATTAAGATCTGTGACACAATCACCAGGTTAAAGAAACTACCAATGCTGTTGTTAGACTCTGAGTAGATTTATGAACTGTCCCTGAAACTGACATCTAATCCCAAGGCATTTTATAATGGATAACCTTATATCTAGACTTGTCTTAAAACTGTAAAGAGACCATGAATATATTGCATCCTCATCACTACTCCTGCAAGTACCATCAGATAATAAAAATATGATTCCCCTTCCCTCACTAACCATAGCAGGTCACGTCTTAATGCTCCTACCCTCGAAATTTCGAATTTCCTTAATGATGAAAGTCGCATCTTTATCTTCTCTGAACTTTCACATTACTTTTAGATTTTACTTCTGGTCCACGTATTATAAGCTTACTAAATTTTAATATTCTACATTTATTAACATTCAAACATCTCACTTTCTAACTTACCTATCTCCATACTCATGGATTTATAACACTGTTTTTCTTCACATTCGTTCATCAGCTAATTATCCTTTCCATATCCAAACTACCTACCACTACCTACCAGTAGAGACAATGTATTTCGGCTGCGTGTGCAAAAAAGAGCTTAGAATGAAACATTACTAAAAACCTACCACTAAACGTAAGGGTGCCCAAAATCACAAAAAGAGGGGGGGTGTAATGATAACCACAATCCACACGTGTCCGTGATGTAGGACAATTTGCTTGCTTACGGCTCCTTATGATATAACAGGATGTAACTAATCAGTGATACTGATATTACTTTTCCATGTCAACTACATTTATGACTCATGTTTGTGACCCTAAACTGGTTTCAGTGTCTACCAAAAAATCCTATTACAAGCTTATGTTGGCAGTTATGTTGAAAAGGAGTTCACTCATGACTTATGAAGCAAAAGCCATAAAACACACTATTAATGAATTTTCAACAGAGAATCAAATCACTGTCTTCTTTATTCTATGCTGTAAATCAACATCATTTCTAACAGTTTAGTTCTTTTGAATCTCCTCTAATCGTAAGACTACTGTCCATTTGTTACCAAACTGGTGAATTGTCTTGATTAACCTAAATGAATGGTGTACTTTAATAATAATAATAATAATAATTTATACTCAAATAACAAACATGTTACAAGAGACATGCCAATTCACAGGCAAGATCAAAATGTTAGGATTAGCAACATATTTCTTATAAAACGGTTTACAGTTACTGAAACATTTCACAACATTCATTGTATTCTTAAAGATGGAATGTACAATGCAAATAATTGGCGCAAGTTACGAAGGTTGCGTTACGACACTCATCTTATGGACTGAAAAACGATTCACGGTAGAGATAGGTTTTCATATAACAAAAATTGATGCGGTAAATGTATAAAGGTCTGGTTGATATTCATCAGCTAATGATTTCACATGTTCTTGGGTAGAGTAACCAAGTCTACTGCAAATATCCAGACTGATACATGAGGATTGGAATAAGGTTCTGAAAAAAGAGGAATGAAGAAAACGGGACGAGGAGCGAAACAGAAAATATTCTTGTTCAAAGCCAAACAACGGCTTCGCACATACGTTTATGGATAAAACAAAGGTATGTTTACTCAGACTTTTTTAATATCAGAACACTAACTGTACACCTGCACTTATGTAGGTTAATGAAGACAATTCAGTAGTGAGATAACTAATGGGAAGTTAGTCGAATGAATAGAGGAAATTCAGAAGAACCAAGTTGTTAGTATTAATGTTGATTTACAAAATGTAATAAAGAGGCTCAGTGATATAATTTTGTGGTTTTATTTATTATTTTTATTTTTAACTCTGAGGCTCAAGAAGTTATGAATGAGCTCTTTTTTAGTATAGTTGTCCAGACCAGCTTGTAACAGGATTTCTCGGTAGGAAGTAAAAACCAGTGCAAGGTTACAGACATGAGTTGTAGACGAGGTTAACAAGGAAAAGTAACATCAATATCATTGATTTGTTACATCCTGCTATATCGTAAGGAGCCGTAAGCAAACAAAATGTTCTGCCACACAGACATGGGTAGATTGGGGTTATCGCCCCACCGTCATGAATGCTGGTCAGATACATCACCCTCCCTTCTTTTGTGATGTTAGGCTCTCTTACGTTTTTTGGTTGATTGTAAATAATGGTCTCTAGTCTGCTCTCAATTTTTTTTGTACACCTAATCCGAATTAGCATTCTCTACTAGCTCCATATTACAAGCAATCCAGACAACTTTGCCAGACAATATATCCACATAGCATATCACACTGACTTTAAGTAAACGAATGGTATAATTTGTAAGATGAGTCGGTTAATGGGTAGTTTGGAAATAGGAAGGACAGGGAGCTGGAACGAGGAGAAAGAGAAAAAATAGAGTTGAAATAATGTTAAAAATTAATGAGTGAAGCGATAAGTTGGTAAGCAGGCAAGGTGTTTGGATGTTAATGAATTGGGGAAATAAAAATTAGTTAAACTGTTAATACTTAAATAAATACGCATATAGGACGACCTCTTTCTTCCTTCAATAACGACTTTCATATCATGATTCTGAATTATTACTGCTTAAAGTGACATATAAATATAAAGTCTTTTTTTATATCTTGTCATGTTAATTTACATGCCCTCTCTTGACCACAATCAAAAATATCATTTGTTTAGGACTTCAGTATTCTTTGTGCTTTGATTACAGTTCATCTTTTGACGTATCAGAAACTTTTATGATATTTCTCGCAATTTATTTCCCTTTTTCTCTCATATAAATTTCACACTGACGTTTCTAAAGTTAATTGTTGAGGACATTAAATTTTTGCTGTACACTTATTCACTCTTAACTTTAATACTCACATTTAAAACTCTTATTCCACCATCAAATCTCAACATGAATAATTTCTCTTAAACTTAATGTAAAACATTACTGTTTACTTTTATTCCCTTCCACAAAAATAGACTCAACAATTTTCGTATATACCTTGGTTTTTCTTTTTTACTTTCTCCCCTTTCCTGCTGGCTTAGAATGAACATAATACTTTTAGCGTTTAGTATCACTACCAATATGCATAGTACATGATTATGAACATCGGTGTTCCCAAGTTCTTTATCTGTGTGACCCTCTGAATCATAATGTATGGCCCAGTCAAGGTGTTTTGAAGACGGAAAAACGTTCAAAAGAAGACAGGCATTGGTCCGCTTGTCTTCCGAATAGATATTCGAAGATGAAGGTCTTCTGGTAAACATTTTTTGCATCACTTGCATCACTTATTCTATTTGGTTTTAAAGTTGTTCAATGCATCAGGATAAAACAGCCGGTTAGTTTTTCCTTGTACTTAATGGTAGTCAAATGTTGATCGATTCATGCTAACAATGAAACTCAACATTCTTTATAGTCCTTACCATGACAAAGAATAAATCAACACAGGATATTTATGAAATTATTCAATTTGCTGAGTTATTTAATGATATGTATAAATGAGCAGGCCGTGGGGAGTTCATGCAGTTGAGTTTATATTTAGTCTGCAACAATTTTTCTTCCAGATATCTGTGAAGCAGTTGGTAAAATCTGTAGAAACTGCAAGCATCTGTGCAAAAAGATTCCAAAACCAGTGCTAACTTAGGATGATTCCAAGTTAGTATTGCGATAATGGAACCAGCGCGGTTACTGGACTGATGCCATTCTACGGCATAGATAAATTTTTCCAAAGAAAGCGGTTATGACACATTGAATTATCGGATACAAATTGCAAAGACAACCAGCAACAAAAGGCGCGAAGACTGTTGTTTTGCCAGTCGAATAGACTACGCCGAAAACAGTTATGCAGCTGATAGTTCCAACAGAAATGGAAAACCTTATCTCATCAGCTTGTTTGAAAATCTGAAAACTAATGCTTTGCAGAGGCGCGCCACATTATGAGAAAGATGACCAAGCCTCTATGTAACGAAGTAGGGGGACTAAGAAGTTAATTGGAATGAAACAGAAACATATACTCTCACTTATATCAGAAGATTAGAGTCCTGACTGAAGCTTGGCTATCGCGTGACATCGAAGGCGGGAAAGCGAGACAACAAGGTGCAACACTTTTCCGGTGCGGGGAAGTACAGGAAACAGGAATTGGGGTGACGATATACATTAACAGACATTTTAAAGCCGTAACACTATGAAATGCCTAACTAAGCAGTGCAACAAAATCATGTTGATGCTACTTCAGAAGAGAATGGCACGGAATACTTCATTGGATTATTGCAGCCCAGAAAGAAAACGTGTTCGATGCGATAAAGAAACTATTCCATTTCTGTTAACCAAGCACTCCTAACTTGAAAGTTTAGCAACCCCCCTAAATCTAAACGTACAGAGTGAAACTCCCACAAGGGGATTTCCAATGCTGCATGTCATAGAAGTCAGAAGTTCGGGAGTGAACGAACATGCATGGAGCTTCTTAAATAAGCCTCGTGGCAGTGAGAGCGGTGGAGGCTAACAGTATATAATCATTAGGGAATGGCGAGAAGCCTCTTTCATGACGCTTTCCAACACAATTTACTTCAGACAAAACAGAGAAGCTAGTACATATGGACTGCCTTTCTGAAGGATTCTTACCATAGTTATTACTTAGTATTGTGAAACAGATGCAACGTAAAAGTTCAAAGCGATGGAGACACTAACAGACAAGGGTAGTGGCCAAAATACAGGCACACTCGAGGTATCTTTTTGGGTTCATGACTAAAAGAAATGCTACAAACAATTGATTGACTCTGAAAAGTTGGAATTGCGAAGATCTTAAGAATTTATAAATCTTTGATGTCAATTTTACCGACCTCGTAAATCAAACACCTGCAAGCTCAAAGCACTACTCAACTACAGTGCTATTTAATGGTTTGGGGTATGTCCGATTTGCTTCAGGCTAAATACTGAGAAAACTGAAATTACTGTGCTTGAGAAAGTCATCAGGATATGGACATATCCGTCCTTTCATCGCGAAACAGTGTACGGAAACCCTAGCTTCGACGTTTTGTGACTAGCTCATACATTCACTCAAGTTCAAAAAACTTACAGCAGTATGTAACAAGCTACTCACACTGCAATATTCAGGGCAGGAGATGATAAAGATACAGACCAATCTCATCACTACCAATGATATCGAAGAAGATAGGAGGACTGGCGAATGATTTAGTGAAGGAGTAAATGGACAATGCCAGCATTTTCCATGAAACCGAATGAGGGTTCATGCAAGTTAGGTCATCCTCACCCAATTGAATCACTGCACCGAACTGGTGGACAACCTACTGACTCCAAAAAAACAGGTCCATATGATATTCCTTGACTTTGCTTAAGCTACTCACGAATTCCTGCACTTACTCCGAATAGCAAAGTTTGCGAAGATGGGCTTCACTGACCCACTTCTGTCTTGACTCAAAAACTACTTTTAGAATAGAAAGTTTCATATCATGGTAAATGTAATGTATTCAAGCTGTTGAGTTTCAATATATCGGGCTTCATAGGGGACCATCTTAGGTCGCCTTCCCTTCACGTTCTTACTAATAACCAGTTAGGTAAAATCAGCCCATCAGTACCAATCTATTCAGACGGCGCAAAGATCTGGAGGGCCATAAGAAGTGAACAGGATTAATAATTGTTATGGAGATTAGTGTTTGTACACATTGAAATCACCGATCAATCATTGTCAGAAATATCGTAAAACGTGCTCACTAGTGACTTGCTTCGTTAGGAGATTCTCGGAGTTCTCATGAGAAGATATGACCAGTGGAGTTCAACCATGTCGAATCTTGGCAGTTACTACCGAGACAAATGAGTGAGGTCACGTAAAAATCTCTGGATTGATCCAGTTAGACATTAACACCGTTAGATGCCGGCCCAGCACTGTTGACGAGTCTCATACTATGCTGAAATGGCCTTCGAGTGTTTCAAGGTTTCTAATGGTGGTTTAACGATAACTCATTGATGATTTCAATGTGTAGAAGAGGATTCAACTGAGCTTCAAAATGACCTTACAACAATGGAGAAATCGGCAGTGCACAAAGGGTTGAAACTTAACCAGTTGAAAAATCACGTCATGAACATTTTGCCCCACAAAACACAAACAGCTTACATCCTTAATAGAAGTTCATTCCCAAATGTCTCCTCATAGTGCTGTCTTGGTCTAATAACTACAGGGTGCATGAACACGCTTTCAAACCACATAGCTGACGCAGCCAGAACTAACGAAGCGCTTCTCTTCTCAGATCACGTACTTTCTCTATCCCGCTTATTTTCATCTCCGTTTCGCCTTTGATCCTTACGCTTCGGTCCTTTCATACTATCTGCATTACCAATTAATTAAATCACTTACACATCTACTTGTTAACTGAAACATTTGTCTTCTTTGATTTTTCTTTTGATTCTTCTACGTATTGTAACAAATTGATTTCAGGCCTAGTAATGTGTCAGATTCTATTATCCAGAAACCCTACTATCCTGAAACAAACCCACTCAAATCAAATGTCATACAAATTCATTAACAACTGCCAACTGACTAGAACTGGTGCTGTGAGTGGCTAGACTGTGTTCATTTGGAAATTACGAAATACACGGAACCGGACCGAAAGAACAAGAATCGAACGCAAAGAAATCAGTCGGCTTATACTAGCTCATGAAAAAGATATTGGCTATTGAACATTAGATATTGTTTACCACTGCTATGTCGTTCAAAGTGTTGCAGCTTAAAATTTTTCGCTGTTACTGCAGATGTCCGTTTCCTATCACAGAGTAAGTTTAGGGTTTAGATAGACATAAGAAATGATTATTAACCTACGTAAAGCCTTGAACTAAGATTAAACTTTGTTAATATTTTCTCACTGGTCAAAGTTATCCGAAAGAATTGAGTTGCTCGTTCTAATCATTTTAGCCAACATATTTGCGTCAGAGAAAGTAGAAAAAACAGGCTAGACAGTTCTGAAGTGGAAAAATAATTCAATTTTTTTCCAAATTTTCTTAACGTTTTGGTTGTTCTCACGTTTTGTTCTCTAGTTAACCGTTTTTCGGCTCTCTGTGTCCACCACCAGTTTCTAAGAAATTTTGACGCGAATGGCCTTAGAAATCCTATTTATTCTTATTAACTAGTAAACGTTGTCACTGCTTCTCACCATTTTCGATGTTATGACTCTCAGTTTCACAGATTAGCGTTTTGAATGCTGCATTTTTTAATATGAAGCTTGTTATGTACTGTTAATTTTAAGTTCTGCTTAAATATGTTGTCTCAAAGTTAATGGTTCTTTAATCGTACACCACATACCGTTCAAAGAACCTGATCATTATTCCTTTGTTGTATCATTGCTTACTGTGGATCAATATTTTGTTAGTCTATTATGTCATTTGTTAGGTTTAATTGCTTACTCGGGGAATGAGTTAGTTAAATCAACACACTCGTCTAATCAGTGAACAAATGTAAAAATTCAATGTTTTCTCACCTCGTCCGCTTCACAATTTTCAAACCTTTCGACCAAATGTAACGATCTTTCAGTGATATTACGTGCACCTACTTGATTTATATCCTTCTTGATGGTGTTATTAAACAGCCCAGAAGTGCATTGTATACACGAATTATCAAGATGTGAAGTATGAAATAAAATAATAATTGATTCACTATATTCTTGGTTCTGAACCCCACTAACTATGAGGGCTAATGACACTACTCGGTTGCACAAACTTGGCACTTAATGTTTGGAAGTTATACCTCTTAAGCTCTAACTGGATGCATAGGTGTCGTGATGGAAGCAATGTGGTCAGTCAGTTACAACACAGAACTTTGTACGTACGTACATCAGTTCAAGTCGCCAAACCACACTAGCACAGAAATGCAGTTGTTGATTCAAATCCCATATTAGTAGAGGTAGTAGATGTATTAACAGTATTCAAAAAGATTAGTGATCGAATATATCATTCGAGATGTATACCCCAGAGGAATCAATTAAAAAAGAAAATCAATTATTTAAACAAGATCAAGACAAACCTTGGTCATCACTTCTTCAGTCTAAGCTCTAAAATTACTGAAATGGCTTTCTGCGTAGACTTTGTTTTTGTTCATACTTTTAGATTGAGACTTCTAATACATATATGATATACAGCTAGTTTGGGTAGTGATGGTTATAAAATTTGGTCCGTTTGATGTCAGGTCTGCTACGTAAATCAACAGAAAACATGTTTGTTGTACCTGTTGATTTTACAGTTACTTTCTATCACTTTCAAACAGAAAGATATTACCGTTAAAATGTTGTTTGCTCAGGAGGAACATGTTAGTTCACATCTTTTTTTACTATTTCAGTCAGTCAGTTGCAACGTAGAACTTCGTACGTAAGTACATCAGTTCATGTCGCCATACCACATCAGCACAGAGATGTAATTGTCAATTCAAACCCATTAGTAGAAGAGTTAGTAAGGGTATTAGAAGTAATCGGAGAGGTTAGGATGAGAAGATATTATTCAAGAAGTATGATTTAATGAGAAAAGTTTAGAAAGTCAAAACTAGAGGTGTTGAAGAATCCAGAAGATTAGGATTTGAGAGAACACAAAGAATAAATGCACCGGCGCCATTGCGAACGATTTTGAGCCATGTCATTCATTTACTATTTCAACATATGTGTTTACGTATCTGACAATCTTACCACGATATCTGTTTTGTGGCTGTTAATCATATCGTTACCGACGAGGTTTATTTTCTATGGTTGACCAAAAAACCTAGGTTAGCTTTTGTCTTAACTTCAGCCATGTTACATTATTTTTTTCTTAATTATGCCGTTTTTTCTTGTACTTTAGTTTTTCTTCATTTTATGATAATTTCAACTGTTATCCGGAACAAATATAATCCCAAATAAAAATGACGCATAATTTTTAGTCAGTGCTGGTAGCGGCGTAAATTCGTGCTTAAAAATGATTCGAACTTTTTTATCACGACGAATTTGCTTCGGTTTAATTTTGTTACTCGCCTTTGGGTCAGTATTCCTATATGTCCATATCTGCCGCTCACAAGATATCCCAATTTTTCTACATATGCTTCCTCATAATGTGACAGGTTCAGAAAATCTTGTAAGTTTTGATGCTCGTAAATTCGATTTTTAACCTGAAATTTGTTATTTAAGCTTCCTAAAATCGTATCACCTAGGTTAGCTTTTATGAAGTAGATGTTACCACTTTAGACTGGCTCTAATATGTGTATTGTAATAACGTTTATTTATTAACGACAGCTAGGCAAACTAGCTTCACCATGTGTTGGCTTTCAGTCGAGTGGTCACAAGTATATTTCACGTAAAGTCTAAAAAACTTGGGACTGTTATTTTTTTGGTGCTAAGAAAGTGCCACGGTTCAAAACCCCAATACACTCTAAATCCTTCTACATGGATTCTGTTTTGTACTTTCCAGGTTGTGTCACAACGACAAGAATGTCCTAAGAAAAGCCCTCAGGCTGGTAGGTTTGATCTTTAGTTTTCTCTTTGTTTTATTTTAAAGCAAGCTTCTAATCAGCATAACTGTGGCACTAATAAGAATTATTGTATCATAATCGGAGCTAGCTTTTAACTTCCCTTGACAACACTGATACAAAGCTCGAAACCTTTATACGGTAGGGTTATGGCAACAGTCTTTCAAACAGCAGTTCAAACATAGCAGTCCATCAGTCATAAACAACGCGAAAGCTGGTACAATTATATCGGTTTAAGCTAACACCACTTCAGCTCAACGGCACACTTGTGTAATTAGTAATAATATTGGTAGTAATAAAAAGGTTAGACAAAATATATGGATAAAGTTCATTCTACTCTGACACTAGACATGATCAAAATCCAGATAGACGGTGGTCAGTTATATAATCGTGTCCCAACCTCATCAGTCGATGAATATTTACAAACTCATCGACCAGTTTGTCATCCTTGTGTAGTACCTTGCGTCTAACCACGACACCACTAATTTGATGATCCCAATATACACGAGCAATGCAACGTGTGTGATCAGATACTAGTAACTTACCAATATCCTCTATTTTTAAAGATCGCATCTCATAGCCATAACGTAAAATAGAGTGAACTGCTGCTCGGTATACTTATTAGTGGACGGGCATCTCGCCTACTCCACAACTGAAAAAGCCAGTAAGGCTTTCTAAATTCATGCTAAGATTTCTTCCTATACTTACTAAGGTTAGTAAAACTCCTATTATAAGTACAGTGGTCGATGCGTTTAGCAACTTCCCTCCCAATCATTAGTTCAGGGGTTGAAGTAGACTAGGTTCCGAGGAACATTTACGGGAAAAAACGCATCTCAAATATCAGAGAAAATCTAAATTACTATTGGAAAGAAAACGGTTAGTTAGAGTGAAGATCATTGATCCCCGTCGATTGATTTTATTTTCTATCGACTTTCTGTGCTATTTATGAATATGATATCTTGAACCGTTAAAATCTAAGTTTCTACCTTGTACCTTTCTTGTAACTGCATTGTCAAACTAGTCTCATCGGCACCAGATATCATATCCTCAAAGATAAATAGGATATCCTGCCAATTCTACATACACTTTAATCATGAATTTTAATCTTCTCCATTTATATTTCTAGAACTCAATTGAGAGTGATTTGCTGAAAGTTTATAGACCTAGATACGTATCTAGTTTATTGTATTGTTAGGCATCGTATACTCTAAATGCGATTTCGATACTTCAGCTGGATTTTTTAGGTGTCCAAAAGTCGTTCATATTTCTTATCTTATCCGCTGAATTTCATGTATGCTATTACTTATTTGGAATAACCTGTTCTCCCTTTCATGATTGACAGTATTGCTGTTCCCTGATATTTAATGTGGAACGAGTGTCTAGTTTATCACGATTTCGCTTTAATTTGTTTGTCGCCTTAGATTTTTGCATAATTTATAAAAATCCATCCTTTTGTTATCACTAGTTGGGCGTTTAAAAATCGAGACTAAAGTACCTACTTGGATTTCTTTAATCGAGAAATATACATCATCATCCCTTCAGAGTAAAGTCATTCTTTCGAAAGATGGCAACTACTCATCTCCCCATATGAATTGTGTGGGGATTCACAATGGGTCTCTTAATTCCCCCAATAATACTGATTTATCAAAAAAATGCATCGGATTGTGGCGTCCAGTTATATGCGATCCAACTGAAAAACTGGCTGTTATTGTTCCGTACCGAAATCGAGATATTCATTTGCGTATATTTTTAGAACATATGCATGCCTTTCTACGAAACCAGCTGCTTATGTATACCATTTTCGTTATAAATCAAGTTAGTTATAACTTTTAGACATGGTGTTGGTTACCTTTTTAACTCTTGGTAGTTCTCAGAACTTTTGGCTACTTTTTATCTTTCAGCCAATGTTATCATGACCGTACTTTTGAGTCATTTGAGCGCACATTTAGCCTCAAGTTGGAACTACACTAAAGGTCATGGTTACTGTGTAAACTACATTTACCAAATATATCTAATGTTATTCATGATATATGAGTTCGTTTCCTTGTTCTTTAAGCTACTTCTATAAGGTTTAATTATAATTATACTCATCTGCCCAGTCTGAAGTAAATGGAGTAAGTATTATACTTTTTACTCGATGGTTAACACTCGAGAGTAACCACTTAGCCATGAATCTGAGATTTTACTCTTCTTGCCTCTAAAGTGAGCTCGCACAGCGATTGAACCGTAGATTATGTAAATGTACAGCAAAATTGATGAGAAAAAACAAACTGGGTTTTCCTAAAATCAATATTTAAGATTTTGGCACCAAAGATGTCTTCACGTTTTGTTGAATAAATTTTACTCATTTTATGTCTTTTTTATTGGGCTACGGTGGGTTTAGTATCCTTACAACATCGTAGTTGATTTCTGTGAAAATATAGGGAGGTTTCCTTTAGACTATTTTGTGTCTGTTAACAAGTATAATAACATGCTACTTTTATCAACGCCAAACTGTGTAAATAAGTTAAATCTATCAATCTACGTCCATGGTGCTTACCAAGTAATCATTAAAGTAGTATGCTCTTTTATTTAGAGCTCAAACAATAATGGGGTTTCTTGATGTATGATCTACTTCACTCCTGATAAACATTCTTGGGAGATATTTCAAAACGAAATAACTGAAGATAATTAGTGTACTGTTTTTCACTGAAGGTTGTTTGCATACGTTATGTTATGAAAATTAATCATTAAATAACTAGAGTGGTGGTATTGCTGAACTAAATAGAAGGTCGGTTAAAATAATGTTCACATTTTCTAATTGTAAATACGTATTTAGGCTGGTACAACTCATTTTAATCGCGCTCTTCTTCTGAATGTTGGATTTATCGAGTCGAAGCGGGTTGCAAATTTCGACTGCTTCATATTTCATGATGTGGATTTATTACCTGAAGATGATCGAAATTCATATCGTTGTGCCAATCAACCGAAACACCTATCTGTTGCTGTGGACAAGTTTAACTACCGGTTAGTGCTTACATTTAAACTGCAAGACTTTTAAATAAACGAATCTTTCCATGTGGTAGCAGTATAATTTAGTTACCGAAATATTTTATTCAATACTTTAATCCAGTAAATTATATCATTTGATAATAATTTACACCGCTAACCAACTTCAAAACAAATCGAGTATATGTGTATCTATTACACCGTTTGACACTGTTTAGGGAGTTATCAGCCTTATGTTTGGTTACTGCGAATTATTGGGTTTCAGTTGTTTAAGAGACTAACTAGAATGTAGCTCATCGTCCGTCTTCATTTTAGCTATGAGCTACAAATGACTGAAGATAATAGGTAAACGGATTTGTGAATGACCCGAAATAGATCGTAATAATCCTACCTACACACGAGCTCCATTGACCAATGTGTTTCAGCAGGTGTAAAGATGATAATTAATACAATTACAGAAGCAACGATTCTTCAAAAACGACGTGTATACTAATTTAATAAATTGAAACATATATTTTCAAAAAAATCCATATGGATCACAGTCTACCGGATTTACTGTAGCATATATATATATATATATATGTATATGAACTACTTCGCTGTAACAAAATTCTTGTAGATATCTTTCGTTTTGAAGGACTCAACCAAGGTTTCAGTCTTTTCAAAATCTTTAACTATGATTCTCCTGCTGAAATACTGAAACGGGAGCTAAGAAAACTATGACCTATTTTACCACTGTCGAAATTAGAAGTAACGCAGACGTACCTGGTTTTCGGTTTTACATATGACTTTTCATAAACTAGGATTGAGAATGTCTTACTACGCGTGGTCTTTTCGCTGTATTTCTGGTGAAGCTTTCTAAAGATTCAAATCAACTTTGTTCATATAAATTTACAATTTTTTAGTCTTCCTTATCTTACGATTTTCGGCGGAGTTGTGGCATTCACCAAGGAACAGTTTATAAAGGTTGGTGGATTTTCAAATGTGTATTTCGGATGGGGTGGAGAAGATGATGATTTATACGCTAGAGTAGTTCATCATAATTACAGCATTATACGTTATCCTGAAGAAATTGCACGTTATAAAATGATAAGTCATAAGAAGGATCCGAATAATCCGGACAATCCTGAACGGTATGTTTTTCCCAATCTTCAGACTTGGGGATTTGTTTTTGTAATCTGAACTTGCTCACTGTTTTTTTCATCAAAGATAATTAAAATAATTTATTAAGTCCGGTAGGAAGAATTTAATTTTGACCAATTCGGTCTCACGTGTTGTTACGGGTATGAGGGCGGTTGTCACCTCCCGGCTGCCTACACCATGGAAGGTTGTTTCTTGAGAGACCTGAAAAAGAAGGTAGATTATGTTGGTCTTAGAGACCTGGGTGCGTGACCGCGGTGTCCAAGGGACAACTGCTTGAGGCCGGTCACGCACGGCCTTTTAGTGGACGCCCTTACTGACGGAGACGGAAATCCGTGAGGTAGGGTGAGGTGTGACATTTTTAGGGTCGACCTTTTCTAAATCTTCGTTCCTTGTGATAAGGCAGCATCGCTGCAGATGCTGGTTCTCCGAGGGAAACACCTTACTGCTGTCACACCCCTCTGCAGTCAGCAGTACGACTTCGCCCTCAGACCTTGAGTAGCTGCTTTTAGTCTCATCATTCTCCAGTCGACCTGCCTGGCATGTTAGATCCTTCAGGAACATACGTTCTAGCCAATATAGCTAGGTTGGGTCATCACGATAGGCAAGCCTGACCACGAGGTCAAGGTAGCAGCTTCAGTCGGGACTAAGTCCGGTCCCAAGCCTGAATAAAAGAGAAGGGTTGGGCATGAGGTTAGCGACCCCATCCCGTTTAAAATCAAATCGCTATGAAAACACTAACCAAAAAAATAATTCAAACCACTTAAACTCTGCCTTCGGAGTTGGAAGGTCTTTATTTAGAGGAGCTATGACACCTCGTGATGAAAGCCGAGTTTCTTTGGAAGGTCCGGGGCTGATGCCTCATCTGACAAACAGGGCGACCATTACTAAAGAAGCATGGAATGTTCGTACATTGTGGGAGACCAAGAGAGTTACCCAAGTTTATGCAGAAACAATAAGATACAACCTGATAGTACTTGCAATAAGTGAAACACACTGTACGCAGACTGGGCAACAAAGACTAGTTTCAGGAGAGATGCTATTATACTCCAACCACGAAGAAGAAAATGCCTCACATACACAAGGAGTTGTACTAATGCTGTACAAAGAAGCACAAAAAGCACTGATAGGACGTGCATCTCATGAATCCAGGATCATCAAAGCATTATTCGAAACAAGGAAAGAGGGGATTACAGTGAATATTGTCCTGTGCTATGAGCCTACCAGCAATAACAATGAAGACGATAAAGATCAATTCTATAGGAGGCAGCGGCGAATCGTTGAGAGGTGCTCACCAAAGGATCTGACCTTTCTGATGGAAGACATAAGCACCAAGTTCGGAATGGACAACACTGCATATGAAGACATTATGAAATGATATGGACTGGGAGAAAGGAAGGAAAACGATGAGATATTATCAAACCAATGTGCCTTCAACAAACTGATCATAGACGGAATCATATTCTCACACAAACGCCTACAAAAAGATACATCAGTTTCGCGGGATCACTCGACGGAGAACCAAATCGATCAAATCTGCATCACTATAGTGTTTAGAAGGACTATGGAGGACGTAGGGACAAAGAAGAAAGATGACATAACTTCAGACCATCACTTGATGGTGGCCAAGATGAAAGTGAAACTAAAGAAGCACTGGATAATGGGGCGGATAGCATAACAAAAGCCGAACACAGCATCTCTTCAGGCTACTGGCAATGTCGACGAATTCAATATGGCTTTCAGCATCAAGTTCGAAGCCTTTCATTGTCTACTAAATGGAGAGGAAACTACCATGAGGAACAATTGAAAAATTGTCAAAGAAGTAATAACTTCTGCATGTCCACAGGATCTTCGCCACAACAAGCAGGACTGGATTGCTAAGAGATTCTAGATAAGAAGAACAAGAAGACAGCTATCAATAACATCCGAATGAAAACAGAGAACGACAATGCACAAGCCAAGCACACCGAAGCGAACAGGTAAGTAAGGAGGAGCATTCGGAACGATAAACGCACATCTGTGAAAGATCTAGCAGTAATAGCAGAAAAATTCTCCAAGAGAAGGAAACATGAGACAACTATATGACGCAAGGAAAAAGCTAGTCAAGATACCAAAGAAAGGAGACTTCTGTAAATTTGAGAACCACGGAGACGTCACTCTACTCTCAACAACAGTAAAAGTCTTCAGCAGACCGTTGTAGACCGAATGAAAGATTCGGTAGACGCCCAACTTCGAGATCAATCGTGTGTCGCTCAAACTACGCATCATTGCTGACCAATCAGATGAATGGAACTCACCACTATGCATCTATCCCACACACAACGACAAATGTGGGTAAAGACGACAAGTGTATCAGCAACCTCTGCAGCAGTAGGTCTCAACGTACACTAGGGAAAAAGCAGGATTCTCCGATACAACCTAATATGTACCAAACAAGTCATACTTGACGGAGAAATTGTGGCAGCTGTGGAAACCTCCACAAAGCTGTACAGCATCATTGATAAACAAGGTGGATCTGACGCAGATGTGAATGGACGGATTAGCAAAGTAAAGACAGCATTTCTACTACTGAACAACATTTGGGACTCCAACTGTCAACCGACACCAAAGTCAGAATTTTCAGTGCCAACATCAAGACAGTGCTGTATGAAGTAGAAAACTGGAGTGTGGTGCGCGCTACTTATAAGTAGTATACGACGCGGGTAAAAACCTAATGTCTGGCAGCAGAAGATGGGGGAAGATCAAGAAAGGAAGAGCGGGAACACAATGGGTTTTGTATGGAACGCATAAACAGTGAAATGTCAGACAATGGATTGATGTTTTGCAACAGGAACAGTCCAGTTCGATATGATGGATTGATATTTTGCAAATTAACGATTTACGATATGGTTTTCCTATTTAACCAATTAACTCTGTAATTTGCGATAAATACAATTCGGTTACCCTCACCTGTGTTCTCCTTCACTACAGGAGAACCTCAAAAACCATTATCCAAAAGATCCAGGTGTTCATTAATAATTGTCTACTCATGATTCAACGTATCCGTTAGGCAGACAACATCAGCAACAAACGACTTAAGGAGAGAACAAAGCGAATCTTAGCTGAGGGAGAAGTGAGAAAGCACTGGGACTGATTAGTACACACATTAGTGAAAGCATCCACAAGGAAAGCCCTCACATGGAATCCTTGGAGTCAAAGAACACATTACTCTGAAAATTGGAAGCAGATGTTAAAGAATGAACAGCAATTAGGTAGAACTTAAAAGGACCTGGTCGGTGGCCTATACTCCGGTGGAAGTAACAGGCGTAAGTAAATGATTAGGTCCACAGTAATTAAAGTTATCATCCATCACTTTACATGTTCATGTGTAAATCATTTATTATTTGTTCGCTCACCGTAGCTGCAACCTTGACGTGGTGATCGGAACTGTCATCAGAATTGATTACTTCAAGTGGTGTTCGTCAGCGCTGTCCACTTTCTCTATTCTTGTTCAACTTCGTCATTGACGTGCTTTTAGAGACGACGCTTTCATCATCTTACTTTTCAGGAGTTGAACTTTTATCGCGAGATTTACCTGTCGACTTAGAATATGCCTGTGACATAGTTCTGGCTGTTGAAGACGCTGACAAAATACAGTCTTCTGACCACCTTGAGGAACAATGCAACCATGTTCCGGATGCGATTCTTCCCCTCGAAATGTAAAATGTTACTTCAGGATTGACTTTCATTAACCCCTGAATTGGTGATAGGGAGTGCGGTAGTGAGCGTGTTGATCGCTCTACTTGTCTTGGGAATTACATCAGTGCTGATGAAATCTCAGCACGGATACAAAAGGCTCGATTCGCTTTTCGCAACATGCGTCACTTATGGCGTAGGCGAGATGTCCGTTTGCTAACCAAAGGAAAAATCTACTGCACAGCAGTTCACTCCGTCCTACTCTATGGGTGTGAAACATGGCCAGTATGAGTAGAGGATATTTGTAGATTACTGGTATTCGATCATCAGTGTCTTTGAAGCATTGCTCCATTGTTCAGAAGAACAATGAAAGCTCCACAACCAAAACATCCAGCTCAGAGAACGAAACACCACCACAATCATCCACCTGAGCTATAAATTCTCTCCACCATCTCAAAAGCATTGCTCGTATATCCTAGAACAATCGAGTAAGTAGTGCTGGTGTTAGAAAAACGGTAGTAGGTAAGAATGGCAAATCAATTAATGAAGTAGTGAATGCTCATCCGACTGCTTTGTCGAGCAACGTTTGTGGTGTAGGAGTAGGTTGGAAGAAAGTTAGGGGCGGCCAAACCAAAACATGGCACTAATTCAATCCATAAAGTCACTGACAAATGGACTGGGTCATGTTGGTAAGTGCAGACTACGTGGTCATTGACCAAATGACTCACATCATATTTTTATGACAGTGTTTGTAAATCGACCAACTAATTAGTTGACACCAATATTGACAGATTATAGCTGACTGCAGCTGACTATGTTTAGTAGCATGCCCTGCAGTTGTGACCTACTAACCGGGCCCATATGTCATTGCAGCCAAACTACGCGAATTGCCAACATAAGATTCACTTGGCAGTTAGACTAATATTTGAATCATTTTTACAGAACGTCTTGTTTATTGATGACACTAAAGGGAAGTTTGATGTCATGTGATTATTAGTGTCATATAAGTATAAACCATTTAGACTGTTCTTTGCATCTGAAATATTAACGTTGTACTTAGTCAGTAGTATGTTTTAGTAATATTTCCATGGAGGTTTTATGAAAATGGTTAAATCCAGCCAATATAAACTATAGATATTTTACTGTACACTCTCTTCTGACTGAAATCCATTACTTTTATCGTTTTTAGGGTTTTACTTAAAGTTTTTTCCGAATTCTCATCGGTTATTAGGTACTGGTTATTCACCAAGTCATTTGATTGTAGTTAGTAGTCAATTATTCTTGTTAAGTCTAAGTAGATATTTTAAATGCAATGAGATTGTTAAAGTGTAAAGAGTTTTATGTTCGTAACAAGTTCATTCAATTCATCATACCGTTGTGGAGTAACTAAACTGTTTAAAAGTATATGGAAATCTTGAAGCTAGCGTAACAGTCATGAACTGGATTATTCATTCTGCTACATTGTGGGGATCCAAAGTAAAATATTTGTTGTGAATTTCGAATTTTTGTTTATGTCTCATTTCATTCAAGTCAAAAAGCTGGCTCCTTTCGTGATGTAATTTAGTCATAGATTTTAAGGTTCTCATTTGATTGTCTGGATTCTCGAGCTTATGCAGAAGAGGAATTGTGTGAAATGTCCGACATTTTGTGCAAATAAGCAGTCGTTTATCTCTTTTACACATGATATTCATCTGTTTGACAGTTTTTTTATAATTGTTGACTCATTGATAAGCTGGGTAGATATGATTACATACGCTTTCACATTTGTAAACACACTTATAATCTCAGGTATTACTGGACTCACCAACTAGTCGAATGGAATGGATTGCTTCTGTGCACATTATATTTGATGAAATTAAAGAACAAGTTTTTCGGCTGCACTTTTTTAAAACTCAGTCGCTGAATATAATCGGATCACGATACAAAGCTCTAGCGGATGAATTCTCTCAAAACAGTATTTTTTTCTAGCAAAGGGAAATGTAATCAAATTTAAAAATTCGTCATAAAAACTGTAACTACAGTCTCCGTTTAGACATTTTTTTGGTGGTTTGCCTGAAACTCCCTTGACTCAGGGTGTCCTAGTGAGTATTGGGATCCACTTTTTTTAGTTATTAATTCAACGAAATATTCAAATTAAAGAAAGAACCGTGAAAATAAAAGTAAAGTTTCTATTTTTTTCACGCCATCTCACTTATTCTTCTGCTGGGTCCTCGAAGATATGGTACCGACACCTTAAATACAACCAAAAAGAGTTGATGTAATTAGATAGTAAGTTCACTGGACTGTATAGACGTAGATATTTTATAACTGCTTACCCCATGACCCATAAACTTGTGAACCTTTCCCTAAGTGTAGAAATGTATATTTTTTCCTATTATTTCATTGGATTACATACTAGACGCTTCAATTAATTATGCAAAATTAAAGCAAGTTTTTGCAATGCGAATCTCCCAGATACCTCAAGTCAATTCTAATTTATTACTTATGTTGTTGCATAGTACTTTGTCCTACTCTTTGAGGTTCTAATACTATTGATTATAATATATGAATATTTATTTTATGAAGGTCTATCAAAACATAATTGTGAACGATCGTGTTAAACCTAAGATCTAAGTTAGCAGCTTAGCATGCATAATGCACAAACATTTAGACACACAGAGTTCTAACCAGGAAAAAATTGGGAAAACTAATTTCAACTCATAAATGGTATTTATTGTCTGATATGTACGAGACATTACATATACTTTAAAACCATCGGATTAGACGATTGACTTTACGAGTTATATACACAGAACACAGGCATACATTTAGGCGTCCTACAATAGTTGTCTTCCTGAACCTTAAGGCGGCATTCGACTCTGTTGATCGTGAGGTTCTGTGGCAGTGTCTGTCATTGAAAGGTGTACCAAGGAAGTACATTAACCTTATACAAGCTCTTTACTCTAAAACTACGGGTTGAGTGACAGCTTATAGCGAACTGTCATCGGAATTCTTTACTTCAAGTGGTGTCCGTCACGGATGTACACATTCTCCGTTCTTGTTCAATTTTGTCATAGACATGCTGCTAGATACAACGTTATCCCCGTCTGACTTTTCAGGAGTTGATTTTCTACCAGGAGACACGCTTGCTGACTTTGAATATGCCGATGACGTAGTCCTATTTGGTGAAGACGCTGACAAAATGCAGTCTTCTGACTACCATAAGCAACAATGCCAGCATGTTTGAAATGTGGTTCTCACCCTCGAAATGCAAAATGTTGCTTCAGGATTGGGTTGCATTGGCACCTGAACTAGTGACAGGGAGTGAAGTAGTCGAACGTGTAGACCGCTTCACTTATCTGGGGAGTCTCATCAGTGCTGATGGCCTGGTGACTGACGAAATCTCAGCTCGGATAAAGAAGGCTCGATTGGCTTTTGCCAACCTGCGTCACTTATGGCGTAGGCGAGATATCCGTTCGCTAACCAAAGGAGGAGTGTACTGTGCAGTAGTTCGCTGTCCTACTATACGGATGCGAAACATGGCCGTTAAGAGAAGAGGACTTTCGTAGGTTACTAGTCTTCGATCATAGGTTTATCCGAAGCATTGCTAGTGTATCCTGGGACGACCGAGTAAGCAATGCTGTCGCTAGGAAACGAGTTCTAGGTAGGGATGGCAAATCAATAAATGAATTAGTGAAACTTCATCAGTTGAAGTGGTTGAGGCATGTGTTACGTATGCCTAACCACCGACTGCCGCGACCGAGCTATGTTTTGTGGTGTAGGAGTAGGTTGGAAGAAAGCTAGGGGCGGCCAAACCAAAACATGGCAGAAATTCATGAAGTCGCTGACAAGTGGACTAAGTCATGTTGGTAGATGTAGGTTACATGGTTGGGGTCGGCGAGACGAAAGTCACCAATGGTTAGAGGCCTTGAACGACATGGCTCAGAATTGTTTGCAATGCCGCAGGTGCATCCACTCTTTGTGTTCCCCCTAATTATAACCTTCTTCATTCCTCATAATCTCTACCTTTATCCTTCTAAATTTATCTTACTAAATTATACTTCTCGAATCATATCTTCGCTCCCTAATCTTCTCCATTGCTGCTAATAATTCTACTATCGCTATCACTCTTGGATTTGAACTGACAGTTACGTCTCTGCGCTGACGTGGTATGGCAACCTGAACTGTTGTACTTATGTACGAAGTTCTGCGTTGTATCTGTCTGTCTGTCTGTTACAGAAGTATCGGTTTTGAAAAGTAGCTTTATTGTAAGAAGTTTAGGTTTTGATAAATCCATTCATTTCAGTGGTTACATATTATATTTGCATTACATCATCAGTACATTATTGATATTACCTTAATACTAAAACCTCAAAAAGCAAAACATTATTTTGAAGGCACGTTATTAAACTATCAATGTTCAACTGAATTAATTCTGAGTATTTTTCTAGAAGAATCTCGACTGTTTTTATTTTCGTCGTAGGTTATTCTCCCTGTCGTTTTACATGTGTCCTTGCGTATTTTTCATATAGTAACAAACTTTTGAAGAATGCACCAAGTCGCTTTAAAACAGATGGTTATTGGAATACAAACTATACGCTATTGGAGTCTTACCCTGCTTACAACGGCTTGTTTTATTGGATTTCTGTCAGTCCATAAACAGGTGATAAGATTCAGCTCATTCCGACTATGTGTGTTGTAAGTTCGATTCATTTAAATGCTATCTACAATTTAATGAAAAACTCAACCATTCATCATAACGTTAACACAAAAATACTGAACACGTTTTTTCCATCAGTAATTAATATAACCGAAATCTTTAACCGTATTTTCAGTTGAATTGTTTTTTAATGCCCAGCAGAGGTGTACAAATGTAAGGGTTTAATTTTATCAGTCTCTATCTACACTTATGCGTTGGTGCTACTATGACATTTTGTCTGTTTTTGAGTAATCGATTACTTTGAAGTTCTGATCATTCATATGAATGATTTATTTTCTCTAACTTCAAAGGTGTTAATTTTCAAGATTATGATCTCGGTTAATTGTTTCTCGATCGGAAAGACAGTTGTTTGTCTGTTAAAGCGTTTAAGTTGAGAATTTTGTAATCCAAACTATAAATATTGGATAAACAGTGCTTTAGTTTGATTCTGAACTTCTGACTGCACAGCTGTAACCTTTCCGATATGCTCATAATCTTAATCTACTCAGTCAGCTAAAATGTACGACTTCGCACGTACGTACATCAGCTGAAGTTGACATACCACATTTGCACAGAGATGCAATTGTCAATTCAAACTCTATGGTGGTAGAGGTAGTAGAAGTATTAGCGGTAATAGGTAGGGGTTCGAAAAAATTATTCAAAAAGTATAACTCAGTGAAATCAATTTAGAAAGAGGTGATCAGAAATTCAGAGAACACAAAAGGTGGATGCAACTGTGCCATTGTAAACGATTTTGAGCCATTTCGTTCAACGTCTCTAACCATCGGTTACTATAGTCTCGCGGACCCCAACAACGTAGTCTGCACTTACCAACATGACCCAGTCCATTTGTCAGTGACTTCATGGATTGAATTAGTGCCATGTTTTGGTTTGGCCGCCCCTAACTTTCTTCCAACCTACTCCTACACCACAAACGTTGCTCGACAAAGCAGTCGGATGAGCATTCACTACTTCATTAATTGATTTGCCATTCTTACCTACTACCGTTTTTCTAACACCAGCACTACTTACTCGATTGTTCTAGGATATACGAGCAATGCTTTTGAGATGGTGGAGAGAATTTATAGCTCAGGTGGATGATTGTGGTGGTGTTTCGTTCTCTGAGCTGGATGTTTTGGTTGTGGAGCTTTCATTGTTCTTCTGAACAATGGAGCAATGCTTCAAAGACACTGATGATCGAATACCAGTAATCTACAAATATCCTCTACTCATACTGGCCATGTTTCACACCCATAGAGTAGGACGGAGTGAACTGCTGTGCAGTAGATTTTTCCTTTGGTTAGCAAACGGACATCTCGCCTACGCCATAAGTGACGCATGTTGCGAAAAGCGAATCGAGCCTTTTGTATCCGTGCTGAGATTTCGTAACAACACACGAGACTAAATTTGTCACAATCAAATCCGTCATAAATCTCACATTTCTTATCTCCATGACTAACGTTCCTTTATCTCATCCCACCACTAAGGCAAACCACTCGAGTTCACCAAACGTTCATCCTGGTTCCTGTGACCTCATTCTAAATTTTATGTTGGAGCTTTCAATCTCCGGACGTTGTCCGATCTTGTTATTATATTTGGACAGTCCTATAGAAAGTAGACACTGAACAAAGTTATCCAAGCATTGAACTAAATTTTTCTGCAGCATAAATAACCGAATTTGTTATCATTTCTCAAAGTACTCATAAATTTCACTAGTTTCGTATTTTACTTTTTGTTATTTAGGTCATAAAGCATATCGTATGCGAAGATCACAGCATCCACCTGATTTCATATATTTTTTCGATAATTATTTTCCTACTCTTACTCCTAATATGTACTAATTATTTTTTCTACAGTGTTAATGATTATTATACATAATGCATATTCTACACAAAATTCTGTCCTGTTTTTTACCACACCTAATTTCTGAATTCAGTTTTTTTGTACAAGCTCGACAAACTGTAAATACTTTTCAGTTGAAAAATGTTTGTTGTAATCATTTTCGTTTATGTTTCATTGATAAAAACGGTCGTTACCGCTAATTTTTAAAGACGTGCTGTATTCATTCTATGGCAATCGGAATATTAAAATAGGATTTGCTCCTTTGAAAGTTAAAAAAGAATTGTGAATTCGATTGTCAGATAAAATTTGTTTTTGCTGCATAACCAGCTAGAAATTGCAATGTACAAGCTATCATTGACAAAACGTTTTTTTAAATTGGTCACATGTAAGTCAATCGACAGTATTATTGCTAAGCGTAATCCCGTTAATTGATTACGTATAAATGATGTTCAATATTTCTAAAATTTAAAAATAACACTGGATCGTTGAATGAATTCGAACAAGACCAATGATTTCTAATATTGTGTTGATGTTAATCAAGATACGTTATGATGCTGCTACAAGATGAATTTGCTCAAGGTAAGACCTTTTGCTTAGCCTCCACATGTTCAAACCGTAGCTTTCTACATAATAGTTTATTCGCCTAAGTACCTGTATTTTAACCACTCGTTTTCAGATTTAATCATTTCACTTAATTTTGAATCAAAGAATGTGGTGATATATGTGTCCTTTATACATTCCAAACTAAGTGCATCCACGCCCTCATTGGACATCTTATACTGCCTTCACTTACGCTCATGTAAAATCAGACAGACAGATACAACGCAGAACTTCGTACATAAGTACAACAGTTCAGGTTGCCATACCACGTCAGCGCAGAGACGTAACTGTCAGTTCAAATCCAAGAGTGATAGCGATAGTAGAATTATTAGCAGCAATGGAGAAGATTAGGGAGCGAAGATATGATTCGAGAAGTATAATTTAGTAAGATAAATTTAGAAGGATAAAGGTAGAGATTATGAGGAATGAAGAAGGTTATAATTAGGGGGAACACAAAGAGTGGATGCACCTGCGGCATTGCAAACAATTCTGAGCCATGTCGTTCAAGGCCTCTAACCATTGGTGACTTTCGTCTCGCCGACCCCAACCATGTAACCTACATCTACCAACATGACTTAGTCCACTTGTCAGCGACTTCATGAATTTCTGCCATGTTTTGGTTTGGCCGCCCCTAGCTTTCTTCCAACCTACTCCTACACCACAAAACATAGCTCGGTCGCGGCAGTCGGTGGTTAGGCATACGTAACACATGCCTCAACCACTTCAACTGATGAAGTTTCACTAATTCATTTATTGATTTGCCATCCCTACCTAGAACTCGTTTCCTAGCGACAGCATTGCTTACTCGGTCGTCCCAGGATACACTAGCAATGCTTCGGATAAACCTATGATCGAAGACTAGTAACCTACGAAAGTCCTCTTCTCTTAACGGCCATGTTTCGCATCCGTATAGTAGGACAGCGAACTACTGCACAGTACACTCCTCCTTTGGTTAGCGAACGGATATCTCGCCTACGCCATAAGTGACGCAGGTTGGCAAAAGCCAATCGAGCCTTCTTTATCCGAGCTGAGATTTCGTCAGTCACCAGGCCATCAGCACTGATGAGACTCCCCAGATAAGTGAAGCGGTCTACACGTTCGACTACTTCACTCCCTGTCACTAGTTCAGGTGCCAATGCAACCCAATCCTGAAGCAACATTTTGCATTTCGAGGGTGAGAACCACATTTCAAACATGCTGGCATTGTTGCTTATGGTAGTCAGAAGACTGCATTTTGTCAGCGTCTTCACCAAATAGGACTACGTCATCGGCATATTCAAAGTCAGCAAGCGTGTCTCCTGGTAGAAAATCAACTCCTGAAAAGTCAGACGGGGATAACGTTGTATCTAGCAGCATGTCTATGACAAAATTGAACAAGAACGGAGAATGTGTACATCCGTGACGGACACCACTTGAAGTAAAGAATTCCGATGACAGTTCGCTATAAGCTGTCACTCAACCCGTAGTTTTAGAGTAAAGAGCTTGTATAAGGTTAATGTACTTCCTTGGTACACCTTTCAATGACAGACACTGCCACAGAACCTCACGATCAACAGAGTCGAATGCCGCCTTAAGGTTCAGGAAGACAACTATTGTAGGACGCCTAATTGTGTGTTTGTGTTCCAGGAGCTATTGTACTGTGAAAATGTATTCTATAAATCTACTTCTCGGTCTTCAACCTGCTCTATTTTCTCTAGTCTGCTCTTCACGAGCACTAGTAAGATGTCTATGTATAATCGAGACAAACGATTTCCAAACTACAGTAGCCAGACGTATTTTCGTGTGATTGTCACAAGCAGAATTTTGTCCTTTCTTATAAATTGGGACAATTATGAATTGAGACCAGTCGGATGGGATAACGTCCAGTTCCTTGATTCTACCTAAGATCACGGTCTATCTAACTGTTAAATCTGGACCACCATCCTTAAAAATCCCAGGGGTAAGCATATCAGGACCTGCTGCTCGCCCTCGCCTCAGATTGCCGGTCGCTTTCTCAACTTCACAAAGACCAGGAGGACTTGAGTTGATTTGCCATTCAGGATGACTGGAGATCGTGGGTAACCGAAGTGTGGCTTGAGGGAAGTTGAACTGATCCATAAATTGTTCTGCCCATCGTTCCACCCTCCTGGGTTGTGAATGAATGATAGTCCCATCCGTTTCCGAAATAGTCTCACTGACATTCAGTTTTCTAATACCGGTTTCCTTGATAAGTTGGTACAATTGTTTTTTGTTGCTTATCGCCGCTGCCTTTTCCATCGCTTTTGCTTTCACCACCCTTCACTGTTCACAGTACTTACGTAGGCTTTTCATCAGCCTGTGCCTAAGCTGACTTCTCTCCTCATCATGTTCAGATCCAGGTGGGATGCGTTTTCGAGCCCTTATCAGTTCGGTGTTTGCTACTGAGATCCACGGCTTCATCCTAGGCTTATTGTTTACCTTACTAGCAGATATCACTGCTGTTTCCACAGCCTTTTTGATATCATTCCAAGCTGCTTTCTGTTGGGAATCACTTACTACATGGTCGCCTAACTGTTTTCCTAGTTGTTCCTGAAATATATTCTTAGCTTTATTATCATTACCTAGAAGCCTAAGATGTTTTCTTGCGGTGTCTTTCCTACGTCCAGTAAGCCTCAAACAGATACGCGCTCACACTAGGGCATGATCTGAATCTAAACATGTGCTCCAGAACGAGCGATAGTCCTCTATCAAACCTCTCCATCGGTGGCTGATGGCGATGTGATCTAGTTGGGTCCAACCCTGAGACGACTTTGGGGGCCGCCAGGTCAAAAGACGTTTTTCCTTATGCCTAGGGTTAGTTTTTGCTAGAAATAGGCGGTTATCTGAGCATAGTTGCAACAGACGGTCGCCATTGTCTGTTCTCTGAGCCGCGACATCATAAGATCTACTCAGGTGTCTTTCATTTTCACTGAGTCTACCTACTTGAGCATTGAAGTCACCAGCCATGATTACTACATCGGGGCGCCTAGCTTTTTGGAGTAGGACCGAAAGCTTTCTGTAGAACTCGTCTTTCACCTCATCTGAACTGCAGTCAGTGGGGCCATAGGCAGATACGACGAAGAGGGGACGACGAGTGTCCCTGTCCTTTCGAATCCTTACTGTCGCGTTTATTCGGACAGTGCACAAGCGACTTTCTTTTGGGATCCAGTCTAGGAGGGCTAGTTCTGCCCTAGGACTCAATTCTAGACCAACACCAGCGAGACCCCTGGAAGCAGCATCAGCGCTACCCGATACATGAAGCGTAAATCGAGCTGCTTCTTTATTTTGATAAGGTGAAATCAGATTAATGATTTTACTACGATCCTGTTTCCGATACACAGCGTACATCGATGGCACGAGATTCTAAAGTCCTAGCTAATGATGTCTGTTGCCCTATTTGACACAATGTCCTTACATTAAATGCTCCAACATGTAGTTTAGAACAGGGCTTCAAGAGACCAGGAATAACGTTTCGTGAACTCAAATCGCCTGCATTAACGATGCAGGGTGACAAATGGATGTAAAAAGGTTGAGTCATGGGGATAAGAGAGGTATTTGGGGGTGTAGGGACTATTTATTTGTGACTAATTTTTTCTCGTGTGCTGTTACGGTTATGAGGAACCTGAAAAAGAACGTAGATTAGTGTTGGTCTTAGAGACCTGGGTGCGTGACCGCAGTGTCCAAGGGACAACTGCATGAGGCCGGTCATGCACGGCCTCTTGATGAAATGCTCTTTTAGTATTGGCTCCGCTCTTAAAAGCTCTTAGTGAACACCCTTGCCGCCGGCGATGGAAATCCGTGAGGTAGGGTGTGGTGTGACATTTTTAGCGTCGACTTTTTCTACTCCCTTCCTTGCTTGTGATAAGGCAGCATCGCTGCAGATGCTGGTTGTCCGAGGAAAACGCCTTAGTGCCTCCACACCCCTCTGCAGTCAGCAGTACGACTTTGCCCTCAGACCTTTAGTAGCTGCTTTTAGTCTCATCATTCTCCAGTCGACCTGCCTGGCATGTTAGAACCTTCAGAACATATGTTCTAGCCAGTATAACTCGGTTGGGTCATAACGAAAGGCACGCCCGACCACCTTGTCAAGGTAGCAGCTACGGTCAGGTCATGTTACATCTGAGATTATTGGTGGATAATTCAAGTATTAAGGTTTGTGATCTCACTTGATTTAAGGGAACATCATTTCTTAGCTGATTTGAGCTTTTACTTACTTTCAGTTTATGCAGCGAATACATTCTAATTCCTCCTGTAAGAATATCCTTGATGAAGGAGAGTTTCCGCTAACACTAATAATTTAGGTAGATTTATTTTACGTGTTCAATAACTTTATTTATGTTTAACTTATTTCTTATATATAATAAGCCAGTATTTCCATTACACCGTTAAATTTCTTATTTTAATAAATAGTATTATTCAATTCGAACGTTTTAAAAAACCCTGTTAACTGAGATAGAGTAATTCAAGGAAATGTAGTATGCAAATCAAGAGGAAACTTACTAGCTTAGTACATGCCTGACAAAATATACTAAAGTAAAAGCGGTAAATTTTACGCATCAAACTGTACATAAAAATGTAAGCCAAACAGTGACCATATCTTTAAATTTTCAGTTTTTTTCTAACTGTTATATTCGTTTATTACTTAATTCTAGCGATTAAATGCAGTATTCAACAGATCTAGATTCGCATTCTAATAGCCATATCATCTGAAAACGAGCAAAAGACGTAATCACATTCGGAAAATAATTAATAAGGATATGATGACTGTAAACACACGTTCAAGAAACCTATTACATGAATGGCGAAATTTCCTACATCAGTTAACAAATCATTTGATTGCTTGCATCTTGGTTCGATGGAAACTCACAAATCGTGTGCCAAATGTTCATATTTTCTAGATTCGTAATAATGTTGTATTGCAATGTATTTTATTTTTATCACTGATTTTCATTTTATGTATCATATATATACATAATAAGGCTGTTTTAACCAACTCAACTAAATGAAGCACACATCTACCACAAACTGATCAAAAACAATTCACAAATATAAATACATCACTTCGTCAATTGATTTGTGTTATCTTTTGTTGTTCTAGTTTAAAATGACTATTTGTCATAAATTGTAAATGTCGTTCAAGTCTATTTTCTAGTAAAATTTAAAAAACGTTAATTTTCGTTTCTTCATTTTCGATTTTTTCTAAAATATTTTCATTCAAAGATGATTTGAACTTTCAATATGCTTACATTTCATACTACCGAGTGTTTGACTGAGTTAGTAGAAATAAAACGTTAAACCTATGTATGATATTGAAAAAAGATTGTAGTCGATTATTAGCTAAGCTGAAAAAAACAGAAAAAAATCTACTTCTGTTGAACTTGTATGAATTATAACGTGTAATTAACAAGCTAGAAAAATTCTGCAAGTAATCTTCATGTTTCTAGTAAATTATAAAAAATAATTGTATGCGATTTATGGAAATCACTGTTCAATGTTGAACTCAACAATATTAGTGTCGATATATTTTCTATGAATAAAAACTTGAGCCATGTAATTTAGTTTTAGCAAAATAATGATATGATTTTAAACAAAATTCATGAAACAAACCGAATCACTAATGAGAAAATGTATACTATTCATTTTTGTATCACTCACACAGACACAATGGACGAATATAAAATAAAAACAACTGTCTCATTTGGATCTTTACTGTCTTGGTTTTAATAGACGAACAACTTCAATCTTCGTATATATTACCCTAATATATTTTCAGAAAGGTTTTTTACAGGAAAAATCAACTTAACAGGTAGTAGGATAACACTACACAATATTCAAGGATCTGGCGAAATCAAATTATTACACAGAATGAAAACAGTCTTCAATTCTACGAATAAAGTTACATACAATATTTTCCCACTTTGATTAGATATGTATAAGGCCTTTACAAAATGGACACTTATTTTTTAACATTGTGAAAGGTTTTATTCCTGTATTGCTTTCATCTTGGTTCTACGTAAACTTGTCAATGGTATGCCCAAATTTGCATATATTCTTATTGGTTAATGTTTCGTATTTATTCACTCTAAGAATATAAATCACATATAATATGCCATGAAACGGTGTCATCAAAATACCACAGAACATCAGTAAAGTTTTCTTTTTTCCTTCTATGCTTTGCATGAATAGTATTGTCTCTAGAAATAATCACTTTACGGGCATTCACTATTAAATGCAATACATTTCTATAAATATAATTATGTTTTAGGTAAATAACAATATGTGCACATGCATAATTCACTGATCTATGTTTATAATTTGGTGAGTAATTATTTGTTTGGGTATTCAATTTAGCGGAAAGTCATTGACTACAATTGTTAGTCCGTACCTTCTGGCTATTTCGTTTCAAGGACAGACGTATGAATTATAATTAACTAAAATTAAAACAGTGGGTTTTTCAATACAGATAATACAATCTAACGAAACCCAAGGTCGTAAAACGTACTAATTTGTAATATTCTTTCTATTTTCAAAGTTTTGGCCTAATCAACTCTTATATCTAACGGTTTTTGGCACTCACTCATCATTTTTAATATCTGTGCTAAAGAAAACATCCTTCATTTAGTCTCTAGATGGACACTTCTGAAAAGTACCAAACTTGCTGACAGACATATTTCATAGTTCATAAACCGCAGTTTTATGATCGTTCTGCGGAATAAACCCCCTTACCAGTAAAAAACATTTCATTTACTATTCCTCAACAGTCAAATTACACTGACAAATGAGTTATTTAGTTATACTAAATGGAGTACATCCAGATTTTTATTCTATATGACGACAAAATTGAACTTAACACAAAGCGAAATTTCACGTCATATAGCAGCTATTTGATCTAAATGCTCCATATCTTGGGAAAAACAAATTATTGAATGCCTTTTTCAAAACACTGGAAATCATTTGTCGATATCTAAGTGAATTTTCAAATGAAAAAAGCTCTACTCTACTGAGTTTGTTTATAATGACGTTTTGCATAGTCCAATCACGTAAATCCTTGTTCTGAATTTTGATCACAGAGTTATATGTCTTCTATCAGAACAAACCAAAAAACCTACAAGGAAAACTATTATTGGTCTAAAATAATTCAAATAAACAAGTTTCCTAATTTGTTACAACCGTATTAGATTTTTAAAGAGGAATTTAAGTAAGAAATCTCTAAATTTTTATTCTGAAAGTAATTTACAATAAATGAATATTTTCTAAATATTTTGCAAATCCAATCATGAGGTGGGTCAGGTTTTTTCGTTGAAATCCTAAAAGATTAGTTTGTATTATGATAATTTTATTTCATACATAATCTGGAAGCACCAGTCATCTATATTATTAAATTTTTCATGTAATAGTAACAGTTGTGTGTAGCTCTGCTTCGAGAAAAGAAGTCTGTTTATGTGCATAAATTAACAGCTTTAGCTGTAGGAATTTTCCTTCTAATTCACTAAAGTGTACTTGTTTCAAAGCGATAACTAGTTGAACTGGCTTCATAGGTTTTTTTATAGGGCTGGTTTATGAGGTTCCCTATCAAAATACTGGGTATTTTTTTTTAGCTTGTACTGATTGTAATCTACTTCAAATGATGAAAGAACTAATAAAAGAGCTCAGTGGGCTCTTTAAAAGAACCGAACTATTCATAATGTGCAATTTTCTTATATTTATCAACGATTCATTAAGTTGTTATTGGATACTTCAGATTTGCTTTTAGAGAACCATAGTGTTACAACAAAATTTGGTAATAATACGATATGATATACCGAATGTTTGGACGATCTTTGAGGGAGAAACCCATTTTTCTTTCTGCAGCTTTAGAATTGTTGAAATATAAAACATTAATTTCAATATTTAACAATCCTAGTTTTATAAAGTATGTAATGACTTCTAAAATATACTTCTAGTCAAAATGTTAGAGTTAAAAGCTATCTATGCAAAGGAAATCAAGTTGTAGGACACAATTTTCTTTCCTGAAGATTATCCTAAATTCTAAAACTGTTTTGAAAATCTTAAACTTGCCAAAAAATTATTAATATGTCATACATATTTAGTAAAAATTAACGTTACATAGGAGATGCATGTTAAGCTAGATATTTTAATATCGAAATCATGAATTGTTGATACCAGAGTTTTTTATGTTGGCCCTATTCATACTATTATAATATCATCGTGATCAGAGTGATGCTTTATTTAATGACTGTGTACATTTAATGAACTTTGTTCAATCAAAAATAATGTATCTGATGTCTTAAATTTATATTTGGTAAGAGCATCAGTATTAATTTACCTAATCTAGTTCTTTGTGAAACTCTTTTTGTAATCGAAAGCATTGACCAAGATTACTTGACTAGGACATATGCACCAAGAATGTAACGTAAATAGGATGTATCGTGATTTAGGAAACTCTAAAATTAATGCAGAGTTTAATGTGAGTTAATGGTCAGTGATCGATTTTTAAATATCGAAATACAAACCTTGGTTCTGGAAGTCTTTCCAATCGACATCAGTCGATCAAAATCAGCAGAAACTAAATTAAATTTTACATTATTTGCTAAATTGCGGTTTCTATTTATAACAATCTTTATCAGTCGAAAAGTTTAAGTAATCTATTCTGGATTTCCAGATTTCTCAGCTTTTCGTATCAGCTATTGGGCATTTTTTAAAATATCTCTAGCTTGTTTTCTTGAAAGAATAGATCGAGAACAATAGCTACGCACAAAATAAATCAATAATTGCTTCTTCCTAGTTTTTTATTTTTCAAATAATTCAGTATTTTGTATAAGCTAAATGATCACTAGTTCAGTTATCCATTACTTACTTTCACATGTTAATCGAAAATGACACAATTTAAGTCAAGTAGCACAGATATTGGTAAACCTATTGATCGAATACGACAGGAAGCATTTCTGTCAACTTGTCAGTCTATTAATGAAGATTTCAAATGTTTGATTATTAAAAGGACAGCTACGAAAAGACACGAAAGGTAGGAACTGGGTGGTGATATGAATACCCCACCTGCGAAGAACACGAACCTTATCCGTAGTAGTAATACATATCACCGATTACATCACACTGACGGGTATTTTGAAGAAAAAAATTGGCACCCTATTTAACATACGTCTTTCAATTAACATTGTAGACCATATGCAACATTTTCAACAGTTTGTTAAATATTTTACTGAAACGAATGATCACAAATACGTAGTAATGATATCTGAATTCTATGACAGTTTAAATCAAAATTAGAAGTTTCTTTATATCTTCAAAAGAGTGCCGTCATATCATTGCTGATTCCACAATCACTGAGCGACTAAATTTGAAATACGATTCATCTTGAAAAAATAAGCTTAACCAGTACTGTACATTCATAGGAAACTGATGTTTTGCATAAATATTTTGAAGTCAGATAGCTTTTTTATGATGTGATATGAACAAATAACACAATTATTAGAAAATTTTCTCCTATAAACTTACTGCACCACAACTAGTAAAGTGCATCCCTTCTGTAGCGTGAAATCTAATTTTTAAACTTTTATGGAAGTTATGAACAAAGTTCTGATAAGAAGCGGAAATGGAAATTCTTGCACCATTTGTAATATCATAGATCTTATGAATGTGACAGAAAATCTTTAATATAGAGGCTTGGGTTAACTAAAACATTTTGAGAAGGTTAAATGAGAAAGACTCCGAAAGGAGTGTTTCATCATTTGAAAAACTAACTGATATGTGCCATGGATAATTAAGATTAGGCAAAAGGTTGTTAAGGATATATTAATGTCATTGTGAATACCGCGGCCACCGTAAATTTTGAAATTAATTCAAACAACTAAGCAGATCTTGAAGCTCACTAAGAATTATCTGACATCATGTTGATAGTCTTTAACGTTTTTATGATAAATCTTGTTAAGTTCTAATAGAATTTCAGTCACATTCTATTTTCATAATGTCGATTCACAGTATATTGCATTGTAGATTGCTAGTGATGTAAATTGACAATTGAGGAAAGTTCTTATTTCAATTAAACTGTTTTCATCACAATGTAGTCTTAATATATAGTATTAACGGATTATAATTAATACTACCATGGTTGGGCATTTCTGTAAACTTATTTCGATTATTAGTTATTAAATATTAGCTGATAATAAATAATTAATGAAAAAAAGCATTTCTATTTTATCACAAAAATCAGACCTTAATCACTTTTTACCACTCAAAAATATTCACTAAGAATAATCTTAACAAATATCAGGCCGTTAGTCAAGGCAACAGTCACTAAAGAGACACATACGGGTAAGCTCAAAAGTTTCATATCGAAGATCATTTGTATTTTCATAGTTAACTGTCACTAGTCTGTGTTGTTGTGTGTGCACTAGTATTTTGATATAAGACATGCTTATAATGAATTTTTAGACACTATTTAGTATTTACCATACTTTTCAAATTACTGAACACAAAATGTTTGATTATGAACAATAATATTATCTTGAAATTCTGTATGTCATGAAAGAATATTGAAATAAGTGTAGGCCTATTGGTGGTAATGATTAGTTAATGTGACAATTATTTTGCATAGTTCAGTTAATTTCTTTCTTTTTTTTTTTGTCGTCGTGCTTGATTTGCATATTCTGTCATTGAGTTCAGCACTGACTAAACTAGGTCATACAAATTCACTGTGTTACTCATTCAACCGAACTAACTCTACAAAAATAAAACATAAATAAAAGTCTATCATGATAGTCCTATTAGAAATTTCTAACGGAATGCTAAGCCCAAATTTATCGGATAACTCAAAACACTTGTATTTCATACAAAATAGCTAGGGTTGAATTTAGTTCACATCAAAAAGTTTATTATTACTTTTCCCGGTCTTTCAATTGTTTTATACTTGATATTGTTAAAAATTAGTGTGAATGGAAAATGCTGACTGACCTATAATTCTTGCATTACAGTTTGCTCATTCATTATTCTTAACATTTATGCACACTTATAGTCGTTTGAAATGGGGACAATATATTTATTTTTAAAAAAAAAATACGTCTCAAGTTTATCCGATCCACCACAAGGGAATAATTAAGTTTATTAGATTTTTGTAAAATTGATCAGGTAGGAAATTTGATTCGGCTGTTCTGAAGGTGTTAATCTGATGAATAAAAAGAAAGTTTATATAATTCGCATCAGGTAAAACCATATTACATTGATTTATTCAATATTTGTTATAGGGATCAGCATCAACAACTTTACTGTTGACAAATTCATGTTATTATTGTGTTTTTTTTAAACAACACAAACACTTAGAGGATCTTAAATAAAAACACCGAAAAATGGTTTATAACTTCATCAATGAGTAACATCAAGATCATTTCTGTCAGTAAAAAATAAAATGTACTCGTTGAAAATCAAAGTGTAACATATACGTACGTTGGCATGCTAGTTTAAAAGGTATATTAACTCCAATTTACGCCAGTATTTACAACAACGAATGTCCAAACAGGGAATAATGTCAGAATTGATTTTATTGGAATCTACATTTATATGATAATAATAATAATATATGTATCAGAATGCATTAGATACTTCACGCATTTCCGTTTTCTCGATCAATTTGGATTAAGTAAGCAGAACACATCTAGAATATGATAAATTAATCATAGAGATATAACGCTAGGATTTCTCTCTAAACTTGATACCCAGCCAACACTAGTCTGACCATAACGTGTATTCTTGCAGAATCAACAACCAACAATTAATATTGGTATAATGGGTGAATGAATTTATGTGACATATCAAATACCAATCAGACTATCTATTAGTGTTTATGCGAATAGCCTGTCACAATTTTCCTTCGCACAAACAATATAATTTTCATTTCTCTTTCACTTTAAATAAACCTATAAAATTCTAGTTCATTTGAAACTTGATGCTTTTAAAGCAAACGAAACTAATTCTTCAAGACATCGTAGGTAAATCAGGTTTTTTCAAAACTATATCCAACTCATTATTCAGACCATATCGAATTGATGAGAAGGGATAGTATAAAATGATGAATGTTTGAAATAAGGTGAACTCTATTATTATTTTACTAACTCAACTATCTATCCACAGTTAAAACTGTCTACCTGAGAAAAACAACATCTCGATCCAATGTATATTCGAGCAACATGAGAGTCACCTCATAAACAGGTCAACATCGTGCTCTTTACTATGACCCTTTACTTAACGTTACATACTAATAACGAAGGTTTAAAAAACTAGGGGTGAGTACATACCATGTATAAATAAATCAAGTTTAAACCTCATTGTTACTCAACATATGATACTTATTACTACTCACGAGCATTTCGATCACAAATCTCCATGTATATTCGAGCAACATGTGAAAATTGCGCCAATTGAATTTAAACTGAATCCAATGTTTCATTTGACAATCTGGTTCAATTTTTTTCGAGCAAAATAATCGAAATATGTACTAATCTGATTATTCGATCATGTAAACAATTGTCAATGTGAAATCAGTTTTAGTGGGTATAGATTAGATATTATGAAAGTGTCTAAATTGTGACAAGATAACAAGTGTGTGTAGATCTGGTGTGAGAGAATTTCATTGACCGTATATGGTCTCAGGTCATGGTTGTTGGCAAAACCAGATAATCTGATAAATGTTATAAATCAAACTTGTTACAAAATACATCTAATAAGTATAAAAAAAACGAATAATTTTATTACTGTCAAGGCAACAGTCACTAAAGAGACACATACGGGTAAGCTCAAAAGTTTCATATCGAAGATCATTTGTATTTTCATAGTTAACTGTCACTAGTCTGTGTTGTTGTGTGTGCACTAGTATTTTGATATAAGACATGCTTATAATGAATTTTTAGACACTATTTAGTATTTACCATACTTTTCAAATTACTGAACACAAAATGTTTGACTATGAAATGATCAAAACGATATCTTGAAGATTATCTCATTTTACTTCATATAATGAATGTCAGAGGATAGAGATATTGTCGCTCAATTGAATTCATTGATGACATTGACATTCACGAGTTAATCTTGTCAATATGACGTTGATTGTACAATGTATGGTGTTTTGTTAAGTTTCGAACACACAGTTTCGATGTTTTCAGATTGACTTAAATTGATATTCTGTGGATAGTTGATGTGTTGAATTGTTTCAACTGGTAAATGCACCTCCGACGATTATGACACATCACTCAGCATTGATCATTTAAGTGAACGAAGAAGGTTTGGAAACATTTTCAACATTCAATTTTTATTTTCAGAGTTATTTTCATCAGTGTGTTCTTATTTATTTCTTAGAATTATAAAAATTGAACACAATTTTTCTCATTCTAACTACTTTGATTCATTACGTTGTTTATTACATACAGAAATTTGCATTATATCAGTAAACCACTACTTTGATAGATTTAAATTGTGTAGGTTTCTATTTATGAACCGTAGTATACGTGGCATTGTGATAGTCATACAATACAGATAATCATATTCATCAGTCAAAATGGCTTAGTTCACTAGGAGAAATTCACAAACAATATAGAGATGTTGCGTCTCTGTATTTCAGTAATATAAATGTAACTGAATTCAATTAAATCTATTATACAAGAGAAGAATAAATGTAGTTAGGGATGTGGAGATGAGTTTGATAAAACACTAAGAATGAAAGAATGTGCGCTTTCTCGACCGATTTCATCAAACATTAACATAATGTAACTAACTTCTGTTTAAGAAAGTAAACAATGAAATAAGTCACTATTCTATTATGAGGTTGTAAATAACCGTTCAAAACATATCAATATCTGTTCGACATGTCTCATTCTGCAACTAAGACAGAACTACATAGATTTGTTGCTCAGGCTTTCAGATCCTCACTTAAGAAGAGTAAAGCAGCTGACAAACTTCTTAAGCCATGTTGTATGTATTGAGACAAAGCAAACAGTACATTTCTCAAAATGGCACTCTGTTTGTAAGTAAGATGAGAAACTTCAGGATATTTCCTCACACGTTTTCTCATTGATGACAGTTCTGGGATAACTGGACGATGCAGATACAGTAAATATGTTCAATCTCTGTGTACCTCTGAAAGTTAATACGCCTATTGAACCTCATAGGGAAGGTGACTCTAGTCATATATGGTGTTATATTTTCTTTAGTTCATTACGAATACTAACTGTGGCAACAAAGAAACTACAAACATAGACAGAATTATTATGTTCCTTTACAAAATGGCTTGAACTAATTTACTACATAATAAGATCTATACATACTAATGTGATTTCCATGAATCTAGTTCAATCGGTAAGGATCTTCTAAAATTGTTAGTTTTTTAGTTAAGATAGATGATAGCCCTCTGATCGCTCTCACAGTGAAAACCCTAGCGATTTTACTCTTTCTATTTTTTACTTCATTGAGAAATATGTTAAGAATAGGTAGTGTAAACGTTTACGCCAAACGAAACAAATACATTACGAATGCAACATAATAACGTTAATAAATGTTGATTAAAATATAGTTAAAAAAAAGGTTAAGGTGTATTACTCCTTATAAGTGTTTCCTTCCTAATTTAGGAATTATCAGTCAAAACGCCTTAATACTGATTCACTGTTTTGAATTTAAGGCGTCGTCATATTATATTTAGCGTGATAATACTCATTTGTAATTCAATGTTAAAGGATTTGTGATTTTCACCCATTTTATGTATATATTCCATTTTTCTTCTATATAGTGAATTAGTCCCATTATTAATAAATTATCCGATGGGTTTTAAGGGATCATTGAGATGTGTATATAAAAACAAGCATCATTCCTACTCAGATATTACATTGCAACTGGCAAGCTTGGCTTTTACTAAAAGATTACTAACAATAAGCTGTTACCACTCTCAAGATATTACTATTATTATTATTATTCTCACGATAGATGTTTTTACAGTTTGCTAATGCTTAAATTCATTCTATAAAGTTATTACGGTCCATTTTTTGATTAAAAGCATAGTTTTCATTTTATTTCTGATCCTGTTTTTCAAAGAACTGTTACCTAATTAATAAGATAGAGAAATTAACCTAAAAAAAATCATTGGCAATTTGTTCGTTTGGATTGCTTGTTTTATTTAATTTTAGGATCGAACAAAATTTATTGTGAACTGAGTTTCGTCGTTTTCAATGCATTACCATAGGCATTATTATTATTATTATTATTATTATTATTATTATTATTATTATTATTATTATTATTATTATTACTAGCATATGGGCATGGAGCATTTGGGTAAAGGAGTTGAAAAGCTCTGATTCCAAGCCAGTGGTGCACCTGGACTCGAGGATCCTCGGGGATCAAATAGCATATTAACCTATTGTTGGTTACCGACCACCATACGACTGAGTTTCCTGAAGGTGTATCAGCGCCTTATCGACTAGACCAATAGATCAAATCCTGGGGAGTAGTGCCCTAGAAAAACCACTGCTTCGGTTTAGGCACCTAATTAGTATCTCAACTAATGCAGCACATAAACATCTAGGTGCCTCTTTAGACCAATAATTGTGTTTACTTGAAAAAACTAAAACGGTTACATTAACCTAAAGCTTCAGAATGCTTGTCATAATAACTTTATCAGCTTCAGTTTTCACCTGTTTTCAGTCACTTTTTAACTTCCATAATATCTATGTGTTAATATTTTTTCAAATTGAAGTGACTCCAAAATTAATCGGTTTATATAAACCAAAATAATAGCTCTTTGGTTTAAAAATACACGTTCATTACAATATGAAGTTTTTAGCTAGTTATCATAAACCAGTTTAGAAGCGAAAAAGTATCATGCTCAAAATATGAGATTCATGTCCAAGTAATTTGTTAAAGAAAGCTATTTTATGCTTTAAACTCATATTGGTGAATAATATCCATCTAAGTGAACAACAAAATATACTTTGACGAGTTAACTCACTCTTCTGTAAATCAATTCTTCGTCTAAAAATTACTCAATAGGATTCTCTTTCTAATCAACACTTTATGTCTAGCCTGAAAAGCACAGTTGAACTGTTTTACATTGAGATGATAAAAATTATTTAGTTAGTATTGCATGATTGACATTTCCGTTAACTTTTCGAACAATATTCTTAGGGTCACGGACTCAGTACAAAAAATTTATTGCTTATTAAATGCAATAAGTATCTACACTGAAATTGGATTTTATCTCGTGCACAAATTTTTTGATAAATGTGACTATGGAATGATTTTTAACTCATGACCAATAAGGAACCATAAGTCATAAGTAAAACACATTTTAGGGTACTATTTTCATTGGTTTAACGTTTAACGAGCCTTTGCATATATTAATTATGTTTTTAAGCTGACAAATGTTAGCTTAGTTGCTAAAGCTGGAAAGGGTTTTATTGGAATTCTGTTGTGATAAAAACTAATGTTCTGTATATAGGCCTTCCCTCAGTTTGACAGATCTCTCTCAACCCAGCAGCTGGATCACACTCGAATTGCATAACAATTGCAAAAAATTATTTCATCCGGCTATTGTTATATGTTTTAAATTACTCTGCTCATGAGTGAATATTAATGATGTTATGGTCTTTGAAAAAAATTAGATAAGCTAAAAACAAGCGTCAACTGAAATGGAAAATGTTGACATACTTATTAATGAGATCAACATACACAAGAAATAATCATTTCTTCATTCATAAAGATAAATATATATTCTAGCCCCGTCATCATGAAAAATAACATTTATTAGGAATCTTTTGGTGCACATTAATCTTGGAACAATTGCTTTTCGTGGAAACAATATCTGCTGGCGTATCTGAGATTCGAAAGATGTATTCAAAGTCACATTTTTTACATCACGATATATATAAAAGAATTGTAAATGAGATATTTGTTGCATCTTAGTAAAACTCACATTTCAACTTGATACCATGTATATACCGTTCTCTGGAATTTAAAAATTTTGACCATACAAGAATAAGTGTATTGAATAAATGTTTTACTCTATGTACTTTATCACAAGTAGTAAAAGTTTCACAATATTTAAGCCAACGAAAATTAGAGCAGCTAGTATCTGATGATAATTAAAGAATAAACAAAAGTACTAATTAATTGTTTCATACTTATATAATAACTCTTGACGAGCCAAATTCACAACCGTTAATCCAATTATTTTCAAGTTAAATCTATCCCATATTAGAGAGTGGTAACATGTAGAGCAACATTTTTGCTACGTGTTTTACAATTTCACATCAGTTATATGTTATTTATGTAGGTTTAAATGCTTTTTGTTCATAGATCTTACATCATCAATAGATCACAATAATGAGTTCTAGAATATATACCAAGATAATACCATTTCACACATACCGAGTTCAGTATTAATATGAAAGAGATTTATTACTGAAGTTTAATAAATAACTGAACAGTATTCTGAGTCCTTTAAGTTAATGAACTTTCAGTTGCATAAACCTCATCATTTCAACCAGTTCAACCTACTGGAATTGATCTTCCAGCATCAAGAACAAGCGAATTACTAAGCAGCTGAAAATCTGCATCACACTGCAAAGGCAACAAAGATCACTTATCTCGTTCCCATGTTCTCCAGTAAAATTTGGTGGCAGTCAATATCTCCCACAACTTTCATTGCACGACAAGTCTGTTGCTCATGTGACAAATTTTTATTGACGAGAAAGATGGAAACATGTGTGCGAATTCACATAACCATGCTTTTATCATAGATTATTAGATAAATAAAGCCAAATTATGGTGATTTCTTAATAATGGATTTTATAAAAACCGCATGTCCTCATTCTCGCTATTTTTTCCTGTAAAAGGTCGAAATTACCAGCGATCAAATAACTGAAAAAATCCATCCTTAATTGTTAACTGTAAGCATTTACCACTACCAATTTATCCATAGCTTCAGACATAAGAGCGAAACGTTGGTTACTTATTCATCCTTATTACCCCATGTGGAGCATAGGCCGCCTACCAGGATTCTTCAACCTCTTTCTTGGGCTCTTCTTTCCCGTTATTCCTATCTGCTATTCATTCTTTTGATGTTTGCCTTCAAATCCCGTTGCAATGCATAAAGCATAGTATTAATATTTCATCATAAATTGATATACTACAAGGGCTATTTTATTCGTTGTCACAACTGAGTTTTGAAACATTATCACTTATTTGTCCCCTTTTTACACAATTGATTAACATATTGATATGTCTCTTTGAAATTTGCAGCCACAATGAGTTTACGCAAAACATTTTTTATCATAAATGATAACAATTTGTAGGTTTATATTTGATACTAGTTTATAAACAGTGATGATCTTTCACAAAAAATATACGAGAATTCAATTTCACATTCAAAATAAACTTACAGATAATTTTCAAACTGTTTTATGCAATCCAATAAATAAATAAACAGCCTTCCAATGAGGTAAACTGCACTTCGAAGAGCATTCGTGCTATTTCTCATTAGTGAAATCATCAGGTGAATAGGAAACCTCCATTTTATTGATGGAATCCATTTAACTGGTTTAATAATATTCAGAATCATCTTCATTTTATGAACAGCCGGTTCTCTGAAAAACGAATCTGTTATCCGCAGATTCTACAAACAAAATTTATTAAGCCTACTGAATAAGCATATTTCCTTTAAAAAAAAAAAGAAGAAATATACACCTCCTTTTGTATTGCGTTATACAGAAATATCCATTTGTCAATGCCTCCTTACTATATATTCACATACTAGTGGATATTATTAATAATATATAAATCCTTTTGTCAACTTTTACAAAAAAATAGACCAGAAAATCGATTTTAAAGTATAAAATTTTTTTTGAGACTGTTCTCTTCTCTTACGTGGATGATTTAATAATAATAATGAAGGTTTTATTTTCTTCTTTCAAATTATCTAAGTACCATTCATATATACTTCAAAAGCTATAGGAATATTTCCCTAAATGATTATCAAGTTATTCTATCGACATTGGATTCAAATGATCATAGTCTCTACAATTGCTCCGTCATCTTTTTCACATCTCTTTTAAATTTCATTCACAGTAATTTGAAATTCAATCTCACTGTTGTTCATACTTGATAAATTAAATCTGTTTCTGTATGATCATAAGAAACAGTGATAAATCCAGCGTCTGGATTACTGCTTCTGCAAATTATCCGAATATAGGTGATCCTCTTAAAATCCCTTCTGTTTGTGTTTTATGTTATTAAATTGAAAACATTTTATTAGACGCAAGTCAATCAGTTCAGTTATGTTTTTTGGCTATGCAGTTTAATGTGCTATCAGGGATTCTCATTATTAGCATAAAACAGATATTTAGTGTATTTCACTCGCTGTGGTTAGAATGGTTCGATCAAGAATATCAACTTAATATGAATATGGAAATTCGAATATGTTTGATCTTATCTAAAATTTCCATTGAAGACTTGAAACAGTGATCTATTATATGAGTACACTGGATAATTGATAGTTTTTGAAATTCCTCTAGATATGTTCTATTTCGGAGGCCCTTGGATTCGAGATTACTAGATAATCTACCCTGAAACTTAATTACGTGACTTACATCATTAACTTCAGGTTAGTGTTCAATAAGGTGATATGTCTGCACGAACAGCTCACCAAATAATAATTGTAACATTATATTCATGATGATTGACTGACGAATTTCTGATGCCGGCTTTGCCTTCCTTTTTTTTTTACAAAATGTAAGTAACATTTTTGGTTCTAGAAAAGTAGTAAGTTCTGACACAAATCTTTGTATAGAATTTCTACAACTTAAACAAATATAAATAATTGTTCCGTTATGTATTTCCTACTTTTTTTTACAGACCTGAGTACTACTTTTTCTCAAAAAATCATTTTTCCCTTGGAATAATCATACTGGGAATTATACAAATTACTTATTCACAAGAAGAATTAGAAATTATCCGATCTCATATTGCTCAGTGTTCAGCGACAACAACGTCAATAGGTGCAAACCTAAGCTCTTGTCTATTTTGCGTTCAGAATTATAAGAAAGAATGTAAAACTTTATGTGCTTCTTTGGCAGAGGATCAAGATATCTGCGATCGAATATGTTGGCGTTATGCTAAATATGGGACGTTTTCATGTAAAAACAATCATGGATAGTCAGTAATAAATTTTATTATCTAAAAGAAATGAGCTACAACTTGTTAAACTAAACCTCAAATAAACAAACTATTAGTCAGTGATATACGACTAATTTAAACAAAAATGAACATAAAGAAAACAATGTTGTAAACTGACTGCCTAGTTCCGCAATAAGATACTTTTCTTAGCACATTAGTGTTTGTTTACTGAAGATAAAATGAGAGTCATATTTTTCATTGAACATCAATACATCAAACTACACACACAGTCTCTTCTCATCTGTATAGCTGTAAACGGTAAACAAATAATATCGTGAGCTGGTAGCAAGCATATCGATTAGGAAATTCACTGTTTCCATCCATTATTTTTTATATGAACCGGAAATGAAAGTTGTTGTAAACGCTAATAAGGAGTGGCTAACAAAATATATCGTTTCTCTTGAACATTCATCAATTGATGTAGAAATGTTAAATAGAAATCAAAAATGAGTATTTTTTTATTTAACACGAACAATTAATTTGCCAAAAACAAGATACTGCAACTCCTAATAGCCTCTTTCTAAATAAAATGTAAACAGAAAACAAAACGTCTTTGAAGTCTACACGGGAAAATATGTTTTAATGAATGGAACAAATAACAATATTGTGAAATAATCCAGAACTCTAGTGAACCAGTCCCTCTGTGACAAAAAATTTTCTGTGTGGCTGCTATAATAGCGAATCGTTTCTGTGTATTTAGATTGAGTAAGCTTGGTCTCCTCCAAGTATCTATTTTGTATTTTAGACAGTCGTAATCACAAACCTCCTTGTTACATTGGAAATGTCAAATATTTTAGTTTAATTTGAATGATTCTGTTAAAGAGAAAAGTCATACTAAATAATACATAAGTTGTGAGTTTCAAATAATGAGTCCACTTGCACATTCTCATAATGCTGTTCAATTTTTTCATATTACTTGGCTAAATTGATATGGTACTGACAGGCTCTATCAGTATGGAAGTGGAGTTTTGTATCCAGTCATTTTCCTGTAATAATTTCACTTTTTAGAAAAACGATTTCCAGATAGTTATTCTCCTAAGGTGAAATAATATTCCTCTTCAAACAAGAAATCAATCATTTCATGACTCCCTTATTTTATCTAGGAATATGAAACTCTCGGTACATAGTTACGAATACTAGGAAAACGTTTTAAATCATTCGGTTGTTTATGTACACTTTTACTAGGAGAGAATTCAAAGACATGTGCTTGATCAAAAAATCAATGTCAAAAATTGTTTGAAAGAATATTCAACTTCAACAGAAATTTTCAAGTTTTGTACAACGCTATTTATGAAAAATGTTGAAAGATATTAGTTTTTTTTGTAAAGAGCTAACATAGGGTACGCTAAATATATGAAACGTTTCGAAATTCAATTAAAATTTATCCAAAAAGTTAGATAAGAATCGAAGATGTGCCCAAAACGTTTAGAATTTACAAAACATGCTGTTGTCGATGATACTAGACTGTCATGACGCTGAACTCTTTGGATACCATAACTAAAGATTTCACTTCAAAATTCATGATAGTAAGTGCCACTAACTGCTACCCGCCTATCATTGAAGTTCACTTTCGATCTTTCAAATTTGCAAGGTCATCATTTTACCGGAGTATTCTATACAAAATTCGTAATACCGTATTAGGAAACTGAAATAATAATGAATGATTCGTTTACTGATATTTAATTCACACAATATCTTAGTTACTAAACTGAGAAATGAATTAATTTATCTTACTAGTAACAATCCCGAAACTCTACATTGGGACATGGATAATGTTGCTGCATTCTGAAATCATCATATCTGAATAGCACAAATGCGGCTATTCAGTAACTGTCTGTTAGTTTATTAACAGTCAGTCACTTATAAAGTTTTAGTGTTCCAGGCTATCAATTTTAATATTCCCTATTGTCTCGATTGAATAGGCATAGAGGATACACTAAATGACCTATAGGGATAAGTGAACAGTGATAAGGAGAGGAGCAACTTTCACTGTCAGAGGCATTCAATGTTTTGTTCACTGATCATTATGCTAAACAGAAATCGTAATAAAACTATCAGTTCACAGATGATTACATATAATGAATAAAGGTGCAGAAATGCTTTTGTCACTCCCAGTTCAAATTGTGATCGGTAGATAACTGTGGTTGAATTTACTACCAAGTGGTTTAGTCTCCATATCCGAAAATCAATCAATCAGACTAAACCTTAACTACTATCTGATATTCTCTAATGTTAACTGACTGAAACGCTCAAGCATAAAGCACGTTTCATTTCTCACGCCTTTATTAGTTAACTAATTGTTCTTTTAAGTAAATACTAACACACTTTTAAAACATGATCCATAATAGTTTTTATCAGATTACTTACTGTGCAGGCCATGTTAAATCGTTTAATTATGATGTATGAAGTAATGTGATCACTCCATTGATTGTACCATTTTCAATCAACCGTACTCGATTACCTTCAAAATACGATACACTCAGCTAGTGAATTTCACAACAGATTTCCTGGCGCTAAAACTAGGAGCGTCTTACTGTTATTCGATAAAAGAAAACATGTGTTTTGTTATTTACATAACTGTATTTTGATTCCTCCTTACTTCATACTTTAGATGGTTTTTTTGAAGCAGTACTATAAACAAGGTCATTCAAAAATATGTATAATTGTTCCTACGAAATTTTCACGAGTTCCAAAGCTGCCCCAACGTTCATATAAATAGTTTTAAGCTTTAAAAATAAAAACATTAGATTTCTGTATGATGTTGTTAATTTTAGTATCCTGTTTCAATACTACTATGACCAGTAATATAAGTAGGTATGAGAAATCTCAGTATTTTCGAATTATCAATCACTAAAACTAGACAAGATTATTAAACTCTGCAACGTACCTTTTCTGCACTTGACAAAAATAACTTGATATGAGTTTAAATTACTCTGTGCAGTAACTGTTAACTAGAGACTAGTAATTTCATAACCAGTATAAAACTAATTTCAGTCAATAATAATGAGTGAAATCTTACAAAACGAGAAAACCACCCGTTACAAAACATTTACAATGTTAGGGTGAACATATTTAATTATAGGGGACGGTCATACTATTTAGGCTACGAAAATGAATCATGATGTGTATACACATGTAGAGTTCAAAGTGGCTTTTCCAGGTCATCAGTTCTTAAATATTTATTTGCATATATTTACATAAATTATTCGAGTGAACACAGTAAGTGCGATGCTTAGTTATTAATGAAGCTAAATGTTTTACTGAAAAACAATCAATTAATCAAAGTATTCTACTGCTTACTGTTTAATATTGTTCAACATAAACTGGTCAACAATTATATTCGTTGATTTTGTTATGACAGTGATTTACCAAAATTAAATACAGAAACTCTCTTCTAACTTTTATCTAACGGTTGAACAAGCAACACATTTTCAATCAAAAACTTTCCTCTTTAATCCATTTTTATCGCTAAAAATCGTACACACAACTTGTATGTTAACGAATACACTACAAAGAATATAAATCTTAGTTCTTGTCCTGACTAGTCTATAATTCCTTGGATTGTGTAGCTTATTAGAATATTAAATGGTTGTAATTTAAATCTTCATCATTATACACGTCATAAGGCACTGGTTCAGATAGACAGTATCTGGACACTATCAGTACACACTATTTTAAGGGTTTACTCTCCGTTCGTTCAAATGCTGAGCTTGGACTTTGAATATAAAAAAAATATGGAAATCGCATTTTATTAAATAGCATCACAGAAATAATTTTTTATTTCAAGAAATATTCATCGGATGTTCTGTAATCATCTTGACTACTTTTTCTTTTGAAAAAGTTTACGGTAATAAGGCATTTTGATTCAACACTTTTCCGTGGGCAACTCGCTGTATGAGTGTGATAGTGACATCTTAGCGCTTTTTGTGAAGTTTTAATTTCTTCTCATCTACTATTGCTGGCTATATTATATGGACAAACTTTATGTATTGTGATGAGATTGAACACAAGGATGAGAAAGTGATTTTTCTCACGCAAAATCAACATTAATAATTGTTCGTTTTCTTGAATCAAGATGTATCATCTAAGTGAATTTCATTCATTTATAAAAAAAAAAGGCAAGAAACAATCTGAAACTTCTAGTGATTACCATTTATCATTTTGTTGTTATTCATTAACTAAAATAAGCAATAAAGTTAAGTCATCAATAAAATTTATCCATTCGACAAACGACTATTTATGAGTTAAGATATTAAAATGAAAATCTTATCTTATTCGGGATATGTTGAAACTTCAGTCGCATGTGGTCTTCATTAAAATGTGAGGTTAGGATTAATTTTCATTGTAAACTTTTCAAAATTAATTTAAGAAAAAAAATTTAAGTAGGCCGAACGAAGTCAAATTGAAAAAATGCCTTAATAACGCATTAAATTTAATACAGCTCACTTGTTAAATTGCAATCGGCTAAACTGAATAGTGAAAAGCATGTTAAATGTAGGAGTGAAAGATTATCTGCAACATTAACAAGGAAAGCTTGTATGTATTCAACAGATAATGCTGCTAAATGTCCACTAAAGTCATTCACAAAGAAGTGTCATGCCGTTTGAGACTATTGATTATTAACATGTCTCATAGCACATTTCGTTTTTTAAGTCACTTTTTGGCTATGAGGAACTATTTGTAAGCATTGTTTCAATGATTTTGACTGATAGTGACGATATTGTCCGCAAATTAATATCCCCTTTGTAATGTAGTCAATGAAATATACAATATTGTGTGATACCATCCGTGTCACATAAGGAAAAATATCAGATCTACCGTTGAGTGTACAATTGAAATGTACTGTTCTTTTACAAGCCTAAAAAGAATTCTTTAACTATGGTACTTGTTCGAAGTCAAATAGTTTTCTATATATATATATCACCTAATGGTAATAATCAGATGAGAACACGTTAAATGAGTAGAACAAACAATCTAGCATTTTTGTAAACTCCTATTTACTATCATATTTCAATGTAATCAACTTCTTTATTTGCAAGGGAAACAAAAAAGAAAAGTATTTAATGAAAACTTTGATAAAGTATTAAACATTATTTGTATTTATTATGTCATGTTATTACACTGTCTATAAGATTACTAATAAAATTCTCTAATGAATATTTAGAAAATTCATTTCGACTGAGTGAAACAAAAAAGAGATTGCTAAAAGAAGTAAAAAAGAAAAAATTTGCTTAAAATCATGAACGTTCATAAAATTATCATTTGCCCTCAGATTATCTCGAAATCGAACATTATTTTCCAGATCGGTGAATTGTTGTTTCATCTATAAATACACAAAAATATGAATAATAATAATAATAATAATAATAATAATAATAATAATAATAATTAGGTATTACAAACGTTTTATATATTTACAAATAACTCATCAAAATGAAGAATGTTTAAAGTCAAGCACTATAAGAATGATGAGTTAAATGGGTGAATATATGCATAATTTGATTGCTTCCACAGACTACAGATTACAAAAATAACCTTCAATATTCAAGGCTCCTAGTGCGTATAGACAACCACAGTTCTATTCGAAAAGTAATCGTTTTCCATCCACACACTTATTGTAGCTTTAATTAATTGAGGTACAGTACAGTATAGATCCTATAACCTTCAACACTAATTACCATAATTCTGGCCAATTTACTTCAACAAAATAACTTTATCATTGATTTTAGGTTACAGAATGTTCTAAAGCTTCGATGCAAAGACTCCTGTTAACCTTATATCTGAAGTTAACCAATCAAAATTACAGGTTTTGTAGAGTACTCTGCCCAGAAAAATGAGGACTGACCATGCAAATTAAAACAATGAAAACAATTAATCTGTTACTAAGAGCGTTTCTATTGTCAACAACTTAATGTTACAGTACTTCAGTAAAATCTACATTTTTAAAGGATAGATCAAACAAAGGTTAGCATTCTTAGCTCATATGAATTCAGCAAGTTAATGAGTGAACTAGTAGGGACAACGTCTTGTGTAGAGCTTTATATACGGTTAATTTTCTCCGACCTTCGGTACCATGAGACTGCATCACTGCAGATTTATGCATAATATAAAAACCCTTCCAGTTTATGACTAAAGTTTGTCTGCAATTACATTACCATATCACTACACAGCATATGGTGATGTTAGGTAGGTCACAAAGTTTAAGTACTATATTTCTTACGTCTGTTCAAGAGAGTACTAATCTGCCGGACGAAATATTTGGATTGCGTCAACTAATACTATGAAGATAACTCCGCCTGGAGCCCCTCTGATTTACTGCCGATCCCGAGCCCGAATAAAGGAAGGTTGGGCATGGGGTTGGCGACCCCATCCCACAAAAAAACTAACTCGCCCAAAAAATGCTGACCAAAAAACATAATTCGATCCAATTTAACTCTGCCTTTGGAGTTAGGTCTTCTTGCAGAAGAGTTATGACGTCTCATGATGAAAGCCGAAATCCCTCGGAAGTCATGAGGCCGACGCCCCTTCTGACAACCAGAACAACCATTCCTTTAGGAACATGGAACGTTTGAACATTGTGGAAGACCGGGAAACTATTTTAAGTTGCTGCAGAAATGAAAAGATGCAACCTGGAGAGGACTGGAATCAGTGAGAGACGCATTGGACACAGGTAGGACAACTGAGGTTAGCTTAAGCAGAACTGCTGTTATACTCTGATCATGCAACACAAGGAGTTGCACTGACGCTATCCAAACAAGCACAAAAGGCACCAGTCGAAACATTAAAGCATCCATCAAAACAAAGAAAGAGGACGTCACCCAATGCTCTGCACCTACCAATGACTACAATGACGACGTTAAAGATTAATTCTAAGAAATGCTGCAGTCAATCGTCGAGGGATGCTCACCAAAGGATTTGACGATTTCGATGAGAGACCTAAATGCCAAGGTTGGCATGGACAACACTGGATATGAAGACATTATGAGACGACATGGACTGAGAGAAAAGAAGGAAAGTGATGAGACATTTGCAACAAACTAGTCGTAAGTGGTACGTAATTCCAACACAAACACATACATAAAGCTAAATGGATTTCACCGAATCACGATAAGCAGAACAAAATCGATCAAACATGTATCAATGCAAAATTCAGAAGGGACCATGGAGGATGTGAGGACCAAGAGAGGAGCTCATATAGCTTCAGATCACCACTAGCTGGTCGCCAAAATGAAGCTGTAACTCAAGAAACACTAGACAACGGGGCAGACAACATCACAAAAGTTTAATACGGTCTTTCTTCAGGATACCGTAAAACCCAACGAATTCAAGATAACCCTCAGCAGTAAGTTCCAGGCCTTGCACTATGGAAAACAGTTGGAAAGGGATCAAAGAGGGAATCTCTTAATAATGTCCCGAGGTTCTGGGCCACAGGAAGTACCATCACAAGAAATGAATCTCTGTTGGCACCCTTGAAATAATTCAAGAAAGGAGGAAGAAGAAGGCAGCAATCAACATCAGCCAAACAACAGCAGAAAAAACCAAGGCACAAGCTGAATACACAGAAGCAAACAGGAAAGTCAGGAAGAGCATCAGAGCCGACAAACGAAACTGTATGTAAGATCTATCAATGACGGCGGAAAAGGCTGCAAGAGGAGGAAACATGAGACAATTGTACGATACAACAAAGAAGCTCGCTGGAAACCATCGTAAGCCAGAACGACCAGTGAAAAGTAAGGAAGGCAAAGTAATCAACAACACTGAATAACAGCCAAGTAGGTGGGTAGAGCACTTCGAGGAGCTCTTGAATCTACCAGCTCCACTGAACCAACCCAACATCGAAGCAGCATCTACGGACCTCCCAGTCGATGTAGGCCCACCAACAATTGACGAGATCAGTATTTCCGCCAGATTAACCAAGAGCGACAAAGCAGCAGGACCAGAAACATTCCAACAGAGGCAATAAAAGCAGACGTGGAAGCAACTGCAAAAATATTTCACATTCTCTTCAACAAGATTTGGAATGAAGGAACAAGTACCATCAGACTGGAAAGAAGGAGACCTCGTCAAAATGCCAAAGAAAGGCGATCACAGCAAGTGTGAGAACTACAGAGGCATCACTCTTCTTTCAATACCAGGCAAAGTCTTCAACAGGGTATATTTAATCAGAATGAGGGACTTCATAGATGGGGAAATACGAGATCAACAGACTAGATTTCGTAAGGATCAATCGTGTACCGACCAAATTGCAACATTACCAATCATTGTGGAACAATCAACAGAGTGGAATTCACCACTATACATCAACTTCATTGACTACGAGAAAGCATTCGAAAGTGTGGACAGGACAACACTGGAGGCTTCTTCGACACTACGGCATGCCTGAGAAGATAGTCAACATCATATGGAATTCTTACGATGGATTAAACTGCAAAATCATGCACGGAGTACAGCTGAAACACTGGTTCGTGGTGAAGACTAGTGTCAGGCAAGTTTGCTTACCCTCACCCTTTCTTTTTCTTCTGTTTATCGACTGGATTATGAAGACGTCAAAATCTAGAGAAATCACGGTATCCAATGGACAGCTAGAATGCGGCTGGACGATTTATACTTCGCGGATTACCTGGCTCTTCTATATCACACGCAACAACAAATGCAAGAGAAGACAACCAGTGTAGCAGCAGCCTCAGCAGCAGCAAGATTCTCTGATACAACACAAAATGCATCAACCAAATCACTCTTGATGGAGATGCTTTGAAGGACATAAAATATATTACATATCTGAGCAGCATCATCGACAATCAAGGTTGATCCGATGCAGATATGAGGGCATGGATCGGAAAAGCAAGGGCTGAATTTCTTTGATTGGAAAATATATGGAACTCAATACCGAAATCAGAATTTTCAATACAAATATCAAGACAGTTCTACTGTATGAGGCGGAAACTTGGAGAACTACGAAAACCATCATCCAGAAGATACAAGTATTTATGAACAGTTGTCTACGCAAAATACTTCCGATTCGTTAGCCAGACACTATCAGCAGCAACATACTGTGGGAGAGAACAAACCAGATTCCAGTGGAGGAGAAAATTAGGAAGAAGCGGAAGTGGATGGGATACACACTGCGAAAATCACCCAACCGCCCCACAAGACAAGCCCTCTCTTGAAACCGTCAGGGTAAAAGGGAAAGAGAAAAGCCAAAGAACACATTAAGTCGAGAAATAGAGAAAGACATGAGAAAACCGAACAAAAATTAGAAAGAACTGGAAAGGGAAGCCCAGGACAGAGTTGGTTGGAGAAAACTGGTCGGCGGCCTATGCTACATTCGGGGTAACAGGTGAAAAAAATACTATGAAGATAAATTCCCTAAATTTTATTTCCCATTTACTTTATAAAATCTAGGACTGCCATCTATCACTTAGGCTGAACTTTTATACAACTTAACTCCATTTCCATTAAATATTTATTTGCTTACAAATACATGAAAAAAATTATTTTTTAGTCTTGGGAATTCTCTGGGACTCAATGTCAGTAATACTAAATATGAATCGTTTTTTATTTTTGCATAGAATTAAAGTATTTTGAATATTACTTAGATGAAAAACCAAAATACACATTTTATAGCTCTCTACTGGGATTACATCCCAAGAAGTTAGCACTGGTATTTAGCAATAGGTGTCCACTTTTTATCACCAAATAAAGGTATGTGAGGGATATTGTTGTGAGCCACTTTATAATTCAGTAATCTCTTCGTAAAATTAGGATCTCATAATCACTGTATTATTGGTAGTAAATACTCACTACTTCTAAGATAATATTTTGTAGCAACACATTCTGCTTAAAAATGAGTAAATTAGCGCATGAGTACTTGATAGTTTATCAACTGATGAACGCAAAGCTAAGTATTGATGTTGCAAACATAAAAACTAATAGACATAACAAATAAAAGTACCATATGTTTATTGAAACCACCTTTGATTCTTCTCCAACAGCCTTCATAAATATCAATAGTTGATGATGTGCAAAATAGTTTATAAGAAACAAAACAAACTAGGAAACATGTCGACCACAGCTTTGAATCCGATAAAGTCTATAAATGCGATTGACTTCAATAAGTCAAGAATCATTCAAAAAGGTTTTGGTTTGTTTGACAATGAAACAAACCATTTACATATGGGTAAACAGAAATGATATTAGTTAGTGAGATGGAAAACAATCATCTGTACCACGACAACTAGAAATTAATAAGTAAATATGAATTTTATCTTGTTACTTTTATTTTGTTTCTTACTATGTGGAGAACAACGATACATTTTCGTTTGTTCTAAACCAGTTTATTTGCCTGAATACACAATGAATGACTAACTTGTTCAGCACAACAACACAAAATTAAATACATTTGTTTATTTATCCTCAATTATAATATGCATGCATGTAATTGCATTTTTGATTCATAGCATCCATTAAATTATGTAGTTTCACCAACAATCCTGATCAGTAATCATATATAGTCAATGGATTTCATCATATCAGATTTGCATACACCTGTCAACTTAATACACTTTCTTTACTTCTTTCTCTAAAACAAATTACATATCATTGTTGACATGATTGAATGATTCGTTTAATATACAGTTGACGTGTTAACCACGTATTTATATTCAGTAATTTTGAAGCGTGATTATATTTGCTTGGAAAAGCTTGGACCGGATCGTCGAACAAAGCATTGAATTTACTGAAAGATTAATCGCTTACATTTTTACGAAAATCGTTTTCTTCGTTACGTACAAGATAAGTTTCATTAATACCATTGTAAAAAATTATAATTTTTCTAACGTTTCATGATTCAATGTAAGCCATTTTTCTTAAGAGAACAGACGAACGAATTAAATTAACCCAAGTTCAGACATTACAGGGGAACAAACCAAAAAAATATGTAGTGCAATCAATCAATCAATCAATCAAAAATAGGTCTGATCAAATCGATGTCATGTCACTCCGGTCAAGGTGATTTCAATGAAATATACTCGTGTATCTTGTGCGTTAATGGGTATGAAAAATGTGGTATTTTTAATGTGCAACGATGGAGCTGAATGTGTTTGTAAAATGATAGTGTGAGTTGTGAAAATAAACAGATATGATAGATTAGATAGACTGTTCAAGTACAATGTATCATAAGGTCTTCTTTTCTATTGAGGGCATTATATAATACGCTTCAGCTACTCATCGTTTTTGTAGTTGGAAAAACATTTTTGCGTAATTGTGATATTTATAATACGGACGTGATAAATATTGAAGATGAAATGTACTACCGTGGTGGATAATACCTACAGGTCGGCGTGTCAGCAGTGTGCGGCGGAACGTTGCTTAGAAGTCACTACCAAAGACGAGTGTCAGGGGGTCGAATAGCATTGCTCAATGAGGGTGCATCGAAGAACAAAAGAGATGTGAGAGAAAACAGTCACAAACCTGCTTATATGCTAAATGGATGTCTGAATATTATGAGTACAGATTTTTTATATCATCTGTCCTCTTCAAATACACACCACATCCAAGCCTGAAATCATCGATAGTTGCACTGATCGAATTTGGAGCCTTTCAAGCTCTACATGATTATTAGGTGGTTTCTCTGTGTTTCTTAGACATCATTCGGCAGGAGATTAGATTTCGTGACATAATTATCCAATGTAGAAAGAGTCACAATCGACTCACCATAATTCAAAGACGTAGTACAGTTCTAGGCGTTTTATGGTTGAATTGATGCTTATTTTAAATTATCAAATAAACCTTGGTAATAATACCAATTAACAAATAGCTTCAAACTCTGTTAAATATCCGTGTAAAATCAAAAACTCATATTTAAGTTTCTCTGGTAAATTCGAATTAAAAGAAAATATGGAATTCTGACATTGACAAACATATTGAAAAGTAGGAACAATCATACATTTCTGTTTGACATTCATTTTCTCGCACGGCTTTTCTTTGGAATTTTTGGATTTCAGCTCGCTGTTCTGTCACTTTCTTTCTGATTGGATTGAAGAAAGATTATATTTGATTATCATTAGATTACTTGTCAAAAATTACTGATTACAAAAGCTGTTCCAGTTGAAAAGTATATTAGGCTATGTCTGTTATGAAGTGCACACAAGTGCACTAGTCTTATGTATCTGTAATATTTTGTGAACAGATTATTGAGTCGTAACATGCTTTAGTATGCCGAACATATCAAACTTTTGGTTTAGTTTATTAGATAAGTGTTGAGACTATCGTTGTTTTTTCGCATAGTCGTTCAATAGTTCTGTCACATTGAGCAGCAATTGATTATCGACAAAAGCTTTAGTCTTGTAACACACTGCACGTTTAGACTTGTTGTTGCAATTTGATTTCTCCACCTTCACTTACTGAACAACGACTCATCTTCGATGTTTATTGACGCATTCTTGAGTATTGTATCCTATATATGAGTTCGTTCGAGTGTATTCTCGTTAAAATCCTGTTCATTTCTTATCGTTTCTCTGGTCAACCGTTTACTTTACTTCTTCTAGTATCGACTGATACGAATGACCGTTTCCAAGTTGATTTAATTTTCTAATAGACAGGTTAATACATACTATCACTAATTTAAATCAAAGTACAACAGGCGTAAATATGACAAAAATCGACGAATAAACGGCAAAACTTATTTACCTTAAGCTATACTGTTCAATCAATAACTGTTGACTGATGATCTATGGCTACAGTATAAATATATCGTGATCCCCTATTAAAAAGATGTTACGACCATAACTTTTATCGTTTACTTTTCAAATATACTAGATGCGATCGTAAACAGAAAATTACTTTTTATTTCTTGAGTATAACCTTAATCTAAAACAGTCAAGTTAGGCAACTATTGAAAATTAGGAAACACCTAAATGATGTTCGTTCACATTTTCATTCTCTTCAGCATTAGGTTTGAATGTTACCTTCTTTACTTGGCTATCGTTTTACTGCCGTTTGTCAGAAAACCGTTTTTATAGTTCTGACACATTGACGAGTACAGTTTATCAATCACTCAGGTTTAACCGATATGATATGACCAGATACTGTAAACATCTTACTCCTTGTTCAAATCTAATGTGAAATATCAGTTCAGAAAATATATATCTAAATGATGAATTCTAGCTTGCAATGTGTTTAAATCTACGGTTTCTTGTTGATTGCCATGAATCACCTAACATAAGCTCTTATACATACAAAATCTAAAAAGTATTCAACTCACTCCATTAATTCATACTCTTTCTTCATATTCTCGTGGGATTCGGTCAAAGTTTTGTTTATATGTTGCAAATTAGCAATTTGTGACTTCGCTAATGCCAATTCCTTTGCTATTTCCTCATCTTGCTGAATAATCGTCGAGACTTTAGGAGCTTCGTTAGTCACTTTATTCGATACTAAAAAAAGAAGGTAGAAGTTGAATTTAGTCTAAAGTACTTTTGTTTTCCTCGTCCTCATGATACCTAAAACTGAAAATTTTAAATTAACCAATTCAAAGCTTCGAAATTGCATTCAACAATGGTAAACTTGGAATATTAGTCAGCAACAGTGAGATAATAATTTATGGACGACCTTCGAGCTATGCCAAAGTGATCCTGAGAACACTCACCTACTTACTGCGGTTGGAAGACAGTTATAGATTGGCCTGAAGAATCAGGAATAGGCTTAAGAGCTGGATCTAAGTGTCAGGAATTAGAGTTGAGGGTTTTCATTCCGAACTAACATCAGATATCATATCAAAATGTTAATTAATCTATGGATGTGTAAATTTTGCGCTGAATTCCAAGACCAGCTATCTCAAATGTGACTGGTTCATCCCTAAATTGCAGTCTTGGGGCTAAGTGAATTAAATTACTTTGAACAAGAAGGTCTCAGCTATTTATTTCAAAATTAACGTTGATTTCAGTTTAATTAGCTATCTACACATTCTGAATAACACGTGTCATTGTTTACAATAGATAATAAACTACATAAGATTACTGGCTGCATTGCTCGTATTTAAATGTCATTTTTGCTGAAACACAGAGACTAATAGTGTATGCTGATATCCTTTAGTAGGAACCTTTATTATATATATATATATATATATATATATATATACTGAAGTATACAGCTGATATTGAAAGTCGTATATAAATAAAAGTTAAACATGTGTGTTATTAAAGTGATTACGATGGTCTGTGACCAGTTCCATCAAATGTAAACCACTATCAACCTGTTAAACAATTAATACTACCCATTTAACAGACATGGTTATACTGTTGCTTTTTAAACTACATGAATGTAATGTCATTCAAGTAATCTCAATTTGTTCTCTGAGCACCCGACAGACAAAAAACAATGATTGTGAAGCACTCAACAAATAAATCATACACTAATCCTTTCGCAAAGTCGCAATTTCCAAAGCCTCTGCTTCCATTGAGTCAATGAAGTATATATAGGGTTTTGTCGCCATTGATAACATCTATCCGACACAGAAATTACCGCTAATTTCAACCCAATAATTTGTCAATAAAAATTCTAAGCCTCTTGAGTAGTATATAGTTTGCAAATATTGTAGAGTGTCCTTTAGTTACTCTCTTTCATTAAAAACATGCACCATGTTAAATCAACACAGTCAAATGCAGATATCTTTTGACCATGAGAATATCTATAAACTTCTTTATTGAAGAACCAATACATTTCATAACCACATTTCAGTAGATCCTCTAAACTCTCAAACAAGTATTAATATTGCCATTTAACTACAAAATAATACAGCCTAACACTACACTAAAAAGCTATAATTCACAATCGCCTCAAGATTTTAAACGATTAAGTGATCTTCACTGATCATGATTTCCAACTTTTATGCTATAAATAGGTGTTAAAGGAACTCTTAATACTAACAATCAAACTAGTATGAAGAAAAATGAGATTTAAACAAAACAAGCTTACCGGTACTTTCAACAATGGTAGCCACCAAATGATCATCAGTGGACTTTAAAGTCTTTTAATATAAAATTAAGTAAGGTTTAGAGAATTAGTAAAAGTCTGACACACCTGCACATCAGTCTCATCATTCTCACAAGCACGATAAGGAGCTAAAACGAGTAATAGGGAAAAAAAAGAAATCCGATATTACTGACGGTACTTTTCAAGAAATAAATGCGGTCATTAAGTGGATATACTAGATAATGTGAACATATATGAGATCCGTTGATGGATGATTTGTCTGATTTCCAACTAATTACACTCAACTATTCTAAGGTATTTTCGAAAATGCATACATGATCAACGATATGAGAAGTCTTTCCCTTAGAAATACCGGGTATGATATGCGTCGTGTGAAAATCGAACCAAATTAATTGTTATAAGGCTGAGAGCACTTTTATTATAGCCATACGAAGTTTATCGCTTAGACATAATGAAATGTATTACATTACCCGAAACCAGTGGACAACTAACAAGTGAAGTTAAATCATGTTCGATTTGCAGCAAAGGCAATGAAAAATGGTTGCGCCATACCGTTAATTGATTGAAGTTACACATGTTCATCTCAAGATACTTAACTGATGATCTATAGGTTCGGCGCTTGCACGCAAGATCAAAGGTTTTGATTTCTATCCCCAGTGGGGACAAAGATGCATACTGATGATGAATCCTACACTAAGGTGAGACAGCTGTTCAGTACTCTCTGGTTTTCAATGGTTGTCTAAGATCATGGCGTAGTTCCTGTTTCTTAGAAACCAAAAGATTTCCCTGGTCATTCCTAAAATTTATCGCCCTTCAAACTTAAATTTATATGGCGAGAATGAACTTCGTTTCACAGGTAAAATAATAAACGGAAACAAACCAAGAAATACAACCTATATAACCACAGACAACGGTTTATGAAAGTTCGTATCATTCAGTAGAAACATAAAAAGTAAGAACTACTCGTACAATTAAACACATATCAAGAATATTAAAGAGTCTACATTAATCGCTTTACTATTGAAGGCATTAAGACACTGCTTACTAGACAAAATGTGTAAACCTTACAGTCAAACATTTATCTACATAGAAAGAGGATTACTGGAGTTCTTCTTCCACGGATCTTCTGTTCTTCAAAACACTCCGATAGCACTATACATCCAAGTTCTATACTTTTCGCTTCAGCAACAACTTCAGGGAGACTCTGCTGCACGTCCACTGCATACTGCTTATGAACTACATTGTGAGTAGTATACACCGAGCAGGCACTCAGAAAAACCTTAAAGTGTTTTCACTATAAGACAGTGCAATACACCAAATATAATATCTAATATTTGAGGTTACCCACTAAATGATTTGGAATTTAGATCCAATACCTGCGGACAGTCATCACTTGAAATAGCAGATGAAATAGGTGAATACCAAAGTCTCTAACTTCTATGCTCGATAGTGCAGGTTTAAATACCCCAAGTAGATTCTCTGAACCTGCAGACCTTTGTCTTTTAACAAGTTAAAATACTCCTTTCTGTGCTCTTATGGACTTCCTCAAATCAACTGACATTGAAAATGAATTTTTGAACTCAGAACATAGGAAAAACTTACTAACATCCTCTTTTACATCATTTGATGATAAACGCTTGTAAAGCTTCTGTATTTTATTCACTAAATAGTGGTTCTTTGCTATCAACTCTTGTTTCTGCTGATCTAAATCTTTAATCACTCTCCCCAAAATCCTAATTTGAGAATGTGACTCATTGTTTTCACTGGAAAAAATTGTTTTTGGTTTAATGGTAGATTTCTCTTTTTTCTCTGGACACTGATTTGATAAAATATGAATCTGTTCTTTTAACCGCTTGATTTCTGTAAATGCAGTCTTCAACTGTATTCGCAACTCTTCAGTCCGAGTAAATTTCATGTCCGTTACCAAGCGGCTTCAAAATTAAAGTGAAGGACATAATTTAAATAATAACTAAGCCTATAAATTTCTGTACGAAGAGTTATAATCGACAACCTAAAATAAATTTGACCAATCATTCAAGACTGATTGCCAATTGCTTTTATTGGATAGTTTGGAAAAGATATGGTCTTTTAATTCACTGAAGTTATCATGACCAAGTCTCCACTTGGTTAATTATTGTAATAGGGTTACCATGATAAATACGTATCCCATTTAATACCAGATTTTCGCATCTAATAAGCTATTTACGGAAACGACTTGTACATACTTACAAGTAAGTTCAACTTGTAACTTACTACAAATTAATATCTCGAAATATATACGGATAAACATAAAGCTTACCGTATATAATGTGAACGCTAGAATGCCCAAAAGACAATATCAAAAGAAACTGAACGTATGCTCTGATTTCCATTACCAGTTACTAGTACTAATATGATTACTGTTTTAACACATGGAAATATTTGAGTTTTTTGCATGCACACCATTTGATGACATTTTTAAATGTTGTTCATAAAGGCGATATCAATAACACTAATCTATTTTAAAGTGTTCTCCAGTTGATTTTGCCCATCATTTTGACCTTGAAGATCACATCAACTCCATTGACTAGGAAGAAGTGTCAGATACTAATCACCAACCCCTGCGTTTGCAAACTTTAGAATGTGAATACGTATCAGTATAAGCGACTGCTAAAAGCTGTTACAATTCATGTCTCCAAAATGAGACGACTTCATTCAGTATGTTATTTAAATTGCTTTTCCGAACAATATAATCAGTTAGCACCGTATTAGTTAGAGAGACACATAATTATAATTTACTCTAAATAACTTATTGACTTTACTGTCATGAGCATCAGTGAATGAAATCTTATATTTTGAAAATGTCAGTTAATGAAATTTGAAAAAAATAAATGTGCTTCAATGGATCAAGTAAGTAATTTTGAAGCTGTTTGTCCCTGTGGATTTTTATATCTGAAAAAACCCCTATTCAATGTTAGTTATTTTTGCTCGTTCTTTAAATTTAGTTAGTTTTTTGTGGCTGTTTTCTAGCTTATACTGTTTCTACCTCTGAATGATCAGGTAGTACTTATATTTCTGAATATGTCCTTTCTCTGAAGGATTTAACATCCATATTTAACAGACTAATTTAAACAAGATTTATGCATCACCATCAGCTTACTTGTACTGAGAATCTTTATCTTGAAGTTGAGTCTCCAATTTAAAAACCTTTTGATAAAGTAAACGAATATTTTTATATGATTTCTGTTTGCAGCGGCCTGCACTTTGGGTTAGTTTTGAGCTTTGAAAACACTAAGACTCGGAGATACAGTATTTTCTTACTTCAATAGGATCAGCCATCATTGTAAGTTCATTCTCGGTTTTAACCAGATTCTCTCTCAAAGTACGGCATTGAGCATCGATAGTTTTATTTTGTTCACTAAGTAAGGCAACTTTCTGTAACGAAAAAGAAAGTCTTCTCCTAAGATCTTGATTAATAAAATCTCAGTTCAGAAAAGTACTAAGGATCATCAGTACTAATGGAACTAACTATAACCATTAAACTTGAAGTTCTGTAATTCAGTCATGACTCCAACAGAGACGTCTTTACTATGCAAGTTGATGATATTCTAAATGACTTTGTTTTGTTGACTAATATGAAACACAATCTAGTCTAAAAGCCAAATTCAATTCCTTTAAGGCTTAAAAGTGTAAATTTTAGGGATTATAATTAACAAGGAATTCTACGGTCCGTCAGACAATTATAACACGAAAAGGATCATTTATAGCAGTTGATCTTTCCGTATAACATTTTTATCCAGCTCAAAATCTTCGTTTCTTCTCCAGCCTTTAAAACCCAATCAACTTTTTCAACTAGAGTACACATTTTGTATGATCTCCAATTATATCAGTCCCGATTCGAGAAAAATGACAACCATCATGAATTAATGACGACAATATATATTTGTGAATATAATATTTTCAGTAAAGCAAAAAACGTTTACTATCATAGTCCATATTCATCCGCCAACGGATAAGATCGTTGAGAATCAAACTCCAAGACAAATAATTACAAACTCTAAAGAATCACAGATTATCAGTTTCTCTAGGATCCACTCGATAATAGATTTGTGATCGGCAACTTTGAGTGACATGGCCTCAGAATCGATTGCTGATGTGAAGAGGTTCACTCTACTTTATTTTTCCAAATTTCGAGTTTCAGTGTTCCTTCACGAATCCCATCCCACTCTATTTTCGCTGACCTTATGTTCAGTGCTCAGTTTCCCTCAATATAATTACTGTTCAACTGTTTCCGTTAACGTAGGAATCATCACTTTAAATAACCCTAGTCGTTTGGATAATGCAATGACAAAACAAAGGTTGGCCGATATGATATATATTAGCGCAATACACTCCGAAAAACCTAATTACACATATACTTGTTGACAACCTTTGTACTCGAAAAGTAAAAAGCAAACTGAACAACTTAAAGATGAAAAGAAAATACAACAAATTGGATAATGAATCAATGTTATTAAGAATCTCAAGATTAAGAAACTGTGTGAATACATACAGATTACTTGAGTTTCCATGTGGTCAAGGGTTTTATTGGTCCTAGTATATGCAAACCATGAAGCTGAGTTAAGATCAAACTTATAAGTTATTACCACATGATTAAGAGTGATGCTTATATCTCCTCTCGTCAGGCTATTTGATGTCAACTGCTTTCGCAGACATTTTCGTGCATTTTGGACGACTTACCTAGTGATACAAATGTGGTATGATATCTTAAGACAATGTACATACATCCAACGCTCCGCAGTGATCGCGATAGACTTTGTTTTAGCTTTAAAATATGGTTTTCACCAGTAACACGATTATTTTACTAACATATTATTCAATGTTCTTTATTCTATCCTTAACTTACTCTAATAACATTGAAGAATAAACAACACTACCATTATGTTTATATTATTATTTATAACAGATCGTCTCTTACTTTTCTGAGCATAGCAACCTCATCAGAACAATCGCCACTGAACTTAGATATCTGGCAGCCTGAATTTTTTAAAGTAACTCCATTCCTGAAATACATAGCTGATTCCTTCGAGTTCTTCAAGGAACTATCATCAGGTAACTTTAAAGTACTATGTAAAGGTGGCTTGGGTAAAGTGTTACTTTTGAAATATACCAAAAGAGGTTTGACCTATTGATCCATGTTTACGTATTTGTAGTGCGCGGTAGTTCGTGAGCACATAGTGAAGTCAAGGTTACTATTGAAACATAACATTCTATCATCAATTTTTCTTACAAAGCTTATTGTATAACTCGTGTAACTGAACTACTCACTATCTTGATCCTAGGAATTGTCAGGATTCTGGAGGCAAGCTCGCGGGAATTACGGTCTTAAATCCATTATCATGTAAATTACCTGAAAAAGGTATCATCGTAGTAGAACTTACTGCACTAAGAAAATTCTCTGAGAAGTTCGAAGTCACCAATCTTGATATCTTCCTTGTTAGAATTGAGTTTCAGAAGCTAGAAACCTATAATCGTATAAGAGAACATCCTGAATCTTAACATGATATCGTTGGGAAAGACTTCAGAATTATGTGTCTTCACTCAAACACAGGATTCAGCTTAACTGATTCATAACTGTAAAATTATAGTACCGAGTGTATATGAGGATAAAGAATAAAGGAACATAAACAAAATAATACATCAACTTGAATATACTGACTAATCTCAAACTAAATTGTTTGCTACTAGTAGGCAAATGCACGCATTTAAATAACGCGAAGGAAACTGGATAAAACTCCGTCGAGGAACTCATGTTTACTAACTATTCCATAAACCAATTGAGAATGAGCTCCGACTGTAATGGTCGACTTTCCGAAACACAGTGATCTTGGACAACGGTCACTTCACCAACGATTATGTCCAAAAATAATATTCGCAGCAACCTCAAAATTATATTTTAGGCGGCTCTACATTGAGAGGCTGTATAAGCTGCAGATATTCTGCATTTGATTAAAATAAGGTATACAAGTGTTGCCGTTTATACGTCAATTTTTGTCATATAAATTATAGATATTCTCACGGTCAAAAGATATCTGCATTTGACTGTGTTGATTTAACACGGTGCATGTTTTTAATGAAAGAGAGTAACTAAAGGACACTCTACAATATTTGCAAACTATATACTACTCAAGAGGCTTAGAATTTTTATTGACAAATTATTGGGTTGAAATTAGCGGTAATTTTTGTGTCGGATAGATGTTATCAATGGCGACAAAACCCTATATGTACTTCATTAACTCAATGGAAGCAGAGGCTTTGGAAATTGCGACTTTGCGAAAGGACTAGTGTATGATTTATTTGTTGAGTGCTTCACAATCATTGTTTTTTGTCTGTCGGGTGCTCAGAGAACAAATTGAGATTACTTGAATGACATTACATTCATGTAGTTTAAAAAGCAACAGTATAACCATGTCTGTTAAATGGGTAGTATTAATTGTTTAACAGGTTGATAGTGGTTTACATTTGATGGAACTGGTCACAGACCATCGTAATCACTTCGGAATGAAAACCCTCAACTCTAATTCCTGACACTTAGATCCAGCTCTTAAGCCTATTCCTGATTCTTCAGGCCAATCTATAACTGTCTTCCAACCGCAGTAAGTAGGTGAGTGTTCTCAGGATCACTTTGGCATAGCTCGAAGGTCGTCCATAAATTATAATCTCACTGTTGCTGACTAATATTCCAAGTTTACCATTGTTGAATGCAATTTCGAAGCTTTTAATTGGTTAATTTAAAATTTTCAGCTTTAGGTATCATGAGGACGAGGAAAACAAAAGTACTTTAGACTAAATTCAACTTCTACCTTCTTTTTTAGTATCGAATAAAGTGACTAACGAAGCTCCTAAAGTCTCGACGATTATTCAGCAAGATGAGGAAATAGCAAAGGAATTGGCATTAGCGAAGTCACAAATTGCTAATTTGCAACATATAAACAAAACTTTGACCGAATCCCACGAGAATATGAAGAAAGAGTATGAATTAATGGAGTGAGTTGAATACTTTTTAGATTTTGTATGTATAAGAGCTTATGTTAGGTGATTCATGGCAATCAACAAGAAACCGTAGATTTAAACACATTGCAAGCTAGAATTCATCATTTAGATATATATTTTCTGAACTGATATTTCACATTAGATTTGAACAAAGATTTTAAGGAAAAGTTGCTTTTGATTTGTTTGATCTTCATTTGAATATCCAAAGGAGTAAGATGTTTACAGTATCTGGTCATATCATATCGGTTAAACCTGAGTGATTGATAAACTGTACTCGTCAGTGTGTCAGAACTATAAAAACGGTTTTCTGACAAACGGCAGTAAAACGATAGCCAAGTAAAGAAGGTAACATTCAAACCTAATGCTGAAGAGAATGAAAATGTGAACGAACATCATTTAGGTGTTTCCTAATTTTCAATAGTTGCCTAACTTGACTGTTTTAGATTAAGGTTATACTCAAGAAATAAAAAGTAATCTTCTGTTTACAATTGCATCTAGTATATTTTGAAAAGTACTATAGCCATAGATCATCAGTCAACAGTTATTGATTTAACAATGTAGCTTAAGGTAAATAAGTTTTGCCGTTTATTCGTCGATTTTTGTCATATTTACGCCTGTTATACTTTGATTTAAATTAGTGATAGTATGTATTAACCTGTCTATTAGAAAATTAAATCAACTTGGAAACGGTCATTCGTATCAGTCGATACTAGAAGAAGTAAAGTAAACGGTTGACCAGAGAAACGATAAGAAATGAACAGGATTTTAACGAGAATACACTCGAACGAACTCATATATAGGATACAATACTCAAGAATGCGTCAATAAACATCGAAGATGAGTCGTTGTTCAGTAAGTGAAGGTGGAGAAATCACATTGCAACAACAAGTCTAAACGTGCAGTGTGTTACAAGACTAAAGCTTTTGTCGATAATCAATTGCTGCTCAATGTGACAGAACTATTGAACGACTATGCGAAAAAACAACGATAGTCTCAACACTTATCTAATAAACTAAACCAAAAGTTTGATATGTTCGGCATACTAAAGCATGTTACGACTCAATAATCTGTTCACAAAATATTACAGATACATAAGACTAGTGCACTTGTGTGCACTTCATAGACAGACATTAGCCTAATATACTTTTCAACTGGAACAGCTTTTGTAATCAGTAATTTTTGACAAGTAATCTAATGATAATCAAATATAATCTTTCTTCAATCCAATCAGAAAGAAAGTGACAGAACAGCGAGCTGAAATCCAAAAATTTCAAAGAAAAGCCGTGCGAGAAAATGAATGTCAAACAGAAATGTATGATCGTTTCTACTTTTCAATATGTTTGTCAATGTCAGAATTCCATATTTTCTCTTAATTCGAATTTACCAGAGAAACTTAAATATGAGTCCTTGATTTTACACGGACATTTAACAGAGTTTGAAGCTATTTGTTAATTGGTATTATTACCAAGGTTTATTTGATAATTTAAAATAAGCATCAATTCAACCATAAAATGCCTAGAACTGTACTACATCTTTGAATTATGGTGAGTCGATTGTGACTCTTTCTACATTGGATAATTATGTCACGAAATCTAATCTCCTGCCGAAGGATGTCTAAGAAACACAGAGAAACCACCTAATAATCATGTAGAGCTTGAAAGATTCCAAGTTAGCTCAACGGAATCGACCTACAGAGACGATGTGAATATCTGGAGGTTCATTATAAGCGAATAGGATTCGACTGAGCATCAAATGCACATTACGTCTATTGAGGGATGGGCAGTGAAAAACGGTTTTAACCTCAACCAACCGAATCGCCACCTCATGCATATTCTGCCTTGCACGACGCAAACGACCTACACCCTCAATGGAAGTCCGCTTCCCAATATCTGCTGAGAGAGCCATCTCGGTTTAATTATCGCACAAAGCTTCCACACCAAGCCGAACTATTTAGGGGACGCCTCCAAGGCAAATGCGACTTTTTCACTTCTAGTTACTCTTTTACTGAGTGTATCATGTCCTGGATTTTGAAGTAATGAACATTAAGCCCCAAACTCAGTGACATTTAACTTTTACTCATAAGCCAAAACATAAGACAAAAAACATACAATGAGCCAGCCATTATGTTGAGATTATTCGGTGGCTATTGCCTAGAAAATCTCAGAGATTATTACTTTTTAGACAGAAATTAGATTTATCACGCAATTATGAACAATGAACGAAAATTGAAAAACAAAATGAAAAATGTTCTGTACACGTGATTCTTTTTGACACTTTCACATTGATTACTGCACCAACTGTTTGACACTGATTGAATGGTTTAATAAAAATGTGAATAACTGGCAAGTCATTCAGTCATTGCTTGGTCCTTAATTTAAAATAGATTACTTGTGTACTTTTTTCAATAATAACAGTACTTTTATTTCAATGTGTCTATTCATGCTTCCGTTGATTCTTTAGAAAGTTAAATTTTGTTAACAAATCTTTTACAAACGTGCAATTATTTTGAAAAGTATTCACAGATGAACGAGTTATAAGGTTTAGCTTTTTATTAGACTTAATTATTGATCACATGTCACTGCAAGTAAATTGACGGTTTATTAAAATATTTCAATGTAAGGCACATCATTCTTAGATTTAGTTCCGATACAGCATTATCCACGTGAACTAAGTAAATCAATTATTATGACTATGAAGAATCTCAACAATTTTTTTCAAAAGTTAGTTTCCTTTGATGCAATCGAATGACTAAAGCGTTAACTTTCATTTGATCGATAAACGTTTGTTTCGTTTATTCACGCTAAAACGGATCCATAAATTTCAAAGCTTTTAGGGCCAAGAATCTATTTTAATTTAGAAATATCCGATTGGTAAACTTCGACACGACAGGTTTCTATCGACAGGACAACTAGGAACAGTGTAACATTTTGTACAATAAAAGCTTGAACAAAAAAAATTTACTTAAATGCAACATTCTAACAAATTCACAACTGTTCACACATTCAGACCTTGTGATCGACAATTTTATTAGAAACGAACTACTGAGGTGATAAATAAAAACCGTAAGTTTACTTAAACTTAGGCGTTTAAGTTGTACTGATTTGATCTTGTAGTACTTTATTCCAAATTATGAATAAGATAGTGTATTTTATTATACACAATCTAACTTACTAAATATTATTAGTATTCTTCTTGATAATGTTTTCTGAAAAAAAATATTATTTACTTATCAACTTGTATTATGAAATTACTTTTAAATTTTAATCTTGTCTCATTATTCTCTATTCCTAAATTTACAGATATTGAGAATAACACTTTTCGTATAATAAAATGTATATTTTAAATGAAATAACTTGTTTGACAGATAGAAACAACCCATAACATAATACCCTGTGTGGAAACCTACCTAAACTAACAAAATCCTAATATATAAAAACAATGAAATGAATACAAACGTCTTAAGTACATCGAAAAACAACTAAAAATTGTTGAAAAGGGTGAATAATATGATGAATATGATTTCGAGGAATGTAACAGATCATAGTAAATAACAAATAATGATTTCAAATACCTTTTTCAATTGTTTTTTAAATGTCATTTGGACAGTGGCTATATTCACTGCTAGAAGCTATTTGAACATATCCAAGCCACTGCCAATAAGAAATCTTTTGTGAGCGAAACAGTCTGTAATGATTGGACACTAATCCCTAACATCAAATAAATCTTGGTCGATGGGCATAGTTCTACGAAAAACAGATCAGTAAGTCTAATGATATGACAAAATCGATCATACTGTCCTTCGAACATAGTGGTTAACAACTACATGACGCTATCACCTTTATTACCTCTAAATAGGACCCACGCAATCTATGCAACAGCTATCTAGTTTCAAGTTCGTTCAGATCATCAACTTCCGTCATACCACACTGATGTTCCAAAACCCGTGAAAGACTGGCTGATGAACAGCCTGTTAGTTTCCGATTATAAATCTCTTATTCCAAATATTAGATCACCATAACACTTAGAAAAATTTTGTTTCCCCCTTTTTGGAGACGCCTCTAAATTCACTGGACAAGGATGTGTCCTGGAAATATCTCCTGAAGAAGGATGTTCCTGAGAAGTTTATTCCTATCAATCGTTGGCATTCTGAAGCAGCTCTGATGAAAACAGAAAATGGTGGTGTGGATCTGTTACCTAGAGAAAGACTTTTTACTCATGCTTGTGAACGGATAGAAACTATCGTGAAGTTCATGTATCTGGGCCGTTTTGTGAGTACTGATGTAGCGGATGCTATTCCCAACGTGGCATAAAAGTAATGTACAATGGAGCTTTGCCTAAAAGTTGCTACTAGAGAAGAATGTCTGTAAAGTAAAAGGCATGACATGATCGTAATGTATAGAAGACCAAAGGAGGTGTGGGAAATGGCAGTCAAGAACCTGCTTTTATGGTAAATGGATGTCTGAAGATTAAGTGTACATATTTTACATATTTTGTCTTCTCCAAATTCATATATCCCATCCGATCTTCGTTAATCCATAAGTGATTAGATAAATCTAAGTAAAAACTAGATGAGTTATGCCAGTCAGTGCATTCTTTTGCGAAATTGTAATGATAGCCTGGATATATAAGGTCACTTCTATAGCTGTGACGTGGAACCCGAGTTCTCCGAGTAGATGTTGGGCAACCATCGTTATCTCTGAAGAATTATTGTCATTCATTAGCAATACTATATTCAGCAGTATGTGTTCGGACATAGTGACGATAACATAACTGGTTCCTGATATCCCTAAAATTCTGGCTTTAATGGACCGATATAAATCCAACGTGAACAAAGAACTAAATACTCCATGAAACCAAATCTTCTACTTAATTCCGTACATTATATCTAGACTAACCCTGTTTGAGCTACGGCCGTACTTAAAAGCCAAACATGGATCAAGTGGGATGAGTTTATTTTGTGGACTAGTTTATACAGACAAATTATGGAGAGCAAAATGGAGAATGTGAATGAGTCAACACATTTTGATAAAGGTAACTAACTGCTTATAGGCTGACGTAAATAACTAAAGACATGTGATGAATGGGGTACCGGATCCACACACACGCTCAGATAAACAGTTAGAATTACTAGTAAATAATTGATGAGGTCAAAACAAGTGTAGATAATGACTTGAGAGGAGTAAATTAAACGGTCTATCCAAAAGCTAGAAAAACCCATGTAGGCATGACATAGTAGTGCACCAGACAAGCCCAGTGGCTTTTAAATCTAGGGTTAATGATCAACACTGAAATGGGTGGGAAAGGCGGATAAGTAGTCAGTCTGTGACGTAATGAAGTGTTACAAAAGGCGACTATATAGAACAGACGTCTGTAGGCCTATCATGACATCCTGGTAGGAGTTCTAGAGATGAGGCAACTCACTGGCTTGGCATGCCACCAGATATAGTCCAGAACAAAAGGCGATGGTGATCTTCGTTAGCATTTTTTATACAAAATCAATAAATTAACCTACCTGATGTAATTCTTAGTTGTGTTTTTAACCAAAATTCACCTTCTATTATATGTTACTCTGGTTTAATTATCGCTATCGATTTACAAATTTTTTTTACCACACTTTCCCCTTCTTCTACTGTCTGATTACAATCTCAGATTTTTATTTGTCATACATTTACTTTCGTACCATTTTGTATCAGTATTTGCTTACATTAAATGGGAAAATAAAAAAGTATTTGGATCATAGCAATAAAAAAATAAAATAAGTAAATGTGCTTTTAGTTATGAAAAAAAAATGTAATTTGAATTAAACCGTAGTTTAGTGTTATGGAGGCACGATAGAGTTGAAAAACCGGTGATCAGAAATTAAGGATTACAATTAAAAATAAGTTTAAAACAGGAAGTTAATAAGATATGACTAGTAGTTTATAAAAGTACCAAATAAACAAATACAGAAAATTAAAACTAACAAATATTCCAATGTTAAGTATATAAAATACTAGTCAGGGGTTGAAGTAATTTAATTGTATCATGAATATTATGTAATTAAAGACAGGTATAGAATTGATCAAACATTTTATACATGACTAATTCACGCTTAAGAGCATTGACGACAAATGTTAAACATGTCACATTAACTTCCAGTAATAATCTCATTGTTATTTAATTCAACTATTTCGATGTATTAAATAGAATTTCATAGTTAACAGTTGAGTTTGATAAGATTTTAAGTAAAATAAGTATCCGTTTGCATTATCGATTTGTAAAAAATGTAGATAAAGTCGTAATGATCCATAATTTACAGTCATCTGTTGAGTGAAAAGATAACGGTAAAGTGCGGTAAGTTTTCAACTTGCTTAAACTTTTACCATCCATAAATGGTTTTCGGAATGACATTTACAAAACAGCATTTCATAACTTCACCAATCACCGTGGTCCTGTTCTCATGCTCTTCTGAAAAAAAATTATTTCTGAGCATTTTTTATTTCTTATACAACTTAGATTAGTAAATAATAATATTCTTTCTTCTACATGACTCGTGATTTATTGTTCAGGAGTAAACGACAGACGAACAAAAGCAAAGAAAGTCGAAGTGCGGGCAGAAGATACACAAGCGAATATGGTTGTTCTGGTTAGCCTTTTTTAGCGAGTTAATTTTCTACGGGAGGGAATCTCTAACCATATGCCCAACCCTTCTCCTTTATCCAGGTTTAGGAGCGGCAATAAACAGTGAAGAAAAGCATTAGGACTGACTATCAGAAATATGTAGAAAACCTGGAAAATACCACAGAACAAGCTTCCAGGGAATGAAAGAACCACATGATACAACCAAGAAGTGAGTAGGGAAATATGGTAGTCAAGATTGGCCATTCAGGAACAAACAAGCAAATATAATCACTGAAGACCACAAGTAGCAGAACCGATGTATAGAGCAGTTTGAGAAGCTACTGAATAGGCTGGACATCGAGACGGCACACTCAAACTTCCCTTTAGGTATGACTCCACTATCAGTAGATATACAGTTCTTAATAAATAAATATTCTGACTCATATCAGTTTTATTAGAGTCTAGTTATTTTATAAGAAATATTTATTTATCATGAGAATCATCAGAAAATCGTGTACCGTAGTTTCGACTTCTCAAACCTCAAATGAACTTGACAAGGCTAGACTATAATTTATTTAAAGTGACTTTACGTGGTTTCATCTGATCTATGAAATCAAAAATGGTGACTATTTCAATTCTTATCCAATAGTCAAGTGATTCGCCCACTATCATGCGCAACCTTGGTCAGATCACATGCCTTTCCCACCTGACCTATTTCTATTTAAAATATTGGTTAAGGTTTACATAATAAAATAATATATAATAAAAATGTAATTAGCGGAAATTCAACTTTGCATCTTTTTGGTTATAAATATATTAAATTCGATTTTCAGTTGATATTGTACTGGCATTCTTGAAAGACTGTACTGAAGGTTAGTATATTGACGCCATTGAAGAATTTGTATCTTTTTATGTTCATAAAGTATTCTCAATTTTACAAATAATCACCATTGAAAACAACTTTTCTGCAATGATAGTTTCTGAAAATTAATGCTTAAGCAAGTAACGTTGTATGTTAAAATAAATTATAATTATTATTCCTACAGCAATTCATTTGACTAAGACTTAAAAAAGTATATATTAGAATAATACTTGAGCTTCAAAGAAGTATTTATTTTTACTTTACTTCAGTTACCATTTATGTCAGTCGATCACTGTATGGTAAATTAATTGTTATATGGTATTCATAGTGGCGGTGTTCTCGGTACGGTATTATGATCGTTTGACACAATTTACCTGTTTAACAAGACTGATTTTCTCGAAATTGGGTACAGCGAATCAGTTGTTCAGTACAAAACCTACATATTTATGCTTTAGAGTAATTTTTTAACATTTTAGATTAATGATAATATGAAAAATATCTGTTGCGATTTATTCCTAATTTTTGATATTGTCTGAATGAAATAAAGTTTCATTGTTGTAGTATTTTCTGGGCAAAATAAACAGATAAAAAGTACAAAAGTACATGCTACATTAAATGCAAGAATCTGTTAACCATATGAAGTTCAGTTGTCCAAAATTTTTCAGTAGTTTGGTAAAGATATATTTTAAAAATCTGAATATATTTTCATAATACAACGAACAAAATTAATTATGTACTATACTGATGGTGTGGATATATTTCACTAAATCAACCTTTACAAAGATTAAAATTGCCTGGGTCAACTGATTATTTTAAAGTTAGCTCTGAACTCATTCTCTTGCAATAGATTTAGCTTTCAGCCCAAACGCTGTTCTTATTTTTGTTAAATATTATTCAGCTCATTATGGACTGTAAATAATGGTCTGTTACCAATTATGTGTGGTCGACAACACTACCGGTTGAGTCAACACTTACCGCCAGTTATCAAGTGGTGTTCGTCAGGCTTGTCCATTTTCCCGAATTTTATCCAACCTTGTCATAGAAATGCTTTTAGATATAACAGTTTCGTCGTCTAACTTTTCAGAGGTGGACCTTCGAGCGGAAGAAACACTTTCTGATGTGAAGAATGTGAATAAGATAGTTCTATTTGGTGAAGAATTTGACAAAATACAGAGTCTTCTTACCACTTTAAACAACAATGCAAACATTTCGGGATGCGATTCTCCTTCTTGAGATGCGGAATTTTTCTTCGAGATTGGCTTAAGTCGGCGACTGAACTATTAATAATGATTGAAGTAGTTGGGACTGTTTACCGACAACTTTAGAGTCCTACAAGTCCTCACGGCTTAATATCTGACGAAATCTAGGCACAAATATAGAAAGCTTGATTGGTTCTTACCAACTTTTGTCATTTATGGCATAGGTGAAAAGTCCTTGTACCTACCGAAAAACAAGCTTACGGAGTAGCAGTCAATTCCATTCCATTTTACGGGTGTGAAACATGATCATCAAGAATAGAGGATATTCTTAGGTTACTAGTATTCGATCATAGTGTTCTTTGAAGAATTGTTCGTATATCCTGGGAAAATCGAATAAGCAGTGCTGGTGTTAGAAAAAGGGTAGTAGGTAAGGATGGCAAATCAGTTGACGAAGTTGTGAAACTCCATCAGTTGAGGCGGTTGGGACATGTGTTACGTAAGCCCAACTACCGACCACCTCGATGATCGATGTCGGGTAGATCGATGTAGGGGTAGACTGGAAGAAAGCTAGGGGTGGCCAGATGAAAACATGGCACAAATCCATGAAGTCACTGACAACTGGACTGAGCCATGGTAATAGGTTAAGACTACTTGGTTAAGGTCCACTTGATTTCGGCATAGCTCGAAATCGTATACATTGGCTCAAATGCATCAATTCTTTATCTTCCCTCAAATTCTAGACCTCGGAATTCCTGACAACGTTTTATACTCTCCTCAATCTTATCATCGATCTCTGATCTTTTCCATCACCATTAATACTGTCACTGTCTTCACTATTCTGAGACCTGGCGTGACTATTTCTTCTCTCTACGCTAGTGTGATATATGTGCTTGAACTAATGCACATACGTACAAACTTCTACGTCTCAAATGACTAACTGATTGGTTGTCTTATCGGATTAAAGTTCTCAAGTGAGTTTAGAAAGTGAATTCTATAAAGACAAGATAAAAATGGAAATAAATATCTAGAAATTAATATGCTTGGTGGCATAGATTTTTTTTTATATAACCTCTATTTAAATCAAACTCCAAATTCTTTTATTGAATAAAACTACTTATCTTTATGATCTTCCATGTTTTCATCATTGTTAATTTCTATCATGTTACTCTGAGTACATTGGAACACTTAAAAATCATATTTTTTTGACCAGAATGCTATCCAGCTCAGAGAGCGAAACTCCGTCAGAATGCTATCGTCCATGGTGCTTTATATAACCACAAAACACTGAAACTGTAAATGACGGCACATTTAGGGAGCGTTTATCAGTTGTGTATTCACCGATTTAAATATTGTGCAATCACCCGACCGAAACTGTGCGAATGATATACTCAAATTTTTCATTTATGTTAGGGCATTTTTTTTTAAAAAAATCAAATAACTATCTTAACTACTTGGCACCAATAATATGTCATCAGCTTAAAATTTACGACCGTTCTACTATTGTTACTTTTCTGTGAAATTTGGTTCATGTGTATAGTTCATTAGGAATCAAAGAAATTTTCCGCATCTTATAAATCTCAGATACATTTATAAACTTATAATTTCAGTATAAAAACGATTTTTAAATAAAACATTTATTGTTCTAAATTATAATAATTTATGTCTGTTTGTAAATTCATGTTGCTTAAGAATATTCTACATTCACATTCTTAAATGTTCATATAACCATGGAGGCTTTGTGTTTTATGTGTAGACTTGAACATCCTTGATGAAATATATTAACTTTATGCAAGCACTACTGAACTAACTATGCTTCATGTGGACATACTAACTACATGTTATTGATAAGCTTGTTTATATGCTTCTCTTATGAAAATAATTCTCTGACTGCAATATACAGCCAGTTCGAGAATATGGAAACAGCTTATCAGTTCACCTTTAATTAACACAGTTATTATGATGCTAGCACTGCATACAAAAGCTCTTTTTGCTTTCTCCTTAAGAATAACGTTTTGATTACTTTTTATCAGTTACTAGCTCTACATCGTTCATTATAAGGTGATATTCCATAGCGATCCTGTTAAAACCTGACCTTATTAAAAAATTGATCGCTTTTAATAACTGATAATAATAATAATAATAATAATAATAATAATATATCATGGTAGATTAATTTTGTTGTTTATGTTTAATGTTTCGATGACGAGTACAAGAATTCTTCCAAAAATTAGAAAGACAAATAAAAGCATCATATTCTGTCGCATCATGAAGCATTTCAAAAAATGTCAACTGGCTTTACTTCCATCTTTATTTCACGCTATGATTACTGCTAACAAAACACATTGAACAGAAATAGTAAACGCTTCACAAAATATTACTACCTATTAGTTATTTAAGCTATTCAGTGGAAGTATTCCGTAATACGATTTTATCTGTTTAAGATTATTTTATTATGTTGTAGCGAGAACAAAGGAATTAGTATCATGTTAGTTAGTAAAAAACTGAGCACTGAAAATATAAACTGAATTTCTTAGATTGAATCATTAAAAAACTCATCGTCATTTTAATTCTAACCTTACCTGTGTTTCCTGATAAAATTACCAATACATTCGAATTTAAATGTGCACAGAAAGCTGAAAAATACAAAATCAATCCAAAAATGAAAATTTCTAGCCCAATGTCCAGCCGTTCTCATTAAACCAGGTTCGGGACCGGTTGTAACCTTAGAAGGGTTCTTGGGGGAGCTAATCTAAAATTGAGCTCGTAGAAAATGTTATGATGTGACCATAACTACACTCATCATTATACTCATGTATAATAATTTTACATTTCATAGTCTACTTATGAAACTAAATGCTGATTGACTTTTTATGAGAATGAAGATTCAAATGATTAGCAAACATCAACTTATACACTCACCTTGAATCATTTAAATTAGTTCAGTTCATACGTAACGGGTTTAAAACAATATCAAATGACTGACGGCTACCAGTTATTTATCTGAATGTGAATGTCAAATAACTAGTACATAAAAAAAAGAATGGATTAAAATTTCTGTTTAAATAAACGCCTTGAAGTTCAATGAATTTCATATATCTAGTGGTTTTCTGTTCAATACAACATAGAATGGAATGAATAAAATCGATAGAGAAATCCCAATCCTTTGTCATGTGTCTAAATAAAATAGATCTTTTGCAACTTTCCGCTAACTCTTCATTCAAAAATAAATTATTCCCTGTGATATTACCAGTACTTTTTATGGAATATTTTTCACCTGTTAATAAAGTTTAGATGTAAACTTTATAACCTCTCCAAGGAAAAAGGTGACGATTCTTTCTTTAGAAAATAAAAGCCTACACAACTCATTATATGACTGAACCTCTTAATCAGAATTACATAATATATAAAAGCCTGGTATCGTAAGCTAAAATCATGAACCAGTCCAATTCAAACAACCACTGAGAACCTAAGAGAACTTGAGTTCCGTTTCGTCCTAGTATGAGGCTCCTCAGTAGTGTACACCCATTACCCGGTAGACAGTAGTCGAACGTAGGTCATTCAGTTTCGAGCACGAAAGTTTGACTTACGAACCACTGAAAATTCATCCAATGGTGTAATAGTCTAACACGATACTGCAAGACCATCTTCCACTGTCTTCGGTTAGTACTTTTCTCATGTCCTATACCGTTTAAGTACACCGATCACAGCTTCTCAATGGGACTTCAGAAAATTTCTCTTAGGGCAAGTTATTCCTCTAGGGACCCCTTTTTGAAATGAGAGATTGAATATTCGTTTTAAGCTTAAGTTGTTTTAAAACTTAACATTATACTTTAATTGGTAAAAATAATTTTACATGATAGCTTATCTTATTTATTTCACTGTAATATGACAAATACTCAAGTAAAACTGTCTGGGCTTGATTCGAAAATAATTTTAACTAATTTTACTGAATAATGTAATGACGTTCGAAGTGTTCTCCGTTACATTTTACTTGTGTAATTTTCTTTAATAAATAGTTTGAGTGGAGATTAAACACCCGATTAGAATGGATTCAAATTCGAACGATGAAGTCGAACCACTGAAACTGGATGAAGTAAAGGAGAGTTTCATAAAGAAAGCAAACAAATTTGATTATATTCGGTTAAGTTTTACTGATCTTAATGGGATTCATCTCAGTAAGCTATTATCTACACGATTCGCGAGGAAGGTTGCAAACGGGGAAAGTGAAGTTTACTCAGGAGCAATAACAAGTGGAGCTCGAGGTGAAGTAAGTATGAGCTAGGGATTTTATAACAATCATGTGGAATCTATCCGTGAACTTAAAGCGTTTAGAGTTTCAGTTTCTACAAGAATTTTCGATTACCAAGTAAAGCAACCGACATCAGATCGATGGAGAAGTATGTAATGTTTGAATTTATGAAAAAGTGCATTAAGGCATGGTTTGACCCCTTTGGGATTCTTGGATCCACAAATGAGGTCAAGACACTCGTCCTTTAGTGCTTGGTATTCAATGGCGTAGCAAATAATAAATGTTATGCATTATGAATGGGCTGTGCGCGTGATTTATCTAGTAGTTATACCAAAAAAAGCGTTTCATTGATCATTGGCAATAAATTATATCAATATATGTTCATTAAACTTTTCAGTCATCATTTTTTCACTAAATAACCATTCAAAAGACTTTTAGCTCACTCTGATTCCTTAAAGAAACAAATTTTCGCATTATGAATCCTTCACGTAGTAAAGTTTTTATGTCTTTTGAATTGACATGTCAGAAGTACCCGCTGCTACTTTCCTGGATTCGCTTCAGAGATTCTTTTACCTTTTCATATACCTACCTTTGTTTCCGTCACTCCATAGTAGTAAGCGGAAAAATAATGTGGAATTGAATGTCGACCTTATATCTTTAGGTCTTCACATCTCAGTAACAAAGCGTTTTCAGTATTACTGAAACATAAGACCAATTTACAATGGAAACCAAATAAGACTTCAGTAAAATAAATGCTTACAGCCTAAGGGAAAAAATCGATCGATTTATAGCGTTCGAAAAAGCTTCTCCTGCATGTTTTACCATATTCCGTGGTTTTATTTTTGGTCAATCAGAAGCTGCATTTTAGTCCAATATCATCACACTTCATCGTCTCAAAATATGGCTTCATAATGTTATATATCACATTACTGTTATTATATTCTTGATGCAGTAGGTTGTGATCATTTTACCTGACTGGCAGATGTTTTCTTATATCACTATTTTGCAACATCTTACAACAAACAGTGAATTACTCAGTCGATATAAAAATAATACAACTACAAAATGTTATCACTACTTTTGGTTCGAAGTAGATTTCACTTCAACTCTCTACCATAACTAACATCACTAGATAGTAATGTATAAACATAGATGAGTAGCATTTTCAACCCTCCGTAATGTAGATGATCACTGTCATCTTTTTAAGTATGTTTAGAAGTTCTAGAAATTGATTTACCCAATTCATAAGTCTAAATCAAACCAACCAATGATAATACGATATAATTAACTTAAAAAAATTTACCTGTTTCTATGGCCTGTAAACTTTTTATTGTTCAAGAGAAACGATCACAGACGTTTAAACTAGTTCTTAAAATTTCAGAATATTTATTCCCTTATCTTTGAATAAAGCAGCTGCTTCGTGGAGATTTCAACGTTGGTAAAGCTGATTAAGGATGATAACTGGTTTAGTATGTATTTGACCTCTAATTTTGAAAAAGCATGATGAAGATATTAAGCTATAAACCATGCCTTTTGCTAACGTTTTTTCTACCAATCTGAAAGCATGAATAAATTTTCAGAATTTTTGAGCTGATGTGTTAATTTTTATCAGCGATGATCCTGGAAATCATAGAAACCATACGTTAGGCATTAAACTATCCATTCAAATGATATTCTCCCAATAGTTGATTTTTCCCGTATGAAACTAAATGTTGTTGATATATAATAAACAAATTTACTTGAAATTTTTTCGATCACAGGTATTCGACGTGCCAGCAATAATAGAAAGAAAACATGTAAACAGTAAACTTAAACCTGATCTGTCAACTTTTCATCCATGCTACTGGATTTCAAATGGAAGAGCGCAACATTCTAATGATAATAATGTTGATCTTGATGACAATCGTGAGAATAGAAAATATTCTATTTGTGCTGTTTTGTGTGATTTAGCCTGGCCAAATAATGAACCAATGAAAGCTCATCCAAGAGTCGCAGTAAAAACTCTCATTGATGAACTGCAAACTAAATATAATTTACGTTTATTTTCTGCTTTCGAGCCTGAATTTAGAGCTTTTGAAAAAGGCACATTTGAAAAGACATGCCTAAAACCAACAAAGGCACGTGAGGTTAATTCATCTTCATTTAATCTTCCCATTCCGTATACCAAATTTGGTGATATATACAGAACAAGCCTACTATCAGTCTATGAAGACTTTTTCATCGATATTGATCATAACATGCAACTTGCTAACATAAACATTCAAGATTACAGTAATGAGGATGGAGAAGGGCAGTTAGAATCGCCGTTAGTACCAACATGGGGGCTATCTGCTGCAGATAATTATTTTATATTGAAGCAAGCTATTAAAGAGATAGGTGAAAAACACAGTATGGAGATTTCGTTTATGACTAAGCCCTTACTGAACGCTAGTTCCAGTGGATGTCATTATAACCATTCACTGTGGTATGCCGATACTGGTCAGAATGCATTTTATGATAAGAAAGGTAAGCTTAGCTATTGAAATGAAACTATACTATTTCATAATGGTCCATGATATATATATATATATATATATATATATCAGTTCTTATCTGTTTTTATTCAGGAATATGGTGTTATCATTTAATGTGGACATTGTAATAATCTGACAAGTTGTTGACTAGTTTCAAACTTCTTGAGTTTCCGAATCTATTTGTCTATGACTATTCGGTCATTTCAGTTAGATTACATTTTTATATTTTGCTTGAACATGCAGTTTATATCCGTTTGTAGGAGCAAAATCTACAATCTTGATCAAAGTTACTGGAACTTAATATAATATGTACTAAATGATTCCAACTAAGAAATGTAATTTTCATATAGGTATAAGTGTAAACGGATGTGTTTAAATGTTTTATTCTCTTGAAACACGTTCCTAATTTTATTTCTCTAAGTGTATTTGAATAGAATAATAAAATATAAATGCCTTCAAAAATGAATAATGCCTTACCAAACCGAAAATAAAATTTAAAGAAAAAAAGTTCAACTTTCCTTATTGAAAGCACTGGTATAAGCTGTCGCAAGCTCTTCAGGAGAAGCGTTTATATAATACTATTTTGAACTTTCCCTCACTCCTTGTTTCAGATCCCGATGGTTTATCTTTGATTGCTCGCCACTGGATCGGCGGCCTGATAGAGCACCTTCCAGCAATGCTAGCTATTTGTTCACCAACTATTAACTGCTATAGAAGACTAAATAAGTTTTTTGCACCGGGTGCTGTAAACTGGGATTTTCGTGACAGATTTGTAGCTGTTCGCGTTAAAAATTTTGATGAGAAGAACACATACATTGAAAACCGCATCCCATCATCTGCTTCTTGCCCCTACCATGTTCTGGCCGCTACTTTAGCGGCTGGTATGGATGGCTTAGATCGTCAGCTCGAACCACCACCTCCTGGTCAGAAACCGTCAGAAAACGGAACTGATGATCGCGTGAAAATGCTACCGTCCACCTTTCAGGAAGCCCTACAAAAATTGAAAGAAGATAAAATATTCACGAAAAAGTTGGGGAGTGACTTTTTTGAATGGTATACTCTCGTGAAAGAACTCGGTGATTTGGGTTCGCTTGGTCATTTGGATATAGACGATAATCAGGAGGAAACTCTGGCTTTCGAAAGATATGAATATCTTAAGTTTACTTAATAAGGAATATCTATATGTAACAAATTACGATTACGAACAATCATATCTGTGTAATTAATCAAATTAACAGACATTCAAATGGTTTCACAAGAATCATAACTGTGTTAGATAGTTAAGTGAAACTTTCTGTGTACAATGAATAACGAACGATGTCAATTTCATCTAAAATATTAAATGTAAACTGTTAATCATTCATCCTTCTTACCCTAAAATTTGTTTGTAATGATGTTGTTTAGCAATATTTTTCCTAGATTTTATAAATTTGAACTGAATTTATAATCTTTTCGTGTCTTTTTGAGGTTATACTTTTATTTGTGATATTTTTTCTACACTTTGAAATAAATTCTGCAGACTATCCTCTATTTACACTTTTATATCACAGTTATATAAAAATACTAGATGCAAGAAAATGTCGTGTTACCTTACCTCCCCGTTTACTGAAAAATAATAATAAATGTACTCTTGTTGACTGATGTGTATAGAGTCTCCTACCAAATGTAATATGAACTAGTCTAGTATTGGTGATTCTTAGAACAGGTTGTCCAATCTAGTCCCAGATAAATCGGTTAATATGAGAACTATCAGTAATCCTATTGAGGTATTTTTCTTACAAGACTTTTTCTTACTTCATTCCTGATATATTTATCGCTTGTCAGTATCATGAATGAATCCAATTATTTATTAGCAGATATGAATAGTGGTTAGTAGTAAAACAGGTGATGTGCCTTTCGTTCCATTTCAAACTAGTCAGCGCGATGTACCTGCATCTCGGAGTTGATGTTCATTCCGAGACTCGAACGCGGACATAAGTATTTATCTTTATATCTTTTTATAACTATAATTTAGCCTTAGATAGTACCCCAATGAATATGCATCACTGTATCCTTATTTTTCCATACTGACCAGAAAAAAAGAAATAAGTTTTAGTCTTCAACTTCGTATCAGAAATTTATATTCTAGTAGGCTGTAAGAACTTATATGGATATGCTAATACACTGAGGATGAACGATAAATCAGTTTCTTCCTATTTTACAGTATGTTCTTGGATAATGACCTTTACACTAAATACAACTCTGTAAATTATAATGATATGCTGATACTACAATGACGCCTGTTGAGTCGTTGAATTAATTTTTAATAACAGTTAAAAATCTCCCCTCAGTTTAAACAGATTTCTCACTGCAATTCATAATAAAAAATGGTACATTTTATCGTAAAACCTTAAAAGCTAAAAAGCTTGATGTGTGTAACGTATTATCATTGAATATTAACTTTCTTTATTTTTCTGAGCTTCTTGAAATTCTGACATTTAATTATCGATCCTTAATAGTATAATGAATATGTTTAACAAAAAAAGTAAGTGCTTTAGTTTCCTGTCAAGTTTAGTCTCGTTCTTATTTTTTATTTTTACCCATCAGGATTATATATGTAACATCCTAAACAACCACATATACATTTATGTTAAAATATGAACCATATAAAGCCAACAGAATATATACATCTCAGTTCAAAGTGAACTGACTGAGGTTATCCAGTATCTCCGTTATTTATCTCGATACGTGCTTGAAGACATGTTCATGATGATATGAATAAATCTTGTATCTCTTTCAAGTGGCACTACTAAAAGTTACTACATAATGCGAACTTTACTTATTATATGTGCGGTGTGGCATGAAGGATTTTATCTTCTTCATGATATGGACTTGAGAAATAACTACTTAAAATATACACCTTGGCGCTTAGTGATGTTAAGATTCAGAAGGTATCTGTTAATCAACAGATCCACATGAAGATAAATGCCGAGACTGAATCTTATTAAAGTAAACTGATGGATGAGCAGATGAACAATAATGAGTCAGTATCTTTCAGATAGGTTTTACATATGCTAGTGTGAAGTACAATTCAAAATTCACCTTCAACTCTCAAGAGGACTCAAGTGCAACGGAGTCAAAGTATCTAACCCATACATGAACTCAATTTTCTGTATACTGAATTTCACGGACCGATAGAAAATTTCATTTTGAAGTCACTATACAACCAAGGTGGAACAACCTATGACACAATATGATTAATGTTTTGTTATCATACATTCGTTCACTTTTACCTTCTCCAGTTTTCCAGTTCACCTTCGAATGTTGCGTTAAAGAGTATGCAATTTTAAAAGGGTAAAATGTTTTTTATTCTGAAGTAGAAAGAAGTTATGATCAAGATCACTTGACTTTCAAATCTTACACTTGTAATTAGTAGTTTTCATTTTTTAGCAGGTTTTATGAAATATATTGTAATCACCTATTAGAAAGATTTTATTTCAACACCATACAAATAAATCACCTACATTACTTACTAATGTAGTATTAGTGATAAGTTTAGAAAGGATTCATCTCTACTCCATGTATTTGTCTACGGAATTCGCTGTTAAACAAAATATGGGTATTAACTGAACTTTTCAACCAAAACCTTTTAAATCACTTTATTGGGATAAGTCTCTCTGGTTTCTTTTTCAACAGTTTTCACATATTTAGTCGACAGTTTCCATTGAAATGCACATTTGATATCCACCTTTTGTTCAACAACGAATTCCATCGACAACAGATGAAATAGAGACATAATTTCCTTTACGTCCGATCCTCACTGATAGTTTTATAGTAGTACCGAATAAACATACAAACTCTCGGGATAACAAAAGTTAATCCCGTTAATCTAGAAGTCAAATAAATGATGATTCTAGATGAAGAAGCATATTTATTGCTAGCCTCGTGATATCAAAATAATATCGAGGCTAGAGGATACACAAGAGGCTAACGATGAGGTAGGAGAAACGCGGAGAATCAGAATGGGAATGACACGCTTGGCGCGCGAGAGATTGTCTTTAGTACAGATAAACAAAAGGAGCACAATATGACAATTATTGTCAGAATTAATTATAATAATAAATGTTTATATTTCAGCAAATGTGTTTTCTTCGTAACAAGTATACCACTAGATTAGCCCCCCCCTAGAACGGTTAACACTTTCGATACCTGAGGGTTTCGCGCAGAGGGGGGACTGTCGGCTGACGGGCGATTGCAGGGAAGGAGGGTTGACGGACAGAAAGCGACCAATTAAGCTCCAGTTGTTATCGAAAGTCTTCTACGCTGAACTGTGCCAGTAGTAACGTGCTTCGATTTAGAATGCCACACCAGCGTGGCTCGTATCCACAATCTGAAGATTGAGTTTATGGTGCTCTGGACCAGAAGAAGCAGAAGACATAGGACGGAACCAGATTGAGCAAGAGAGCCAAAAACGACCAGAATGATCAAGTTTGAAACCATATACCAGAACATTCGAGACCAAAACATCGACTGAGTGCATTGACAAGAGCGTCGGTGATCAGACCAGCTTTCACCGAGATTGACTGAAGTCAACGGTACCAACAGGCTGATGGTCGTAGACATGGGCTCAGGATACAAAATGAAAGCAAAAGAGAAACGTGTAGGATATATGGAGTACGAGGATAGTGTACTATCACGTATCCGTAGTTGCCTGGGTGGTTTTTCGAGAAAACGTACAAGTAGGTGTATGAGGCTACCGGAACGAGGGACGGTAGTCTCGTGCTTACCTTATGAGCTAGCACTCTCATCCAAAGTCAAGAGCGGCGTGGTCTGCTGATCTGAACATGAGACCGGAATCTCATCAGTAGACAGTGCAGATGGCGTGTGCTGTTGACTGGGACGTGAGAACGAGGTCTCTGATTTGTCTATCATGGGACACGAAGTAGCTTTAAGTATCCTGCTAGTGGGTTCGACAGGTCTAGCATTGGGTTCCGCAATAGGAAGTAGGGCACTGTTATCGATGTGTGCTGCTTTAAGACGGTCAATGCTGACGAACAACCTTGAAGGTTTTTTCATGACGAGAAATCGCGTGCAAATGTCCTTCATAAGGTTGTTGCAGAGGTTTGCGTACCGAATCGACTCGTATGAAAACATGCGAACAGGTAGATAACTCTCGAGGAAGAGCGACCTGTTGATGCTGTAATCGAGTTGGTACCGGAGGCATTGCTCGCATAAATTCAGACAATCATTAGATGTAGTCTGATTTACTGAGGTTATCAATGCTCTGTGGTGTTAAAAATTTCCCAGGCAGATGCAATGTCGTGCCGTATACCAATTCAGCGGCTTAACATTGAGTATCTGCCTTTAAGCTCGTTCTAATACCTAAGAAGACAAGCGGTAAGGTTCCGTACCAATTGTTGTTTTCGTGTGCTCGGAGGGCACTTTTAAGTTGAAGATGAAACCGTTCAACTAAACCATTCGAAGCTGGGTGGTAGGCGGTAGTGCGTATGCATGAACTGAAAGATGTAGTCCAAATGTCTGCACTTTCGTGGTGAGTAGCGGTCAGACTTGGTATGTAGAGCATACGTTGAAGGCTAATGATCGGTCAAGAGGATAAAGTCACGACCTTCTACTGCGTGCCGGAAATGTTTGATGGCAAGTAGGCTGCTAGCAGTTATCAACCAAAAGCGCTATATCTCGTCTTAGTGGGAGTAAGGGGCCGTGAGAAAAATTCAAGAGGTTGCCAGATTCCAGAGGTGTTTTGTTGCATAACGGCTCCTATAGCAAAATCTGATGCATCAACCTCTATACTAAGCGTGGTTAATGGATCAGGATGGGAAAGGAGCGCGGCTTGAGCTAAAGCTTTTTTTATCTCAGCGAATGCAGTACGCGCGGCATCATACAGTTCTAGTTTACGTGGATTACCGCGAAGTCGGTGAATGGTCGTAACTGCTCTGCCGCGTGAGGAATGAAACGTCGGTAGAAGTTAACCGAACCGAGAAAAGCCTTCAGTACCGTGAGTGAGGACGGTACGGTGTACTCCACCATTATACGTACATTACTTTCACAAGGTTCAATACCCGCATGCTTAATGATGTGACTCAATAAATTTATTTCTTCCTTGCCCAGTTCATACTTGTCTGGGTTAACTACCATTCCATCATCCGAAAGGCGTTGGAATAAGAGCGTAAGATGTTGATGATGTTCATCTGCGCTTGATGATACGATTAGCAGATCATGGATATAGACGTGAACAAATGAAAAGTCTCGTACTACGCTATCAATAATCCTTCGGAAAGTTTGAGCAGCATTCCGTAATCCAAATGGCATTCATAGGAACTCAAAAAGACCGAAAGGAGTCGTGATAGCAGTTTTCTCGATATCCTCAAAAGCGATTGAGATCTGATGATATGTTCGTACCAGATCAATCTTAGAATAAATGCTCGTGCCCTTAAGAGATGCCGTGATGTCATGTATGTGCGGATGAGATAGCTATCAAAACCTGTTACAACGTTTAATGCTCGGTAGTCGTCACATGGTCGCCATGTTATCCCATCCTTTTTGCGAACCATGTGCAGTGGTAAGGCCCAGAAACTGTGGGAAGGACGAATAATACCTGTAGTTAGTAAAACGTCAAACTCACGTTTAGGTAAAGCTAATTTGTCCGGTGCCAGTCTGCGAGATCTTGCCGTGACTTGTGGTCCTCGGGTGACGATATGTTGTACCACATGGTGGGTCACTGGTAGATTCTCCTCGAGTGGTTTAGTTAGCTAGGGAATATTTTCAAGTTAAGCGTGGAAAATGTCATCACGCGGATGAAATACTCTAATATGGTACGCACCTGTTTGGGATCGAAAGCCCATGAATTTGCTGTTCTACGAAGTATCGATTGGCCGCAGCCTACGTGAATCGACTAGTAATTCATAGTTCCGTAAGAAATCGATACCGAGTATGGCTGTGGGAACATCATCAATGATGAACTTCCAAAGATACTGTCGTTGGTTTTTCAGGTTGACCGTCAGCTGTCATGTATCATAGGTAAAATGACTGAGCCATTCGCAGCGCCTAGTCAAAGCATCATAGGTTGAGACTTGCTGCTACCAAGGGGTAATACAGAAACTTGGGCACCCGTGCCAACGAGGTACCTAGCGTTAGTGTGGCTATCATGCACGTAAAACAGGCGGCCAACCTGTGGTGAGGGGCCGACGAGTGCGGCCGCGTCTACTCATCGGCTCGGAAGTTTCTCACCTCGTATGAGCAGGGGCCTCGAAAATGACGGGAGCTGGACCTAAACGTCTGGTGGAACCGACACCAGCCGGTACTCACTTCCGAAGCCGCTTTTTGGCGTGGCTTGGAAGATGTCCACTGGGGACGAGTACTTTCAGCCTTTCTTGATCGAGAGCGGACTGGTGGGACGTAGGGTTCAGGAACAGAAGATCGATCTCGAAGCTTGAAAATGGCTGTAGATTCAGAAACTCTGGTCTCGTTGAGCCTGAATGTGATTAGCGCTGAGGTTCAAGTTTGCGTGAGGTGTAATTGTCTCACGAGTTAATCCGAACTATTATCTTATCTGCTGTGGGGACAGCCACTTTAACTGGCGTATCTTGGAGCAGAGCAGTGATTGTTGACTGTACGTGGGGTGGTAAAGCTTCTAGCCAGATGCCGTTGGTACTGTCAATCATTGCAGGTGCGTGAGGTGACGGCTAGGCTTAGCGTCATCCAGGGGGTGAAGTGCTAACACTGTCCTCAACCGTTCCTCGCTCGATGGCAGGAAATGTCTAACATCCGCCTGCTTAAGACGATCATAGTCATCAGAGACTGTGGGGTTGAGAACAACCTCGCGAACTGCGGCTATGTGATCCCCAGGAAGGGACACCTGGGCGTCGGCAAACATATATATCACATAACAGATAAAATAGTAAGAAAATTGGGTAGAAAAATAACAGACTCACCGAATTCCATACGTATTCGTAGTTGTGGCTCACCATTTAAAGTAGTACCGAATAAACATACAAACTCTCGGGATAACAAAAGTTAATCCCGTTAATCTAGAAGTCAAATAAATGATGATTCTAGATGAAGAAGCATATTTATTGCTAGCCTCGTGATATCAAAATAATATCGAGGCTAGAGGATACACAAGAGGCTAACGATGAGGTAGGAGAAACGCGGAGAATCAGAATGGGAATGACACGCTTGGCGCGCGAGAGATTGTCTTTAGTACAGATAAACAAAAGGAGCACAATATGACAATTATTGTCAGAATTAATTATAATAATAAATGTTTATATTTCAGCAAATGTGTTTTCTTCGTAACAAATATACCACTACGCTTTCTTATACAAACTGGAGAATGGACCTTTAACATACATTTTGAATAAGCTAAATCATCTCTATCGATACTTAGACGACACACTTACCGTGTGCGACGAAACTACCATCAACAAACAATATTTGTTGACCAGTTTTATTAACGTTCACCCAGCTTTTAAATTCACCAGCAAAAAGGATAACGATAATCATATGGCTTTCCTCAGTTTCATGCTTTCAAAAAGGACGTACAGTTCCATAAACTGAAATATATCTAGAAAGAACTCATGGACGTGTCAGTAAACACATTTCCATAGCCTTATACCTCTTCAGCACAAAACAAATTTCGTTAAATTTCTCATCCATAGCATCAGGCTATTAATTTCTAAGCTTAGTGTTGATACTGAAATAGTCAAACTAACGAAAACATTCCGAAGCAACTGATACACAGGTAATTTTGTCAGAAAATTTCTTTCAGAACAGATAAATGGTACAAAGCAAGGACAACATTTCTACAGTTGAAGAACATCTGAAACTCCGAACAACTATCAACCGACACAAAGTCAGAATTTTCCATACAAATGTCAAGACAGTTCTATCGTTGGTGCCGAAACCTGGAGATTTATGCAAGACATCATACAGAAAACACAAGCGTTCATTAACAGATGTCTACACAAGATACTTCGGATCCTTCGGCCAGACACTATCATCAACAACCTACTGTGGGGGAGATCAAACCAGATTGCAGAATAAGAAGCGCTGGACGTGGATAGGACACACATTAACGAAACCATCCAACTGCGTCACAAGACAAGTCCTCGCTCGGACTTCCCAAGGCCAACTGAATAAAGGAATGCAGTAGTGACTCCTTTTTTGCGAAGAAAACGTAATTTGTTGAATAGAAGCATCCATTAATATGACCAATCGTTTTAGTTATTGTTTTGCTGAACTTCTTGAGTACACTACTCGTTGTATCTTCGTCCATATTCTTTGCCACGATCTCGGTATTCTTTCGGTGCCACGAGATCGCCAACAAATATACACCTTCACTTGGATTATATCTTCCCTGTCTTCGGTTCGCGACGGGATACCGATTAGTGGCTGGGACGTAACTGGTTTCTAGTGGTATTCATATTCAACCTCGACTACAACCACTTCAATGCCAAGCAACATATTAAGCCGAAAAATTGCGACAGACATAAGAAGAATGAACAATAATCGGAAAGTAGAAAGGAATGCCTATGACAGAGTAGGAAGAAAAATGCTGATTCGTGACATATGCCTCTTTGAGAATAATAGGCCTTAGTTAATATTTAACTGATTATGGTTCTGAAAAATCCTGGCTAGCTAAAATACGAGAATAATACACTAAACACACCATTTGCATATGTTTTCGAGTTAACCTTCGCAATTTATAACATTTTTTCATTTTTTAGTACTGTAATCCGCATTTTGTTTTTTCCTTTATCCTTATTTCTCTCCTCTGCTAATGATAGTTCCACTGCATATATCCGTTATATACTATTTATATAATCATAATACTTCTAATTTATTCTCAAATAACAACACGTTACAAGAGGCACACCAATATACTGGCATGATCAAAATGTTAAGATTGCTAGCATATTTTTTGTAAAAAGTTGTTCAGTTACTGGAATATTTCTCAAGATACATTGACTTCATATAGATGGCTAAAATTTTTCAAATAAAATTATAGATAATTCTCCAGAATCTGTACATTCCGAATAATCAGCGCGAGTTACAACAGTTACAACACTAACTGTGCACCTACACTTATGTTAATGAGGACATTTGACTAGTAAGATAACGAATGGGCAATTAATCGTATGAATAGAGGAAATTCAGAAGAACCAAATTGTTAGCAATAATGTTGATGTACAGAATATAATAATGAGGCACAGTGATCTGATGCTTTCGTGATATTGTATCTATCCTTTTTCTTTGGAACTCTGTAGCTCAAGAAGTCATCAGTGAGCTCTTTTTCAGTATAACTGTTCAGATCTGCTTGTAATAGGATTTCTTGGTAGGAATTTAAAAGCAGTGCAAGGTTACGGACATGAGTCGTAGACGATTTTAACGACACATGTCCGTAATGATAGCCCACATCAAAAATATGACAAAACCAGTTGATGTCGTTATCAGTTTCCTAAAGTTATAGAACTCAGATAAAGATTGGCGTCATTAGTTATTTAACTGCAGGCAGAAACAAACGATTGCGAAACAGTCAGACTAGCTAGAAAGAGAAAATCTTTACTTGTATTTGTATGACCGCGATTCTCAACCTAATAATATCTTTAACCAGAAGTATCCGGTATACTTTACAAGGTCTACAGAAACGTCGACTGGCAACAAAACTATTAATTTCGTGAACAATTTACTTCTACTAGTTTCTGCATCAGCTGTCACCAGTTGTTTGATGAAGAAAATAATTTTCCAATACATTGAGTAAAGAACGGCGTCTAATCCGTTCAAACGTTGTGACACAGAGAGTGATCGATACTAAAATTCATTTCAGTTAAGATGTTAATTGATAGCAAGGATTTTCAAACACGGAACCGCATCGAAAGAACAAGAAACTCGTGCAAGGAAATCAGTTAGTTTATATTAGCTCGTGCAAAAAACATTGAATATATTGGAGTTTGAACAACATATTGTGTCACCAAAATCGACGATACAATGTCTAAGAGATAACAAAGTACGTAATGGAAGTTTTACCGTCTGTTTTATAACTCCCACTCTGCTTCTAGATTTTGGGATACACACTTGTGATCGAAGAGCATCTATTTCAATTCTTCTTGTTAGTGGTCTCCCGATAACTTTGAACAGACCTTCAAAATCCCCTCAAATTGTCCACTACGATAGCATCCCTATTCCTAATAGAACTGCTGTTCCTGCTCTGTATTTGCTTACTTTCTGCTTACTTTTGGGATTTGCTCTTTTTATAAAAGGAACTCAATGTTTGACTGACTTCTAACCGTTACTATACATATCATTATTTTCACAGGACTTTGGATATATGTTTTACACAAACCTTGAATTACCCTTTTTGAGAATTTAACCATGTACACTTTGGTTTTACGATGTTTTAATTGGATATTTTGGAAACTGTTCTAGACGCCTGAGAACTGAAAGTCGGTCATGAAAATTTGCATAATCATTATCAGAATAATATGTTTTGGTTGACTAGTTGGTACCTGGATTAGCATCTGATATTCCATTTATTTGGGTCGATGTCACAGATGTATCAATCTATTGTACTTGCATAAAGGACCAGTATATAGTTTGAAAGTAAAAGACAGTTTTTAGATTTCGTTTATTTGATTCTCTAAATTTTAGAAATTGTTGAAAGGTTTATGTCCAGTCGAAATTTCATAGAGACGTGTGAACTTGTAACTTTAAACTAATACCAATTATAAATAGTTCTATAAATCTCCAATATTGATGCTGACCTCATCAGATTTAGTGAACCAACTCAGCTGAAGGCGCTCGATCACTTATCGGCACAAGAACGTGTATCCCTTCACATCAACTAGCAGACTTAATACACTCATTCACCTTCGGTCTTCCTCATTTATAAATTCCCTTTTGATTTGCCGTTGTGTATTCTCTATGTGAAAAGTGTTACAAACAAGAGCGCTGTCGTATCCTAATGATCCGTGACATTCCCAGACACAGTGTATCCCTAACCATATGAGTCTGTGGACACTACAAATATTCAGAGTTCGACGATAATTTTGTCGATAACACCTTTCAGATCAAGAATACCCAAGGCTAAGTCATACTAGAAGACAAGAATGAGGAGGATCGGAGATATTTTCCAAAGATGGTCGAGGAGTGAGTTAGCTAAGCTTACTAGTAGGGACAGAGAGATGCGTTGCACGGCGCATCCATTAGTGACCTGGTTTGGGTGCGAGCAAGAAACTTCAGACGGGGTGTGTCGATTAAGAATAATGAGGTCAGTACAAGGTCAAAGAATTACGGAACTATTTACTTTGAAGGTTCGTTCATCGCTACCTGTAATATTGGTTATAACGATAGCCGACCTGATATTGATATTTTGCGTTTGGATGAAGAACCTTGTCAATACCAACATATAGCTAATCCGGTTCTTCACATGATCGAAATTTAATTGTCCATCGTAGGAGAAAACCTAGGATGGTTAGGAAACAGTAAATTTGGCTGGCGAAATGTAATTTTAAGACTAAAAAAATGGTTATAAATGCCAAATCGACCTAGGAGTGTTCCACAATGTGGTTAAGCATGAGATAAGCAACTTAATGGAATTCTTAAGTTTCGAGTTGCGTGAGAGCGATCACTACTGATAGATTACATGGAATTATCAGAAAAGAGTTATGTAAGGGAAATGGGAAGGAGATGTGGTCTGTGATATCTTTGTCTGAGTAAGGGTCACAGTCTAATTGTGTAACCCAAGCTTAAAGTGTGGTGTTCAAAACTCCACGTTTCAGTCTCATTTCATACTACATATTAACGGTGATCAAAACCACACAGTAAATTGTGCTAGGTATTAGAACTCATGAGTTTCTGTTTGGGCAATTTCTCAATGAAGCCCTATAATATTGAGGGACGTTCGGAAACTCATAACTTCTTAGATAGTGGTCCTAATACATCACTCATTCAAGGAGAGATAAAAAATCGTCTGGGTCTCAAAGGTTAAGAAACCCTGATGAACTCGGTGACTATGAAAACCTACTACTTATGTTTTTTCAAGTGCATTCAGTGATACCGTCTTCGAGTGCTAACAGATCTCTGAATATATTCAGGGCTTATTCGATTAAAATGCTATCGATGATTCGAGCCCCTAACCAAACAACAATTGTAATAGTGGAAGTACTTAGTGAACATAACTCTTCCGAGGTTCCAAAGCAATCAGACAAGAGTCTTGATTGGATGCGATGCACCAAAATGATACTGGGTTTCGGAACAACGTTTAGGGACATTAAACATTACTTGGATTTGCGTCGTAATTTTATTTCACCATGAGGTAAAGTTGAGATACTACACACGATCTTAGCTCAGAGAGCCGAGAAGTGAGGTAGAACTAAGCCCTTTACGTGGAGATGAGCCTCGTACAAACTAAAATGATAGGGACAATTCACTTAAGCCTAAGGTTACAACAATGTTGCCACCACGAAGTTCAAGAAACTCCGTTTTTTTAATGGTCAAGGTTATCTTGATGTGAATTTGTAGCTTAGCGAGCTTTATGGGAAACTAACTGAGACTTAATCTATATTTATGTTGTATGTGATATTACTACCAGGAAATGGTTTACAGTGTTTAGATTATAAATAAATTTTTGATGAAAAGCTACTACTTTGCTACGACTTCACTGATCACCCGTATGTTTATCCAAATATGTGTGTGAACGCCTGCTGTGTTACTGCCTACAGCACTTGAAGTGTATGATCATTTAACGAATGAAAATGAGTGCTAAATCAGTCAGAGCATCTAGCAACATGATTGAAATATGTATCAAATCGAAGCCTTACAACGACTTATCTAAGGAACGGTTTTTTTATTGATGAATAAACATAAATTAGCTACAGACCTTAACTCGTGAAGCGTCTAAAGTGATTAAAGCGTCTGAAAATCTGTAAAGAATTATCTTCCTATGACAATTAAATAAAGAGTAATTGCAATGTACCCTAACATAAATGATAGCTGTGAGCTGCATCTACTATTAACGACAGCTTATCGGTAACCGAACATGGACTAATAGCAAGCCGATATGCAACTGGTCGCGCTTAAAAATGTTCTTGGAAAGTTAAAAACAAATAGCTTCTGCGAGAGCTCATAGAAAGTAACTATAATCATAACTAAAATAGACATTATTAGTTTGTGTAAATATTTTGGCTTACCACACAACAATGTAATCAGACTTACATTACATGCTTAGAGATTGTCAAAAATAAAATTTTTTACTGATTATAAGTAGGTGGTATAAATCAGTAGAAAGCAATCGAGATTGTTTGCGAAGAGTGAGAACAACAAATAGGAGGGAACTTGAGAATGAGAACGGAAACAAATGTTCTGGAGAAAAATGAGACTTGTCATGATAATGAATTTATTACTTAGTCTTTACAGGTTGAGATGTTCAGATTTTTTTAATACTTGTCCTTTTTGTAGTTGTATTAATAGGTTTACCTTCAGTAACAGACCAGCAAAAAATTTAGACGTAATATCCGTAATATCTCCTTCTGTTATCACAAGTCAACCCACTGATTAAACTGATAGTTCAACTGCGCAGATTCTGTTTACTGTTCCTCACTCACTTTCTGCTGGAAGTGTTTCCTGCTCAACTAGACAGTTAAGGACAGAATTTCAGCTCTATTTTGTTAGGAATATTTCTATTGAATTTAGGTGAATTATATCTCATCAGTTTGTATCCACTGTTGCAGGTCTGAAGGTGACTGTTAGCTTCTGTGATAAATCGGTTATTAGCAACAACACACCTAAAAGACTTTAGAATTGTAATAGATACGACCATGCGAAAAATTCACGTTATTAACTGTAAATTTAAAAAGTATATTTCCTGCCTAATTTTTTATACTTTATCCAGTCGGAATAAGAAAAAACCGATGGAAACTTGTTTCACTGCAGATTAAACCAGGAATTTACGATTACATTGCATATTGCTCCTTGGTTTAGGAGTGGTAGTTAGACTTTGTAGATTTTATAATATCGAAGCCTCTGGGGAGTGTTTGGTAATCCATTGGAAATCCCTTCTGTTTAAAGCTCGGTAACTGGAGACAAAAACTTGAATTATGTGGTTTGATAAAAACTAAATCCTCAGCTGTGGACTGAGCAGAAACAAGATTCGATCAAAAAAATAGTTTCTACAATTGCTTTTTCATCAACGTTTGTCAATTAATTTTTATGCTCACCAGTTTTATACCTCTCGTAATTTATTTGACTATCCAAACAGGTTATTTTGCGACTTTCCATACAGATACCCACGGATGGAACAAGAAGGGACTTGATATTACCCATTTTCCTTGGGCGAATACATTCGTCTCCCATCAAAGTTTATCAACATATAGCTAAGCAGATCTAGTAGGAAAATGAAATGAAGTGAATAAACAAAACTTTAATAAATTCTTTGAAGGTCTTAGAGCTGTTTCCGATCATCAAGACTATAGTATTAGAAGGATGAGCGTTGTACAACAGGTAGTCACAATTATATAGAAACGATACTAAATTGTGGATTCATGAACGAGAACATTATACATAGGTATAACTTCACACAATCTTTCCTCAGCTTAAACTGCAGCCTTCTAGTGTTGAGTATTTTCAGTGGGGAATAAATTTGGCTGAAGCTTGTTTTGTTTAAGTGCATAGATTACGGATTCGTCAAAGTTACCGCGTTGTTTACATTGTTAAGGACGGGGAGGGTTGACTTTCTCAGATAAATGCCCAGCGAAAGCTGTGATAATTTACGGAATAGTGGTTAGTATTTTACTTGTTTGACAGATTCGATTTTTAGCTTACAATGGATTTAACTATTACCTAGTCTCCCTAAAATATTGTACCAGTTTTCTATGTAATCAACCGGCAATCTATATATTATCTAAAGGGCAGTAAATGTAAAACTAGATTCTGATAAATAAAAGATGGGTTACAGCAATCCTATATTATGACTATGAAATTTCACTGGATTAGTGCAAGTAACATCAAATTCTCAACTTGTCCTAACTCCAGGACCACCTACATTTTCCAATAGACTCGTGACTTGCGGCCTTTAGAGCTATGCTCATTTTCTCATTCGCACCAACTTCCTGGCTATCATAGTCCATAACGTCTTTGTATTACTGTGTTTTAGTGACCAAATCGATCATACAGTCATTTGTTCTTGAGACTGAATTACTCAATTGGGTAGTATACCTTTTGTCCACGATTATCGATAGTCTTCTTGAAGCTTAGGGATATTATTCCTCATATATGGTTATAGTAAAAAACAGTTTTTTTAAGCCTATGGTTAACTGTTCAGTCTTGATCGTTGTTCACCTAAACCTAGTGAATGTAAGGAATCAAATGTTCCAATCTTATGACCACACTGTTTCATTTTAGGCTATCGACGAGTCTTAAATTCATTTGTTAACATTCAGACCTTGTAACTACTCAAAACACAAAGGGGTGACGCTGATATGAAGTCTGCTGTCAGTAATATAATTTACCAAAGATTAATAATAACTTTTAACGTCAGTTACCTATAACGTAGAACTTCCTACATACGTATATCAATTCACCTTGCCATACCACGTACATACCAATACAATTACTTTTAATGTGTCTGCTTTCCATGATTTTACAAAGGTTTTAGAATGTTCTTACGTTAAATATTGTGCTAATTTATGTTATACACAAATTTAGTCTGGAGCACAAAATTTACTAAAGCTTATTGTTGATAGTATCAGTTAATGCATCCATCAAATTGGGATCATACTCAGCAATAATTCTTCATAAATGCTTCCTTCAAACGTTAGCTCCGGGCTTTTACAGTTATTAGTGTATAAATAAGCTTTAACGATCAATCATAAGCCATACAAACAATTTTTATTACAAATCTTTGTTGTTTTTAGCTTGTTTGCTATCATCTGTATCTAAAATTTTTTAAATTAGATAAACTATATCCCATGAGTGTTTTTTTAATACAGCATATTCAAGTTTTATTGTTTGTGCATGAACTGAACCGGGCGTTGGATCCTGGCACCAGTATCTCAGTAACCTATGATCCATTGGTTAGTCATCGATTATTTTTGGTAGTGTAATTCACATGAGTGCTCTGAAACATTTTGTGGAACTAAATGTTTCTTACATTCACAAAACCCTACCGGTACGAAATCTTGGATTCAAACACGACAAACTATAAAATTCCAGGTTAATATTAACTAATGTTACAATATTCAAAGAATAATGATGAGTATTTGTTAGAATCAGAGCTATTCAGTCGTACTATATTTGAATGTATCTTGCTTCTTCCTGTTATTCATCATATTTATACAATTTTTCTCACAATCTCATCTCAACTAACTATCTATTTGATTTTTGTTTAAAGATTCAAAAGACAAGCTGCAATATGGAAGACCCGATCTAGATGGCCAGTCAGAAAGAAATGTAAATCAACTAGTCCAAAACAATTCAGTCGAAAATTTACTTGATATACCAATCCTAAGAAATCAACTAACCGAAATAGTGTCGTTCTCAGCTCTCGTCCCTTCACTTAAACCGTCATGTGTATATGGAAAGCCAGCTGACCAAGTTTCATCAGAATCGAACGTCCAAAGCTTAGTCAAGCGCTACTTTGACGAATTCGGATTTCGAATAGATGATCTAGGTAACATTATATGTAAACCATTCTTATACACTTTAACCACCACATACTCTGCAAAGCCCGAAAGGGTAATTTAGTAATGTCAAAATAATACTACTAAGTAAATAAACAAAGGGTCCATACCGATAAAGACGAGCTTGTAAAAAGTACCTTTCACTGCATTTTAAAGTTGTTTATTTGGATATTGAGTACGATTACAAATGGCAAAACGTAAAGTATTGAACTAAATTATGCGTTTGTGGTAATGACGGTTATTGTATATAAAATAAACTGGTATATATATATATATATATAATTTGTTTGACTAGAGTTCAAAACTACTAAAATATGTCAATGCAGTCAACCACATTCCGGGTTAGATCTACCGTGCCCCACCGAGATGAACTTAGAATACGTAAATAATGACTAGGGTGCTAACATTTTGATACTGAACGACTGCACCGTCAGAAAAGTCAGTCATAATGATAAGATATGGTGTAGGCCGATCGCTGATTTCGTTTGAGGTCACTTGTGTAGGGAGGTTTGTTTGCGCTTTTTGGATGTCCGGTGGGCTCAGCAGCGTCAGCCTATTCAGTAGCTTCTCAAACTGCTCTATACATCGGTTCTGCTACTTGTGGTCTTCAGTGATTATATTTGCTTGTTTGTTCCTGAATGGCCAATCTTGACTACCATATTTCCCTACTCACTTCTTGGTTGTATCATGTGGTTCTTTCATTCCCTGCAAGCTTGTTCTGCGGTATTTTCCAGGTTTTCTACATATTTCTGATAGTCAGTCCTAATGCTTTTCTTCACTGTTTATTGCCGCTCCTAAACCTGGATAAAGGAGGAGGATTGGGCATATGGTTAGCGATTCCCTCCCGTAGAAAATTAACTCGCTAAAAAAAGGCTAACCAGAACAACCATATTCGCTTGTGTATCTTCTGCCCGCACTTCGACTTTCTTTGCTTTTGTTCGTCTGTTGTTAACTCCTGTTTGCTTATTTTTGTTTTGTTGAACCGTAGTCATATTATCTACAGTGGTCCGTCGTTTATTGTGGTGTCTGTTGGAACCCAGCACTTGATGACATATTGCAGTTGCTACCCTTTCGATCTCTTTCCTGTTGCTTTCTATAGTGGTTTCCTTTACTTCGATTCGATCTTTTTCGGCCTGATAGATGTTGGCGAGAGCTATGATAAACTCACAAAGCTTGTTAGCATCTTGAAGTGGGACTGTACTAAATTGTCGTAGCACCGCTTGTCAAATATTTCAATGTTTCTTTGGCTTCGCCTTCAGCTTGATCGCCACCAGGTCGTGTTGTGAAGCCATATCAGATCCTCTCTTTATTCTTACATCTTAGATGGACCTTTTGAATGTTTCATCCATCCAGATGTGATCGATCCGGTTTTCTGTAGTTTGATGATGTTGAAGCCGTAGATTTCCCATTCTTTAAGTGCTTTCTGTTGTTCTTTGGGGACCAATGCCACTGTTTGTGTGTGAAGTATTTACTCCTTGTTGGCCAGAAACCAATAATATCTCTGTTGAAGTTAGTTTCGAAGGCTCGAATTGTGTTTAATAAGTTTCACTGAACCTAAGCATGCGCAGCTTGTCCTCTTATCTTTACAACCATTTAAAGGATCTATGAATGTTCCATACAAGGACACTTCTCTTTCCAGGATGTAGTTTAATTGGTTTAAGTATTTGTCTTAGTTTGTGGTTTTCGTAGCTGGTTTCATTGTGCTAGGTGAGTTGCTAACCCTACCCTCAACCTTCCTTTTTCACTCAGTCTTGGGACCAGCAATAAATCTAGAGGTGCTCGATGCAGCATTAAATCACGTTCGTAGTTACAGGTAATTAGTCATTTCCATTAAAAACTCAGCAAGGTAAATGTTTGTCGTATAGTCTTCATCCGACTAGATTACAATTTTGATAACTTATGCTACATTACCAGTTGACGGGATACGTGGAAAGTGAATAACAAACTCCCTTCGAAATTTGAGTTTAACCAAATATTTATGTAGGCAAGTAGTATGCACACACCTGTTATCATGAAAATATGGTGGTATGTGTAAATTTAATTAACGATTTTACATTTTTAATCAGTCGAATGTTGCTCGGTTTAATTCACCTCCCGCTGATAGGATATTTTTTCATTCACTGGTTTTCTAACAATTTGTTAGTGTGTTTTTTTGCTTGTTCATCCATTTCTGACAGTCATTATTTTTAAGTAAACGTTAGACAAAATTAACTTTCTGTGCCTTCTACCCTATCCAAAGTTATTATTAATTCCTGATCTGGTAAGTTTGAAAGTTAAAGCTCAGTTATTCACAAAATAGAGGATATTGTAACCAAATTCATGTTTTTTCGAATAGCTTGTCATATAACTAGTGCATGATTAGAAAAGTCATCCAATCTGATTTTTATCAAAATGTTTTTATTATTGTTATTGCTGGTTTATGTTTTCATTTTATGCTAATCTTTTTGGCTTAGTAATTATTCACTATAATTTCTAATTGATAGACTTTGTTGTACCTTATTTTCCATAAGGAAATATATTATTACCTAAATAAGTGAAAACGATTTTTAGTATTTAAAAGAGAAACAAGTAATAATAATATTTTTTGCCTTTGAACTTCTTGTATTTATTATTCCTCCTTGATACGTATGCACAAAATGAAATTATGCGCAATATCATCAAAACCTCATTGGTAAAACAATCGAATAACAGTGCATCATGCATATACGCCTAAATGCAGGTTCTCATACCAAAAAGAAAGCTTATCAACAAAAACCAAGAAATTTTGGAATATTCCGGAGTAATTGGTCTACTTAAGCTAATTCAAAGCCAAAAAACTATGCCTTTTTGTCTTTGCAGTGCTGAAGCTTTTGTCATACACTTACCAAACCCGGGACTGTAAATCCGAAAGTTAAATTTTACACCTGAATGACTTATGTTCCCACCCGCTTTATGAACAGTTCAATTCCAAAATTTTATCACATTGTACAACCGATGTTTTACAATCATTAATCGTTATCTCACGTGTGATATTCTCGATAAGTATACAAGGTCTCAACTACTACATTTTCACCCCTAAGGAATCTCTGATAAATTTTCATTTGTCTCAATGGGTGGTCTATACTTATGTATTTGTTCATTTTGATCATAGTTATTACAATAAAAGTGGAACTCCATCCTTCAAATGAATCATCCTCCTGTGCTACTGAAAAGTATAAATTGTTTTAAGTCACCTTGATTTTGATTAGTCTTTTATAACTAGTACTAATTTAAGTAGTTTTTAGAGTAAGAGTTATCATTGTTGTATTTTAATCATTTAATCTACTAGCTAGAAGGTCAACCAGTTCGAAATTAAGCACATGATACCTTGCATCAATCAATCGCTAAAAAGGCGAAGTAACTAGACTTCCAATTTTAACCCTTACCGTAGTTTGATTTGCGAAGCTTGGTAGTTTTAGTAGCCTTTCCACGAATAATTATCTCACACTCCGCGATTTATACTTGTAGGTGATCAGTTGGCTAGTTCCAGACTGGTTATTATCGAATATTCTCATTTAATACCTCAGCTGTTTAATGGTCTGAAAATCAATACCCTGTTTTCATCTAGTACGGCTTGTAATGCTTTTATATCACTTTTGAAAAGCCTTTTAATGGGTAGTTACCATTTTATGCTCCTTTCTTTAGAAGGAAGCCTTCCAAATCCATTCATCGAATCATCGGCGAATCGACGTGCTTGGTTGACCTGCTTGGAATTCTCTCATACTCATACACTGGGTATATCAAGTCTAGATGAATATGATACCAGATACAGTTCAGTTGGATCTACTGTCGATGAAGATGACGATCAACTATGGTCAAGAGTAAATTTACGTCTAGTTCAATCACCTAGACTAACAGAACTTGTTCGAGGACAAGCTGTAGATGTAGAAGCTCTTGTTAAATCTAATGAACAACTTGGCATTCCTCATTCCCTTCGGCCTCACATATGGCCTAGATTAACAGGAGCCTTAATAAAGGCAAAAGAATCTAAACAACGTGTCCCTTCAGTTACGTATACTGAATTGGTTCAACTCAGCTCTACCGACACACTTTTGGCCGGAATTCAAATCGAAAAGGTTGCTTAATTGTTATATCGTTTTTAACTTACCAGTAAACAAGTTGTTGAATAATTTCAAAATACTTACTTATTGAATAATTATATTAAATTAATGAGATCCATAAGAATAAGTAGGGAAAAACAAAATGTGTTCAACATTGAAAAAATATTCCCATAAAGTTTATTGGGTAGATGTAGTTATTTGTATACTTTAATTTTGTTTGGTTTCTGCCACATTTTATCAGGAAATTAGTTCTAATATTTGAAATCTAAATATCTATAAACTGTCGCATATTCTCTTTATCAGATAAAATAGAAAAGCTACGTGGTTTGTAGAATAACTATCATGGTATTTCCCTCTCTCTTAATACCTCACTACAATAAGAAGTAAAGTTTACTTGAAAGTGTTGTTTTAAAAATCAACTAGTTTAAAGGCAGAAGAACCAAACATTTTGAAGGGTTAACATCTTATCTCTTAGTACCTTACTATCTCGCTTTCTCTGCCACCAATAATTGAACCGAGAACGTCATCATTAAATGATCAAATTAATTTATTCATTTAAATGTATAACAGAACCTTCTTTTATCGTATTATATAACTAGCATTCAGAGTTCATTTCGATATAGACTGCACACACCCCCACCGATCTTTGTGTCTAGATTTTGAGTTAGTATTATTACCCTGTTAGATAAGAACAATAATCAACTAAAGCACTTCGAACATCCCACTTTGAAATAAAATTGTTTCATATACCACTACTTATGCTAGAAACCTTTCTGGAAACATTCAAAGCTGGCAAATTCATCGATACTGGTTTTTGACTGTCTACTTTTATCGTATCCAGTGGATGATAACTTCATTCATTATTGACAAGATTCTACGGTCTTTTTGACATCTATCTCCTAAAAAGAATGACAAGTAGTCAAAATTCTTAAAAATCATTGGTCACGACTCATTCAATAATACAAAATAAATTTTCAGTAGTATGACTATTTCTCACTTTACCACCTTATATCTTTTGTGTCCTAGGATCTTTTCCGCACAATGCCAAATAATTTGTGTTTCCATTCTTCAAATTCTACTGGTATTTCGCGACTGCGTCGAGTTCTGCGTGCTCTAGCTTGGTTGTATGTAGATGTAGGATATTGTCAAGGCATGGGATTGGTGAGTCAATCAACAAAAACTTTTCATTTTTTAATTATCTCAGTCAAAAATTACTCAACCAAAAAGCTTCGTATTGTAAGGCATTAAGAAAACCTCCATAATAAACAAAATGATAATTAAAGCGGAAAGGTTATGTAGTAATAAGCTATAAATAAGGATACAACCAAGATAAAGTTCGATTTCTCAAATTAACAACACTTGACTGTTTTTTGGAACTTAAAAATGACCCTATAATTACCGATAATTTTGATCTTTGCTCTTGTTGAATAAAGTATAAACTTAATTAAATCATCTATTTTCATTCCATGAGGCGATTTTATAAACTGCTCAGTTTCCCTTTGTCCAAGAAGACCCGGTATCACCAAACATTGCTTGTTATGGAATCCACTTTAACATCTAAAATGTATCTAACCCTTCAAAGTAGTCTTCTTAAGGTATTTTTACTGGCTGGTTAACAGTTTCGACCATAACCAAAAACATATTTCTAGACTTCAGCTTTACACATTATGTTACCAATGCATGTGAGGCATCCCGAAGAAACAACAACAATTGGACACAAAATATTTGATCGAATCCAGCTGCTTAGTGCATCAGTTCAAGTAATAGAAACTGATGAATATTTGGTATAAAGAAACACTCGAACACCATAAAATTAGACAATGGTTGTCATACAATATCGTAATACCAAGTCCCTTTCTTAGTTCATCACACTGTGTCACTATTAGTGTCATATTAATAATATTTGTTATTGCTTCGTACAATTCTCTTCCCTTTTTCCTTTTCACCATCCTTTGGGATTTGATCTAACTGTGACCTTATTGACTGAAGCATATCTACCACTGATTGATCACATTTTAAAGGATTTTAGAATTATTGATTTCTTCCCCACTTTTTCTATTTCCTGCTGACGAATTAGTTTTGTTTTCCATTATGGGTAGTAATACAACGTGGACTATTGTTACTTCGGTTTTTAATAAAAATAAGCTTGAACAAATAGGGAAATTTATTCGCCTATTACCTAGAAATCTGTTCCAATGTCCTTTAAGATAAGAGAACAAAATTAGGTCACGGACAAGAATTATTTATAATTGTTTCGCCAGTAATATATATTCTGCAGCGCCCCTCACCTCCATGATGGTGATAGTAATAATTGAAGTCGTAAAATCATATAGAAACATCCCTACAACTTAGTGGAAAAGTTTAACATATTAGACCAGTGAAACGTGATCTGGGGACATAAAATCACCTTAATTTTCATTAGACCTGTAGGTCATCAGTTTAATTCCCATTACTTAGGCCTAAAGTTTAGGACTATGGTATAGTAGTGTTTTAAGTTTAACACGAAAAAAACAGCTCCTCAACCATGCAGGCCATTCGTACCACAATCGTCAAAGCACGACTGCTAACCTATCCCAATCTCATGAGATTGTCGCAAGTGTATTTGTCTGTCTTGCATGACATTCATCTAGCCCCATGATGCAACACCATAGTTTGTGTCAACAATTCGTCTAATTTTGTTAACCATAAAAACATGACCTCAATCTTATTTTTCTTTTTTTCCATCAACCTTTTCTGCCTACAATAGATAGCTGCAAATCTATTATTATGCTTAGAAGAAGAAACAGCTTTCTGGATGATGTGCAGTATTATTGAGGATCTTCTACCACCATCATATTTTTCATCACTTAGTTTATTGGGTGTACAAGCTGACCAACTTGTACTGAATCATTTGCTTCCATTCTATTTACCAGAATTAGATGCACAATTAAAAGAATATGAAATAAGTAAGCGATATGCATTATGCAAACTGGAAATAATTATTACATAAAATTTAAGAATTCGGATATAAAAGTCGTGAATAAAATGTCCATCTTAATACATTTTATTTTTTAGTGGCTGTGTTGAACTCGAAATAGGGCTCACCACTTTACTGGCCAGTGGTCTGATTCCAATATTTACAAACAACTAAATATATTATGAAATAAATCTTCCCGTTTGTGCGACGGCGGTAATAAGAAGTCAAATTCCATCTTGCGGATAAATTTATTTCATACAGTCGTTCGCACAGACGGACATGAGGATAAAAAGCGTTAAAGCAAAGCGAAGCGGCGAAAGCGAGTGAGCCAACTCCATGTGATAAGGCATGACTAAGTATTTATAGTCAAGCAAAATACACTAGACATGTAATAAGCAAAGCATGCAAGCACACTCGAGTAAAAACAACCAAGATATGAGCGAATGATAGACAATTTCGAAAGACGTGTGAATAATAACTCGGAAAGAATGCATTGAATAATGTGTCCAAAGGTTGGGATAAGCCATCTGGGCTCGGCATATTTGTACACTACCACAGTTCGTGGGTGTTGAATTATTCCTTTTAATCTGATATCAACTGACGTAAAAAATGTTTTTGGTTAGAAATAATCTGATTACAACTACTATGCAATCTTTTCTATTCATCAAATCTATCATCATAAAGTGCTGTAACAATAAAATGAAGTGTTCTTTTCGCTGTTATGTCATTTTTTCTTCCCATTGACAGAAATCCGTTTTTTAGTTAGATGATTTGTAAAGGTAATATCGGAATACTTAGTTATATGTTCACTTTTTCAACGTTGATACGTGTTTTGTATTTCTCTATTAAGTATATATATATATATATATATATATATATATATATATACTGTGTGACTTATATTTTTTCATGACATGTTCACTTCTAGTCATATACAAGAATCAACATGAATACTAGGCCACATTGTGTCATCAAAATACATTTTCTATCCATTTTTTTATTGATCGAACTTTTATTTTCTTTCTGTGCGTTTGTGTCTGCTTACTGCTTTGTGAATAAAACCATAGCCTTAGTTGCCACGTTATACTAATAGAGACATGATGATTGCTATCGAATCTCATACTTTAATACGGTCATATCCTGTCACAGTTTAACGATTAAAACACCTTCCTACACATGTCGATGAATCTCAATAGCTATTGTAAATTAGTGTATGAAATCTCACAGATACCACCATATATATTCATTTAACAGCCTGACGTGTCAAGTTATTTATCAATTATATTCTCATAGATTCTGTCGATGTATTTTGGTTGTTAGAGAGGAAAGTAGGGACACAGTATAACAAAACGTTTACAATAAGTAAAACTGTCTTGTCTCTCTACATTATATCAATATACTATTGTCGGTTGTTTTGATAGTTTTACCAGTTCTGTTGAACGTAACGATATCTTAAATCGAACCACTTCCAGTAGTATTTCATGCAATCTCCGGACAGACAAAAAACCCAACTTATCAACCTTCTAGGTACACTTACATTTTTCTAGAGAACTGAAACATCTTAGAGTTGTCAATTATTTGTTTCCTTTTGGGTGAACCCCGCTAATTTATTAATTAAACCAAGCTCGTTGTGTAAGTATCATGATTTTCTGTTAATCTGTTTTCCTTTTTTCCTTCTATCACAATCTATGAACATAGGTCTACCGCTTATTACGCTACAGTGGTTTCTCACACTATATTCAAGTGTATGTCCAACAGCTTTAACATTTCGAATATGGGATTTATTATTTTATGATGGCTCAGTTGTTCTGTTTCGCATCGCCCTTGCACTTTTATCGCTCAAAGTATGTATAGAGTATACTTATATAAATATATATATATATATATATATATCATTCGTAATTTATTTTTTTAACTTTAGTAATTAACTTAGAAAGATATGTAAAACTTGCACCTAACATTTATTTTCACTTAGTGCAGTGTTGAAGTTGGTTTGAAAAACTACCGAAATCAATAACAGTCAATACAATTTTAACATTTCGACAAAGATATCCGTTTGGCTCATAAATCCTTACTCATTGAAGAAGTATTGTTTTGCTATCTCTACAGTTAATTCATTAGCACTAAAAAACTTATGTTATGACGTTGGCCGAACGAACATCATACCTAGTGATAATCCTTATCTAATTAGCTATCAAATTAAAACGATAAGTACTTAGTCACTGTTAAACTACCTATAATGAATATTAAACATTACATTGTCTTGCCGAACATTTTTGAATTTCATCATCTTTATTTTATTTTTACTATTATTGTGGGGACATTTAACTCCCCAATAATAACTTTTGAGGCTTACTTTTTCATAATTTGTTTTGTACATATTTGAATTCAGAGGTTTTCTCGACAAGTCTCCCTACGCTATATGTCATTCGTTTTTACCGCTCTTAAAGCTACTATCTCTTCCTATTGGTTTGTGGATATTTTAGTTCGCTAATTTGTTATTTTAAACCCAATGGACTCTCCGAATATGTGTATACAACTTCTTGTGAACCTAACAAATTCCCTAGTCATATGTTGTTTCCATCTTCTCATTAGTTGGGACTGAGTGAAATCAAGAGAAATGAGTCATATTTTCATCATCCACGTAAGTCAGTGTTCGGAGAATATCTGTGATCACTAATCAAGCTGTATCTTACTAAACACAAAGTAGGTTCACCGTATGCTATTTTTCAGGACCTATTTATGGTTTTTTAGAAGCATACCCAGACAATTCAATTATCAGCTTTATTCTTCACTTAACATATTACTATAATACTACTTTCCTGTATCTATAGTTACCAACTTACTAGCTAGCACGTTTTACCTTGTGCGATGACAATAAAACATTGTCGATGATGCGTCTGGTGCATCGTAAAAACTTTAAGCTGCATCAAAAGTAAGATAAGTCTTAAAACATCTTTTGCACCGAAAATCGAATCTAAAATTTCTGCATCCCCAACTAACATGTTTCAAAAGTAAGCTCAACGTGTTCGTTTTTGACCAACAGTGACAAGAATGTTAAGGATCTATCACAACTCTATAGTTGTCCTAAAGATAATACACCTCAGTCGCTTGAAATACTACTATATATAGCTCAAAATAAACTGGTGACAATTCTTTTGTAGTTTTCCATTACATTCTTTTTCGAAGCAAGATAACCCCCCTTCAAATCCCTTGATGCAGCCAAGAGTGGGGAGGGTTCGCTATCCCCTCTCGAAATTCTTTAACATGTCCATTCGTGTATAGCCACTACCAGAGAAGTCCTACTCATTGTCTTCTTGTAACGTGAAGCGAAAGTCCATTGCTTAAACCAGATTGGTGGATATGAGGGGGTTGGAAAACCCAAATTTAGAACTTCTGGTTCACATGGGTTCCAGAATCCTAATGAAACAAACGGGATATTAACTTATTATTGGGCTGTATTTCCTGACGCTTCTCAATTGCCTTATGAATTAGAACTCTAGTTCAAAGGCTCGGGGAGTGGTCTCCTAACTAAACCACCTGCTTCGGTTTTGACACCTAGGCAGTATCCCGACCCACTTGCAAACTCATTAATTGGTGTGGCGCGTAAATATCTAGGTGCCCCTTTGTACCAGTAGTAAAGAACTTTTCAAAGTTTGTTATTATCCCAGATATGAGAGTTTTCATGCGATTTCTATATTCTCCAATTCTTTAAAATATATCAAGATTTCTAGGAACGCTCTGTAAAATATTTGTTTGTGAAGTTTTATTCCATAGTAATTTTCTTATCTCCAATCACTTACTCCTGCTAACGATACGTTTCTGGAAAATATTTTCCATGAGTCCTACCATCTATTATCTGATTAATCTCAACAACTGTTCTTCACGTGTAAGTATCCTTTTTAGAATATGGCTTTGAGTAAATATACTGACACTTGAAAATAGTTGCCTTCAGTTTATCACAGTGAATCGTCTTTTTTTCCATTGTTTTGTCGAAAATATTTCTCCTTATTAAAGTGCACGATACAAAAATAAACGTAAACGTCTACATCATTCTTGCGGTTGTTTTAATCATTGACGAAGACAACCAATTCTTACTTTGTTTCTCTCTTTATATGCAAATAACACATTTATGTATGATTTTTTAAATTTTTTGTGTAATTTTATGTTTTTTTCCTCTAGAACGAGGAAATTTTGAGCCTGACCAATTCATCTCAGATATTCCACTCACTTTCTAATGCACCAGGATCAGTGACCGATATAAATGGATTAATCAAGGTGAGGGTATTCTTACAATATTATTTTATATCTATAGTGAATGTTTCGTGGTAGTATTTTTTAATTCATACTGACCGAAAATATACTACGATCTAAAGTCTTTCCATGTAAACACATTTATTGTTTGTGTCCTATTGAACTGAACTTTTTATGCTTTCATGTGTTTGTGATGATAAACACTTTCTTCAGTAAGAGATATTTTAGAGAAATTAAATTCCATTATTATTTCAATTATTACATGGTGAGATATAAATAATCCATTTACCAGTTTTACACTGCAAACGAATATTTATTCTTCAACTTTGAAAAGGAAACTCAGACATTGTTGAACATATGCTCAGCTTATTTACCATTCCCATTTTTCATCTGTTTGAACAATGTCGTCTCACATATACCCTAATATGAAAGGACTTGTAGTGGGTATTTATATAGTTGCTATGGCTTCTAACCAATTGTCTCGACCGCTCATTATTTTGTTTTCTAATTGTTAAAGGTTTCTGCTAGAATCAGTAGTTTTATGTTCTATCAAAAAGGTAGTTCTAAAGCTTTCAGTTAGAATACCTTTTAATATAGATATGTATTTGACTAGTTTCTAGCCAACAACTAAAACGTTGGTTGGATGTTTGATACAGTTTATCTTTTTCAGTATTGCCCATTACTATTACGTGGTTGCTGTTGTTTTACTGATCGATCAACTGTCACATGCTGGTCAACGTTTACTCTTATTTATCTATTCAAAAGCTTTTGAATCGTTGTCAACAAGTCTTGTTTATATCATAATTTTATCCATCCTAATTCTAATTCATGATTCTTTCAGTGTTTATGTTTTGCCCATATGCACTATTGATTACAAAATTTCATTTACTAATCTTCGCTTAATATTTTCCTTTGATTTGATTGTTCTTTTCCTAATATAGTATTTTACAATGTATTCTTGCTTTTCAAACTTTGTCCTGTCTTTTGAAAGTTGGATACTTTGTGTTTTTTTAAATTGTTCTTTCATTCAAGAAAAATTTCTGTTATTTTCTTACCTTAAACTGTAGTCGATGTATTATAGTTCGTGTGTTTTCATATATTATCATTTAGTACTCTACTATATATTAACTGGCTCTAGCGACTACCAGTAATTGTATGCAATTCAAATTATCTTGATTACCGAAATGACTCAGGTCTTTGTATGTGTTTCAGGCAAACACCAAATACACTCATCATTTTCTGAGATACTGGAATATACGGTAACATTATTTTTAAGTTCTGTCTAACTACCAGTTAGTTATCAACATGTAAAAATGGTATCATCGGTATGGAGTATTCAACATCTTTCTGTTTATAATCAACTTAACGCTCTGATGAACAACGAAATATATGGTGTATTCATGATGCTGAATCATGATAAGATTGTTCACTACAACAGCACTTGATTTTATTACGCATAAATCACGCGATACATCTTTTTAGCATCATAATAATGTATCACTTTTAAAATTAAAAAACAGTCTCATAGTACGCTTTTATATTACTTTAATTTCAAAACCAAACATCAACTGCTTATATTCTTCTGATAAAGCTTACCGGAAAACTGTAATTATTCGGATGTTATAAGTCAGTACTGAATACACCCTGTGTGCACTAGCTTTTAGGACACATCAGAAATGAATGGAAACTATGCTTCTAATGTTTCATTTTTTATAGTGATTAATTATTATTCATTTTTATTCAACTACTCAAATTGTTCTGAATTTCAACTTCACCGTTTAACTGTCTTAGTATTGAAAAAAAAGCATTGTGCTTGGCTTGCTCTTTTTTCTTTGGTTAGGTTGCCTACAGTCTAGATGAGGAACATTTGGAACCATCAAATATCAGTAGTCTTAGACGTCATTATTTAGCTCAACTTATGGTTGATGAAGGCACTGTACTAAAGCCAGACTCTCGTCCTAATTTGCCCAAACAAGTGAGCGAGTCATATTTATTTGGTTTTTTTCTTATGTTCGGCACATTTTTCTGTTTGTTTGGTTAAAGCGAATTCTAGCTTTTTGTTTCAGTCGCACTTAATATTCTCATTTTGTTTTACTCTGAATTACCATTTAAAACAAAGAGCAACAATTTACCATGGCGTCCAGCTTAAAGGTGAAGCATTCGCTTATTTATAAACCTCACAATAACATAAAGTGAATATATCCGTCATGGCTGACTTTCATCTGTCTTATATATTTCGATAATTTAATTTCTTTTTTACTAAAGACATGAAGAATTAACCAGGTACAACTATATTGTGTTATAAGTCACAACGTTTAAATGAATTTTAAGTTATCTTTCTCTAACTCAATTATTGTCCACCCCATTTTATGCGCTATGAAAGTTTATGCATGTGTCACCAATACACCTTATAAACACTAGGTTTATCAGTTCATAAAACTTTAAAATTTTGAAATACATTAATCAGTATGTTTGGAAACTAATCATAGCCTATAAATATAGTTGCAATTCTTCCTTTTATGTATTTACCGTTTCGGTGTAAGCTTTCCAAATTATGACGTCAAACCCGGCATCGTTATTCTTTGTTCTTATTGTCTGCTGGGGCGTTAACAAATGAAATTAATATTTACCTGTTTATTCCATTGACCGATCCTTGTTTAGTGGAACAAAGTTTTAGAGTATTTTCTTTTTCAATTCAAAAACATTGAAACAAAATCGGCTACTGTGCTATGTAACTGCTAAAACATACTACACCTTTTATTACAATTGGTTTCAACTGAACTATCATATCCAACCATATTTTTCAACGTTTTTTTCTAATTCTAAAGGAACTACACAATTTATTGCATTTTAAGTATATATATATATATATATATATATATATATATATATATATATATATATATATATATATATACATTTTAGCGAACTGGATCAACTAATCAAGGTTCAGTAACTTTATCATACTTTGAATATTCTTAAACAACCCATGTAACATTCATTATCCAGTATTTTAATTGACACCTCAATTGGAACAATTACTGTTTTTAGCTTATTCATTTCCAAATTAGACAACCTTTTGTAGCTAATGAGTATATCAAGTCATCAATTCTGTTATATCTAATTTTAATCTGGCAACGAGGACGTTGTCATTTAACTATTCTAATTGTCGTCCGGCACTGTGATAAAACCATAATCCAGTTGTTCAATAATTACATTTTCACACTCGATTTTGTTGACCTTATAGGTCACGATATTTAATTAGAATTTTAAGTGAATCATTTCAAACCAACTAATTAGTGAACAAATCGTTTATTGGTTTTACGGTTTCTCAAGTAATTGTTTATCTTGCTTTTTTAAACATATAAATATTATTACAATAGGGCACCTTCAGCCGTATTAGTTATAGTTAATCGCTAATTCCTTACTATCTTCTAGATATTTACAGTTTTTGACGTCGTTTTATGTTTTCAATTTAGTCAAGTTCCTGTGATAGAAATTCTATCAATATTATCTGTAGAAATATGTATTGAGTAATAAAGCATTTCTTTATATTCTGTAAATATTTCGAAGACATTTTTTATCCTAAAAGTTGCTCCATTGTTTATTGTGAGCCAACAGAACTTAGAACGAATTTCTAATATTATTGTGGTATCATTCTTTCGAATAGTGGATCATTCTAACTGGTGTTCATCAATACTATTCTAGTAAACATTCAAGTCATTATTTGAAAAAAGACAAATTTGCCATTCTTTAAACAGCTAATTTCACGGACTTAAACAAATATTACATCAATGTTAGTATAAATTTAATATATCCCACCTTGATGGGTGTTAATCATTCGTGATCACATGAAAGAATGATAAGAAACTGTCATACAGCCGAGCCGCAAGTGTAACCTATTTATATAGAACATAAACTACGTTTTGTCTTCATTCTAGATAGCATATTTAAGGGGATCTACAGACTATAGTTCCTAAAGATAATCATATGTTCTTAAATAATAGGCTATGTACTAATTAATACTGTTAGTGCTATTATTTAATAATACCTTTACTACCTCCTCTACTATTGGATTTGAATTGACAATAATATTATATACTGCTAGATCTATGGGTAGTACTCAAATAACTTTGAAGTAACTCGTTCAGTTTGGTAATCTTCGGCTACCATATAGAGCCTTACTAATCGCGGACACAGACACACATTCAGGCGTCCGACAAAAGTTGTCTTCATGGACCGTAAATCGGCATTTGATTCTGTCGATCTCGAGGTTCTATGGCCAGTGTCTGTCACTAAAAGGTGTAACAGAGATGTACAAGCTCTTTACTCAAACACCTCTGGTCGATTGAGAGCTTATGCTGGATCGTCATTGGAATTCATTACTTAAAGTAATGTCCGCCAGGGCTGTCCACTTTCTCCAATCTCATTTAACTTTATCATTGACTTGCTGTTTAAATACGACAGTCATCATCTGACTTTTCAGGAGTTAAACTCTTACCTGAAGATTCGCTCGTAGACTTAGAATATGCCGATGACATAGTTCTGGTTGTTGAAGACGCTGACAAAATGCAGTCTTCTGACCACCTTAAGCAACTATGCAAGCACATTCGGGATGCGATTCTCCCCCTTTGAAATGCAAAATATTACTTCGGAATTGTCTTGCATCGGCACCTGAACTAGTGATAGGAAGGAAGTAATCGAACGTGTAGACCGCTTCACTTATCTCGGAAGTCTCATCAGTGCTGGCGTAGGCGAGATATTCGTTTGCTAACCAAAGGTCGAGTGTACTGCGCAGTAGTTCACTCCGTCCTACTATACAGATGCGAAACATGGCTAGTCAGAGTAGGTTACTGGTTTTCGATCATAGGTGTCTCCGAAGCATTGCTTGTGCATCCTGGGACAACCGAGCAAGCAATGCTGTCGTGATCTTTCCAATTACTACTAATACTTCTACTACCTCTACTGCTTTGAATTGACAATCTCATCTCTATGCTAATGTGGTATGACAACTTGAACTGATGTACGAACGTACGAAGTTCTATGTAGTAACTGACTTACTGACTGATATGCTATTATTAGATATAAAACAACCTATCTTTTTGGAATCATAAATACTTAGTAATTTAATATTTTCCTACTGCCACCTGTTTACTTTTTACCTTCAGTATTTAGCTAAACGACAATTTCAACGACCGAAATCCCTATTCACCACATTATTTGCATCTGTAGCATCAAATGGACAAACGTATCGTCGGATTACCGGCATGGCTGTACCATTCCAATATCCCATTGGTAAAAATGAGTTATCACCGTCATCATCCATGCATTGTAAACCTGCATATGTGGATGTCAGCTTACATGAAGGCAGCGTTGAAGCGAATGATCCAAAGTTGAAGAATGTGCATCAAACAGAGATACTCGTAGAATTAAAACAATCTATCCAGTTGGTATGTTGATTAATACTCCTAATATTGTTTTTATTAGTTATCATATGTCTTTAATGTACGTATACGGTTTGTAACATCTTTGATCTTCATCAGAATATCATCTGTTTGTTTACACTGTCATAGTGAACTGTCTCTTTGCGACTAATATGGTCCCCTTTCTTATAGTTTACTTACTCCATAAATTAATGTGTATGTGTACATGATTAATGAATTACATTCATTCACTTAGCTCCTGTGAGCTTAAAACAGTAGCCAACTTCTGAATCCGAACGAAGATCAAAGTAATAGTAACCTAGAGAACCAATCTGTAGAATACTGATATATTCAGTTCTATCGTATTCAATAACTAGATTGTCAGGTTTATATATTCCTTTTATCATAAGCTGCCCACTAACCCATAAGCTATTATCATTCTTATTTTCCTGCCACTTTATCATTCATAGTTTCCCTTACCGACAGTCACTTTTGGCTCATTCATTTTTAATTGTTATTTTCCATCTATTGGTGTGATGTGGTCTAGTTTTGTATGCAAATAAAAGAATGCCTGAAATATAGTAACGATCTTGGACTTATGGTCATTGATCTTATGCTCGGGGCAAGTTATTATTAGGCCGACCTTCAATTAAAGTAACGGTTCTTTCGTGCTTGTTGCATATTGGTTGCTCAAAGATCGTCTATATGTACTGGTCATTGGAAGTCATAACACTACCGTACATCATTGTACCTACAGCAAGAATTATTGCGATCTAAGTATTCCTTAAAATATGTTCCTGGATAACATTATTAGTTATCAAAAAATGAATTCCCTCATCTATCTCTTGCTATTAGACTAATGTAAATTTTCTCTCATTAGGGCATATTCCGTTTGCTATCCTTAAATACAACAAAAATCTATCGACACAACTACTCTTGTGTCATACAGCCCGATCTCATAGATACCAAATAACTAAACAAAATCTATTTATTTTCACCGATACATCAATGATATGTCGAGTGTAATTTATGAGTTCGTAAAATCAATACGATTATATTTATTTTTATAATAATCTGTAGATCAATGAGCATACACTGTATAACGATAAAAAGTTAACCTAGATGAAATGACAGAATCATAGACACCTTAAAAAATTCTGGGTGCCTGTAGAATACTGTAGGATTTAAATTTGTCCTACAGATGTAATTCTAAAAACGTAAACGCGACTACCGCCGATGACAGAGTCCCCAGTGAAACTATAGTTAACAGAAGACAATTCGGTTTTAAACTTCATCTGTTTCTAAACAAAAGAAAACGATTAATTTAGTACAATAAATAAGGAAATTACAATTATCAAGCAGGATGAGCAAACGTACCGGACAGTATAGCGTGTCTTTAGAAAATGAACAAAAATAACATGAGTCACATCTATATAAATAAAATAATAACATCCTTCAATCGATAGGCCGTTCACAACAAGAAAGTCCATAGACCGGTCAGACTAGATGACGTGGTGAGCGCTTAACCAATCTGATTGGTTAGTTATGACATAACTACAATTAGTTATAAAATAACTAACACTCCCCCCGAAGCGGTCACCACGTCGAGACCTCGTTGCCGTCGCGCTCGAATAATCGACCTCTTCCATTAGGCATAGGTTTCGTATATCTCGGTTGATGTCTACGGTGTCTCTTCAATCGAATCGTTCTGAATCGGCCATCGGGACCATAATTGACTTCTCTAACTATAGCTTCCACCCAAAGATTTCTCAGCAAACTAGTATTGTTTACTAACGGTGAGTCTCCATGTTGTGGCTTCCTTCTCGTTGACTTTATAATATGTTTCCATATACCTCCTCCGGGATCAAAGATTAATGCTATAAACGACAAAATATTCCTTCTGGTCAGGTTTCCAGGAAACACGTGAACTCTGACAAATGATTCATCCGCTCGGATATTCCGCTCTACTCCCAGCGTTCGTTTACACATCTCGTTGGGTCCGCATAGGGTAATGCTTCCCTTTATTTTATCACTTTTCTGGCAAAATGAATTCGATGATACCGGTGAGGATGCTACTGTAGCTTCCGCTGCATAATTTTCGGTTCTTATAGAATTATGTTTTAAATTAAGACCACGTCTGTTCTGATGGTTTGACCTGATGATGAATGTTTGACTCAAAACAGATACAGAACTGTCGAATCTATATGGACATGTGTCGTTCTCTTCGATAGCTTTTCTTTTCAATTCACGACGTCTTCGACAGGCTTCGTGAAACTGGAAAACACTCTTATTACAAACCATCCCATCCTGTTCGATGATTTCATCAAATAATTTTGGAAGAAGAGTCTTCTTGTCTTCTAAGACAGAGAAACCACTTGTACTTACATGAGTAGGACGTGACCGATAGCGATGTGTTTCAGGATCCGAAGTGCGGTCTATTGACTTGCTTTCTGACACATTTGTCCTTATTCTTTTAGCTTGAGATGTTCCTGATGCAGAATCATTGCTACTACTACATGAATACTGCAGATCAAATTTACTAGGGATTTTATTTGTGGATAGTGTACCTTGCTCTTTACAGAATTTTAAGACATAATCGATTTCGTACTGAGTTGCTTTGCGTAACTTGCTGACGGGTGTCCATTCTACAACGCGATCCCAAATATAACGTATGCGATACTCTGCTCTTGTACCATGTCGCTGACGATGGGCTAGAACCTCAGCAAGACATTGGAAGTCGTTGCGCCATGTAGCCATTACATAACTACCCACCTCATTAATTGCAACCATTCTCAAAGTTCGTGAGTCAACTAGAGCAGCAGGCATTTGTAACCAACTGAGAGTATTAATCAACAGTCTGCATTTATACACTAAACGTACTGCTGTCCGTGACCTGCAGAGAGATTCTTTATTCTTTTCAGCACCGTTGTTGTGTACATCATTTAACTCGAAATGAAAAGGTCCAAGATTATTACACCTCTGTTTATTAGCATCGGAATTATGAGCTCGGCAATGCCGTCGAATAACTGGCATTTCTCTTTCACCTGCAACTAGGTCGACTTCCGCTAAAGTTAACGTTTCTTCCCGTTTATCTTCAACTACTTCCTTAGCAGAATCTTCTAGATTTTTCGAATCCTTACAGTCTGTCTGAGAAGCTGTAACAACTTTAGCCGATGCAGTAAAAGGACACGAAGCAGAATCATGACTTGTAGATGATGATGTCCATAAATTAACCGAAGCATCTTTCGACACATCAGCATTCACAACGCTTGATGAAATATTTGAACCGAGAACACAATCAGATGGAATGTCTTTCTTAGCTATAGCAAAACTTGATAGAACGGCAGGTGACTTAGCTAATTCATTTGATGCTTTGAGTGATGCAACGGAAGCCTCTGTGTGAGAAACATAATGATTAGAAGGAGAACTAGAAAAATCCTGATCTGTCGATTTAGTGCGAGGAGGGTTTGTTCCATTCAGGTTTATTTGCATTTTATCATGTTCATTTAACCTTTGCACTGTGCTTGATATAGCGTTGAATGCTCTACGATCTTCCATAGACATAAACGGGTCTTTCGATTCAGTTGAGTACAACTGCTCAAACTTATCTTCCAGTTCCTCCTTAGCCGGGAGGTGATTAAGTGCACGGTTGTTATCAATGAATTCCCCGTAAGGACCGAACAGCGTCCAACCCAATAAGGTCTTCACAGCAGACGGCTCATCTATCTTTCCAGTTCTCACCTCCTTCGTCTCGTGTACTCTCGGTACATTACACCCGATCAACAGTTTAACATCCTCATCTTCTACTCTCGGGAAACTTACGTCCTTTAAATAGGACCAGGATGCCATTTGACGCGCCGTTGGTACAGTTCTGTGAACTTCCGGTAGTTTTCTGACTGTCAATACCTTCTGGATCTTAACAGATGATGAGAAGTCTATAGCGTGCAACTCTACATCTACCTCTTTAGATACCAATGACGATTCGTTATTTATAGTCTTTAAAGACACAGTTCTCGGCTTTCCCTCTAGGCCTAAATTATCAGCTAGATCTTCTACTATTAGAGAGGTGTCTGACCCACTATCTAGAAAGGCGCACGTCTGCATAATTCTCTCACCGTTTTTTATCCACACAGGAACTACTGCAAATGCCACAGGCCTCTGTATGCCCTTAACATCTTCCTCTGTACAAATCTGAGAATTAATGCAGGCATCACTAATAATATCTCTTCGTTCTTCCTGCTTCTCATGTAACAGAGTATGATGTCTCCAGCCACATCCCTCAACAATACACGACCTTGGCGATCGACAATTCTTTGCTATATGGTTTGGTTTCAGACAATTATTACATAATTTATGCTTAAAGACGAACTCTTTCCTTTCTTTAACATTCTTGTTTTTAAACTTCTGGCACTGATCCAAGAGGTGATTGCTTGAGCAATCTGGACAAGGTGAATTATATAAGGAAGTATTGCTGTCATTAATGCTTACATGTGCTACCGTCGCTATGTTGTAACTTGCGGCAGCTTTCCCCTTTAAAGCACCAAAACCTCTTTTGTCAACATTATCGCTGCGGTTGACAAGCAGGCCGTATCTAGTGTTAGCTATGTCCGACTGTTCTTTAACAAATTCACAGAGGTCATTGAATGAAGGCTCTCTACCCGTCTTGAGAATTCGACATGCTACTTTAACCCATTCTCTCTGTAGGTGTGGTGGAAGTTTTAAAAACATGCTTTCGATGGTTTTCGTAGAATTAAGATCCGACAGGTAGTTCATTTGTGTGAGCGTAAGCTCACAGACATACATCTCACGAGCTAGCCTTCTTAAACTATTTGAGTCGGTTTCTTTAATAGCAGGGAAGTTTAACATCTTGTCGATAAATGCACGGGCAACTACGTGTTTCTGACCGAATGCTTCCTCAAGAAGCTCTAACGCTTTACGATAACCTTCTTCCGGTTGAAGCAATGTACAATGAACAATGGTAGCTTTAGCTTCCCCATCACAATATTGAATCAAGTAGTTTAACTTAGATCGAGGTCCGACGCTTTCATCAAAACAATCCTCGAAATTTCGTATGAAACTCCAGTAGTTCATAGGATTACCATCGAACCTCATGATTTCTCGCTTGGGTAGGTCTAAAGCTCTGGATATCATTCCTACCCATCCTTTTCCTGCGCTATCAGCTGTACGCGAAACAGATGCAGATTCGAACGACATAAACTTTGCGTCCCGAATTTGGTCACAATGATCGTTTCCTATTTGCCGTAGTCGTTCTAGCCCAACTTCCTTTTCTAGATGAGCTAAACGTACTTTAGCTAGTTCTAATTCCAACAAAGGATCCATTCGGATGTTATTTCTTCCAAAATGGTCTTCACTGTGAGTTTCTGAATAGTGTGGAGACAATTCAGGAATCTGATCACTCTTCTGATCCTCCGTAGACATTTGAAGATATTCAATATATGAACCTTTGATGAAATACTGTCCGAAACTATGTAGGATTTAATTTGTCCTACAGATGTAATTCTAAAACGTAAACGCAAATACCGCCGATGACAGAGTCCAGAGTGAAACTATAGTTAACAGAAGACAATTCGGTTTTAAACTTTATCTGTTTCTAAACAAAAGAAAAACGATTAATTTA